>OY293414.1:31074327-31499327 GCA_958502065.1 Chrysolina americana | reverse complement strand
TAAGTTCTAGAAACCCCAACACTTACCTAGAAAGTAGAAATTTACTTTCAATCAATTTTGGTGATACTCGAGACCTTACTTCCATTTTACAAGACTTACAAAGATTGAACCAACTATCAAACGAAACTGCATTAGTTTTCTTTAACCGTTTGCAAGTGCATAATGCCAAGATGCACGCATGCATTCAAAAAACGGCTCTTACTGCAGAGCAAAAGCACGCACAATCAAGACTCATTGAAACCATGACTTTGAACACCCTACTGACGGGAATAGAACCCAGATTAGGACAAATAATACGCACTGGAAATCCCAGAGACATGCTCGAAGCACAGATATGAGAATAAGAAGAGAACTTCAACTCTCGTATTTCGAAAATCAGAAACATGACAGACAAAACCAAAATAAAAATAATATTCCAAAAAGACCTCTACCGAACGAAACCCCAAAATGCTCATTTTGTAATCGTCTTGGCCATTCGTTCAATGAATGTCGCCAGAGACAAAGAACCCAGCCGAACTTCTCGAATTCTGGCCGAAATCCAAATATTAATTTCTCAAGACCAAATTCTTTTCAGCCAAATCGACCCCCAAATAATTTCCAAAATACCCAGCAAAGACCGCAATCTCAAAACACCCAACAAAGACCCCAATTTCAAAATAACAAGCCAAGACCTCAATTTCAAAACAATCAGTCAAGACAAACATCACAAAATCAGAACCAACAAAATAAGTGCCCCACGGTTATTCAACGAAACCCAAATATCAATCAGCAAAGAACATTTTGTGTGAATTTTCAAGACAATCAATACTCCCAAGATTCACAATATCAAGATGATTACAATGACTACTATATGGCTAGTAGCCAAGAAAGTGAAAACTATTATACTATACGATATAATAATATCATAGTATGGTATATATATATATATATATAGTATAGTAATATAATAGTCAATACGATCAGTACAATGAATTTGACCAACAAAATCAATATGATCAGTTTGATGAAGTCAACTATCAGGATTTTCTCGCACTACCAACCCCAGATCATCCGCCAGATTTCAAACAAACACACGACCCAACATTAGAAGTCCAGACTCAGATACAAGCAATGAACCTGAACGAGTTCCACCCCGATCTGAACTTTCCGGAGCAACGCTTCATGTAAGTTCGCTTTACTCCATGAACTCCAAAAATCTTTATTACATTCAAGACTTGACAAACTCTTTCAAAATACTTATTGACGCCGGAGCTGGCATTTCAATATTTAAACCAAAAACTTGCGAAAAATATTTACACCGATTTCCTGAAAATGTTATAGTCCAGGGAATCACGGACCAAAAAATTTTAATAACTGAATCCACCCTCATAAATTTCAAAGACAATGATCCACATAAAGTTTATGTGCATAACATTGACATCGAAGGTTTACTTGGATCCGATTTTCTCGAACACTACAATTGTATTATTGATTTGAAAAACAACCAACTAATAACAAATTTCAAAACTGTTCCATTATTCAAAGTAACTGATGAAGAAATTTTGAGAACACCCAAATTTAATCAAATTACAATTGAACGGAGAACTGAACAAATTTTTAAATTAAAGTGTAGCTTCACCAATACTGATGCTATACTGTTAGCACAGGAAAAGGAGAAAGTCAGTTAAAATTGATGAAAAAGGGCACTTTCTAACTTCAATTATAAATGCAAATGCCATTCCAAAAACTATTGATTTTTCAGACTTGAATTCAAAATTCGACTCAGTCTTGAACATTAACACATTTGATGATCAACATTTTGAAAATAAATTCAATAGGACCCTAGGAATTCAAAATCAATTATGACTTGATCATTTGAATGACGAAGAAAGCCAATTGATAACTGACGTATGTATGGAATTTTCGGTCATTTTTTATTTAGAAGGTGATGATCCTACCTTCACAAACGAAATTAAACATACAATTGAAACCAATAATGCCAAACCTGTATTCACAAAATCGTATAGGTATCCCCAAGTCCACGAAGAAGAAGTTAAAACCCAATTTCCTAAAATGTTGAAACAAGGAATAATTCAACCATCGATTTCTCCTTGGTCATCCCCTGTTTGGGTTGTCCCCAAAAAATTGGACGCTTCTGGAAAACCAAAGTGGCGTGTCGTTATCGACTATCGGAAACTGAATGAACTCTCAGTTGACGACAAGTACCCACTACCAAATATTTCTGACCTACTAGACCAACTTGGGAAGTGTTAGTATTTTACGACTCTCGATCTCGCATCGGGTTTCCACCAAATAGAAATTGACTTGAGAGATGTACCCAAAACAGCTTTCTCTGTTGAGAATGGATACTACGAGTTTGTTCGTATGCCATTCGGCCTGAAGAACGATCCATCGACGTTTCAACGTGTCATGGATAACATTCTTCTTGGCATCCAAAATGAACGTAGCCTCATGTACATGGATGATATTATCGTTTATTCTCCAACCATACATGAATACCTCTGAAGGCTCACAGAAGTATTCAAACGACTAAGGAAGACTAATTTAAAGATTCAGACTGAAAAATGCGAATTCCTAAGAAAGGAAGTGATGCCACATCATCACGAAGGATGGTGTTAAGCCGAATCCAACAAAAATAGAATGCATCAGAGACTTTCCACAACCAAGGAATCCAAAAGAAATTAAATCATTTTTGGGTTTAGCAGGCTATTACCGTCGCTTCATTTCAAACTTTGCAAAAATATCTAAACCCCTAACAAAACTTTTGCAAAAAGATGTAAAATTTTATTTTGACCCAGAATGCGAAAAATCATTCATGGAGTTGAAATCCGCTCTCACTACTAGTCCCATTTTGATTTATCCCAACTTCGAAGAACCGTTCCTTTTAACAACGGATGCAAGTGCATTTGCGATAGGATCAGTCCTTTCACAAGGACCCATAGGCAAAGATCTTCCTATAGCATATGCTTCCCGAACGCTCTGCAATGCCGAAACCAAGTACTCTACTATAGAGAGAGAACTTTTGGCAATAGTCTGGTCCGTCAAACATTTCCGACCATATCTATTTGGCAGAAAATTCAAATTAGTCCATGACCATAGACACCTCACTTGGCTCTTTTCGATTAACGACCCAGGTAGTAGGCTGGCACGTTGGCGGCTCAAATTAGAGGAATATGATTACGAGATAGAGTATAAACCCGGCAAAATAAATAAGAACGCCGACACCCTATCACGTATCAAATCAATCATTTCAAAGAATGCGCGAATTTTCAATCAAAATTCTCGATATTCGCTACAAATGGAAATGAAAACCCGGATACTCCACCAGAAGAACAAACAGAGACCCAAGGAACCGGAGAAGCGCAGGATGAGAACGCGGAAGAACCAACAGAGACACAAGGGACCGGAGAAGCGCAGGAGAACGCTGAAGAACCACAATAGAGACACAAGGGACCGGAGAAGCGCAGGATGAGAACGCGAAAGAACCAACTGAGACACAAGGGACCGGAGAAGCGCAGGAGAACGAAGAGTTCTCATTCCAAAAAATACAAGATGAATTCAACACATTTGTACACTTGTATCAAACCAAATCTCTGATCGATTACTCAAAAATTAAATTTGACAATAGTCAACTTTTGGACAAAAAACACCCATACTGGAAATTCTTTCTTTCGTATTCGCTGAAAAAGAAATAAAAATAACTGTATGCCAAAATTTGACAAGAACCCCCGAAAAAGACGAAATACCTATTATTATGGATCAATATCATTCCGGTAAGAGTAATTTACATCGAGGAATCAATGAAACTGTAGAAGAGTGAAAGAAAAATATAATTGGCCTAATCTAGTTAAAGATGTGGAAAATTTTGTAAAAAAATGTGAAACTTGTCAGAAAATAAAAATCTGTAGGAAAAATCTGAGTAACAGAGACACCTAAAACACCATTCGAAAGAATCAACATCGATATTCTTGAAGTCCCTACAAAAACTGTTGTTCTCACTATCAGAGATGAATTGACTAAATTCACACAGGCATACCCGATAGATGACAAATCCACAAAATCAGTTGTCAATACTTTATTGCTATTCTTTCAGCACTATGGGGTACCAGAATTCATTGCGACTCTGGTCGTGAATTCCAAAATACACTATTGAATGACTTGTGCACACTTTATGACATTAAACTATCATTTTCAAGTGTCCACCACCCGCAATCAACTGGCTCTTTGGAACGTTTCCATGCAACGCTCATAGAAATGATTAGATCAATTGTAACCGAAAATCCAAATGACCATCCCCTCACATGTCTACCCTATGCTATTATTTGCTACAACAATAGTAAAAATAAAACACATGGGTTCACGCCCTATGAACTTTTATTCGGACATACATCCAGTCGACCACCAGAAACCCTCTATAACCAAGACAAATTAATTACAAAATACATTCGAGATCTCAATAATAGAGTCTCGCATTACTACAAAGGTGCCCGAGAAAAGACTCAAAGACAAAAAGAAAAAGCAAAAATTTGATTCGACAAACATGTGGGACAACCTATAGAATACAAAGTAGGAGATAAAGTATTCGTTAAAGAATCGTAAATTGAAGACAAACTTCAAAATAAATTTAATGGCCCCTTTGAGATAATAGAAATTATTCAAAATTCAGCAATGCTCGTCAATTGGAAGACGCGACAGAAAACAAAAGTAAACTTTGATAGACTGAAACCTTACATTGAAGATTAATTTCTTTTCAGGGTCATTTTGCTGTTTTCAGCAGCCCATTCACAATATTCCATTCAACCAATAAACAATACCGTTGGCATCTTCCTTCATGAAGAAAGCACTCTGAAAATTTCAAATAAAAAATTAACCTTACTAGTCTATAAGGACTTAGACCACATAAAATCCGCTTTGGAACACAATGACAAAATTCTAGAAAATATGTTGCATACGTTTGACCACCAAAGTGCACGAATGATATCATTCAAAGCCCAAGTTCAGACACATATGAGCCTTTTAACTTAGGTATCAAACTCACTTAGCCTGAAGTATCGAGAAATATTCGCCGATACTGAAAATTTCAATAAACGACAGAAACGCGGTCTAATTAACGGAGTAGGTACCTTCTGGAAAGCAATTACCGGCAATTTGGATGCATCAGACGGTGAATATTATACAGATTGTATAAACAAAATTTCACAAGACGAACACCAAATTGAAAATCTTTTGAAAAATCAGATATCTGTTACTACCTCTGTGATCAAAAACTTCAACTCAACTATACAAAAATTGCAAGTAGATGAGGAAACCTTCAATAAAGATATAAAAGAAATAAAAACATCAATATTTACAATTTCAGACGATCTTGCCTTTTATTTATTTATTTATTTATTTATTTATTTATACCCAAACAAACCTATAAGGTTTAATTACATGGATAATACAATTTTTCCATACACTTACAAGGTTATCTAATTCTAAAATAAGTTGATAATATTGGGTTATTTGTGAGGACTGATTTACTTATTACTTACCTAACAATGATTACTAAAATGATAATCCAATGATTTGTCTCAACACTATCCTACGAAATGTACTTTGTGAGCCTGACCAATCCAAATCAATGAGTGAATTAAAGTGGTTTGCTAATCTACACATGGATACAAGAGGAGCTTTCGTGTGTATTGACGGGATGTTGAACATAACAAAAGTGCGTGTTCTCCTTGGTGGTACATTAAATCGTATATGGGATAAAATCTCAGGTGAATTAATTTTGTTATTGATGATTTTAAACAGAAAAACCAACACTGTGAGTTTTCGCCTGTCTTCTAAGGATAAGATTTTAAATTCATTTCTGAGGTGAGTGGATCTCACTGTGTTGTAATCTGGATATACGTGGTACTTTTTGTAGTAAATATATCTAAGAAATTTATTTTGAGTCTTCTCCAGCATTGATAATGTAGATTGGTATTCGTTGAACCAAATGTGAATACCATACTCCAATTTTGGCCTTACTAAACTGTAATAAAGAGTTTTGAGGGTTTCTATTTGGGTGAAATTTGAGGCTTGCCTGATTATAAAGCCCAACAGTCGATTTGCTGAATTTGTTATAGTTTTTATGTGTTCTGCAAAGGACAGAGAATGATTATAGGTAATTCCTAGATCTTTTATCACGTTACATCTCTTTAGAGATTCCTCTTCAATCATATAATCAAAGGTAATCGGTTCTTTCATTCGGGTCACAGTTAGCGTGAAGCATTTTTTGACATTGAAATATAATTTATTCCTTAAACTCCATTCTGACAGACTATTCAAGTCTTTTTGCAGCAAAACACAATCTCTAACAGTTTGTATAGATTTAAAAATTTTCAGATCGTCTGCGAATAATAAGCATTCAGAGTGTCTCAAAAGTAATGGTATATCATTTATGAATAGTAAAAATAAGAGTGGCCCCAAATTTGAACCTTGTGGAACTCCAGAGTTGTCTTCAAACTTTCCAGCTGTATTTCCGTTATGCCTTACTATAACAGATCTGTTCTGTAAATAGCTTTTTATCAGTTTGAGTAAATTATCTGACAACCCATATTTACTTACCTTTCCCAGCAGGACATCGTGGTCAACTGTATCAAATACCTTACGAAAACCTGTGTAAACAGTGTCTAATTGGCATTTGCGATTCATGGTTTCATATGCACGATTGGTAAAAGTTAACAAATTAGTGGTAATTGATTTATTCGCCACGAAACCGTGCTGTTCGGATGCTAACATATTTTCGACATACTGGTAGAGATTTGAGTGAATGATTTGTTCAAATAGCTTGGCTGGAGCACACATAACTGATATTGGTCTATAGTTCTCTATATCCATTTTGTTACCAGTCTTATATATAGGAGTGACTATGGCAGTTTTCTGTTGATGGAAAAACGTTAGCAGTAATTATCAAATTAAAGATGTGAGTCTCGAGTGTCTCAACCAATCAGCACAAGCTTTAAGAATGTAAGGTGGAATGCCATCTATTCCTGCTGCTTTTTTGGTTTTAATTTTTTCGTTGCATTGCTATAATCTCTTTCGGTAATAAAATTATTTCCAAATATGTCGTTACTGAAAGTATTATCTATCGCCAAATTAAGATCATATGATGCTTTTACCGGAGAATAGACTGACGAAAAAAAATCTGCAAATGCACTTGCAGTTTCCTTTTCATCAATATTGTTTCAATTATAAATGAAATTGCTGAGATTTGCATTATTATTTCTCTTATTGTTCACGTGATTCCAAAATTTATTCGTATCTACCATCACATCTTGTTCGATTTTCTTTATATATTTGTTTTCTTCCAATTTAATAAGTGCTTTAACTTTCTTCCTTAAATCCCTACACCTGTCAATATATATATCTGATACTAGTCTCAGCCTTCTAAGTCTATTTTTTTCTTTCAACATTTCTATAATTTCTTTAGTAAAAGGAAAGCTATGAGATCTCTCCCGTATAACAAATTTTGGTACACAGTTGTGAATAATTCCATTCCATACATCATAAAATTTCTCTAAGGCTCTATTTACATTAGTTTTCTCATCTAAAACTGTATTCCAATTTGCGTTTCTAATGCTTTCGGTTAATTTAACGAAGTCTGCTTTTTTGTAATTATACATTGATTCGTTCACCTTTATTTTATCCACCTTTGCATTTGGTACAACCTCCAGGATGATATCTAATGCAGGATGATACGCATCTTCCTTAACAAATGGTAAAAAAAATTTAATATTATTATATAGTTTAAGTCCGTCATAAATTCTTGTAAATTATCAATATTATTGTTAGAGATAGAAGTGTCATATGTATCGCCACTTATTTCTGGTATATTAAAATACCCACAGATGTAAAATTTATCAATATCTGTATGCCTGTGTACAATATGAGATTGCAAAAATTCAAATGCCGACTCGTACACACCATTTGCACTTCCCGAAGGAATATACATAGCACATATAGTATATTTGAGACTATTTACCTTTAATTCAATTACAACACTCTCAAACGAAGTACTACATTTCGTTAAGTTCAAAATTTTAAATTTTTTCTTCATAGCTATCAGAACTCCACCCCCTTTTGATTTTTTTGTTAATTCTAGATTCCTATCCGATCTCACTAAATTGAGAATTCTGGTATCCACTATTTCTCCATCTTGAAATCCCTCTTGTAACCATGTTTCGACCGCTACAATAATATCAAATTCATTATCTAAACAGCTCCTAAAGAATTCCTGTGATTTAGTGTTCAGTCCTCTACAATTTTGATAATACAAACTAAGATTAGTTATCTTGAATGATATGTTTTAGATAAGCTCTTGCCAGCATAATGATAAGATTTACTATAAAATTTGAAATAAATAAGCATCAAACATGGTTATTTCAAAAATATTCATCAAAAATACATCAAATGTAACATCAAAAATAAAATCTAATTATTTTTCCAGTATAAACTAGGCTTTGCGTACTCTAATTAATATACGGTACCTAGAAGGCATACGAAATGACAAAAAGAGAACAAGATAAGAAAATTAACAAAAAATTATAGGTACTCAAGCACAAGTGAGAACCTTCGATATTTGCGAAACACTGATGGACAGTTATCTTTTCCTGGAGGACACTCTTGATAATATTTTGAATTCTTTAACATTCGCTAGATTGAATATTCTTCACAGTTCAATCATAACTCCAAATGATTTGATTAAATACCTCCTAGATATATCACAATATCTCCAAAAGAATAATTTACCATTACCAACAACGTTTTCAAATATTGCTCGATACATCGAAATTATCAAGTTGATTCAAAAATTGTATTCATTTTGAAAATACCATTGGTCGAACCAGAAACATGTACTTTGTATCGACTTCTACCAATACTGTGCGAGAATAATGCACTGAACTGTATCTTTCTTTTTTTATTATTTGCTATAAAACTGATATAGGGGGTTTTTCGACAGAAACCAAGATTTTATTTGCTTACCGGTATTCAGCTTCGTTTGGTATTCTTCTGACGGCCGTCACTTCAGCCACTTCAACAGTATCCAACAGTTTCAACAGCTATCTCAGCGAGGAGAAAGTTACACAACACGAGAATGAGAATTTGGGTGTTCTCTTGAGCGGTTTTCCCAAGTTGGTAGGTATGCGCAAGGCCATTCACGAAAATCTACTCCCTCACTTGATTTGTCTTCTCGTTCCATCGTACCGAGGTGTTTTTTCTCGGTACCGGCTTTGAAGCAAAAACAGAACCAGGTTTCTGATAGCGCGTAAATACAGGGGGAATCCAGACATAAACTATGATTGAGGCACAAGTATGGAAAGACTCTTCAGTATTCAATATAATTAATTAGAGACAAATAGACATATTCAAAAAAAATAAACAATAAATTGGAAGTCCCGAACATTCCGCCCACCTAAAATTATATTTTACTAACATATAAGACAAGTACAAAATCCAATATTGAAATATATTATTTTTGATTAGGCAAAGGACATACTTTAGACACGGGTCTCTTAAGTATCCCCTTTGAGGTCCTCAGTGTCACCACCCGAGTAGTGCCATCTGGACCCTTGTGAACCTTCTCTACTCTCCCAAAATGCCACTTTGAGGGTGGCGCTAATTCGTCCTTCAAGAGGACCATTGTATTTGGCTCAATTTGAGTACAGGGTTCGGTCCATTTAGCTCTCTGTAACAGTGTGTGGAGATAGTCACGATGCCACCTATCCCAAAAGCTCTGATGGATCTTTTGGAGGAGTTGCCATCGTGAGAGATACCCTAATTGTATGTGTCCTAAGTCTAGGTCCGAAAAAGAATTTAATGGTTCGAGAGTGAGAAAATGGCCTGGGGTGAGAACCTGTAGGTCATTTGGATCGCAGCTCAGCGGACACAGAGGTCTGGAATTCAAAACACCTTCAACTTGCACTAAAACGGTGTAGAATTCCTCATAGGTGAGGGATTGTTCACCGACTACGCTAGTAAGATGGGATTTTATAGACTTGACACCTGACTCCCAAAGTCCTCCAAAATTAGGAGCAGCTGGTGGGTTAAAGTGCCATGTTATTTTTTCGTCGGCTGCTGCGGATTTCATTATTTCGGCTATATACTTAGATGCACCCACAAAATTTGTTCCACAATCGCTGAAGATGTGGTTGCATCGTCCTCGACGTGAGATGAAGCGACGCAGTGCAGCAAGAAATGCTTCTGAAGTCATTTCAGAAACGAGCTCAATATGTATGGCTTTAGTGGCCATACATACGAAGATACAGAGATATGATTTAAATCTTTTTGCACCCCTTACTTTACCTAATGTAGTGATGAACGGCCCGGCCATATCTATGCCAACTTGAGAGAATGGTTTTATCTGGGAAATCCTGACTGGAGGTAGATTTCCCATGGGGGGTTGTAGCGAGATGGGATTGGTTCGAAAACATCGATAGCAGTTCGATATTACTTTTCGAATAGTACGTTTGGGGGATATAATCCAGTACCGTTGAAGAAGCAGGTTATGAAGGGTCTGTAAACCGGGATGCAAAAACAATTTATGGGTATGCTCGATGATAAGATTAGTGAGTCGATGTGAATTTGGGAGAAGAGCTGGATGCTTTTGATGGAATGGCAAAGATGATCGTACCAGTCGACCGCCCACCCTGAGAATATCCTTTTGGTCTAAGAAGTGATTCCTCAAACTTTTGGGAATTAGTTTCTTGTTCTGCAACGAATTGATTTCTTTGGATAATTCACATTTTTGGGCGAGTCTTACGAGTGCCGATATTGAATTTTCCGACTCACAGAGAGAGATAGGACCATGCTTTCGATCATCAGGACATTTTAGGTTGTGAATGAACCTTAGTACGTAGGCCATAATATTTTGAATCTTGTTGAGAGACGAATGTCGAGTGAACAGAGAGTTTAAATAGTCTGATTCAGTGTCGGCTGCAAGAGTTATTTTTATATTTCTTTTTTCCTCATCAGTCTCATCGAGATCAATAGAATACGAGGGCCATTCACTACTTAGCGAAGTGAGCCACTAAGATCCCACCCACCATAGCTTGTGGCCCAATAGTTCAGCAGGGGTTAATCCCTGCGAAGCAGGGTCAGCAGGATTTTCATGAGTCCTTACATGACCCCACAGAGAAGGTGGTACTTTTTCCTGAATTTGGGTCACTCTATTGCAAACAAACGTTGCCCATTTATGGGGGGGAGCTCTTTATCCAGGACAGGACTATCGTAGAGTCTGTCCAAGCAAAGAACTGATCTATTTGTATTTTAGTTTGTATAACATTACGTACAAAGTCAATGAGATTAACTAATAACAGGGCAGCACATAGTTCGAGTCTCGGGATAGAAATCTTTTTCAGAGGGGCTACTTTCGACTTTGCACACAAAATGTGAGATGCGATATCACCGTTCTCATTGAGGCTACGAATATAAATAACGGCGGCGTAACCTTTCTCAAAAGCGTCGCAAAACCCATGAATATCACATTTGGATCTATCTGGACAGAAAACAAAGCTTGGGATTTTTAGAGATGGGAGTGTTCTAAGCTCAATTTTAATCTGATTCCAAATTCTTGTGATGTTTTCAGGGGGTTCGCTGTCCCATTCGATACCCTGACTCCACAGATTTTGAATTAAAATCTTCATGAAAAGCGTAAGGGGTGTAAGATAACCCATGGGATCAAAAACTCGTGCCAATTCAGATAAAACTATTCTCTTTGTACATGTTCTGCTGATGGGCTCAACATTAAACGAAAATGAGTCGGAGGAGGGGTTCCACTGTAGTCCAAGTATTTTTACCGTTGATCCTGATTCAGAATCGAACGACCTCGGATCATATTGTAAATCAGCGAGAGAAAAATTGTTCAAGAGTGCGGAGTGATTACTTGTCCACTTGCGAAGTTCAAAACCTCCCTTTGCCAAGAGTTCGATCAAATCTTTCTGCAGGGAAATTGCCTGAGGAAGAGAGTCAGAACCTGTTACAGCGTCATCCATGTAGACCTCCTCTTCGAGCACCTTTGCAGCGCAAGGATGCTGAAGTTGATTATCTTTTGATAATTGGAGGAGAACCCGAATGGCAAGAAACGGAGAAGAGTTGACTCCATAGGTAACTGTTCGCAGTCTGAAATCCTGAACTCTTTCAGATTTAGAAAATCGCCATAATATCCGTTGGTAGTCAACGTGTTTGCTAGACACCAAAATTTGCCGGTACATTTGCCTAATATCAGCTGTAAATACAAACTTATGCAATCTAAACTTCAATAAAATAGACACAATATCCTTTTGGAGTTTGGGACCTGTGAAAATGGTATCATTGAGAGAGATATTGTTGAAATCCTTAGCTGAGGCGTCGAAGACGACCCTCAACTTTGTAGTAGAGCTTTCAGGCTTTAAAACACAGATGTGAGGAATATAATAAGAAGGAGAGGTGATAGATGCGCTGGGAACTACTTCCATGTGACCAGATGTTAAGTAATCCTGCATAAACTCACAATATTGTGCATGTAAGGTAGGGTTTTGGAAAAGACGCCGCTCCAAGGAAAAAAAACGTTTGAGGGCAATATCCCGGGATCCATTAAATTCTGGCTCAGTGTCTCGAAATGGTAAACACACTTCATACCGACCAGAACTGGTTCGAGTAAGTGTTGACTGGAAGTATTTTTCTGCTGAGATATCATCAGCTGTATCAGTGGAGGCTGTTGGGACTTGTTCAAGCTCCCAAAACTGTTTCACAATAGTATCGAGTGAGAGATCTATCGATGTGACAAAGCTATTAGTGACTGGAATTATTGTGGGAAGGCTGTAATCTACCCTGCCCATAATAACCCAACCAAATATGGTATCGAGAGCCACTGGCTCATTCATAGACCTTGATATAGCATTTCCTTTGAAAATCATTCCAAATATATCGGCACCTAACAACATATCTATCGGTCCAGTTATATTGAATTGAGGATCCGCTAAGTCAAGTTGGAGAAACTGAGAAACTTTAGTGGTAGGTATATTTGCACAAGGCATATCAGAGCAGAGCTTTGGCAGCACTATGAATTCCAATTTGAGTATGGGTCCATCTCTGTTACCAGGCTTTATTATGGATTCTACAATTTTAGAGGAGTGAGCATTGGTCCAAACAATTCCATGAATGGAGGTTACCGAGTTCCGCTGAACGACTCCCAGTCTTTTTGCGCATCTACTTGTTATAAAATGAGATTGACTTGCACTGTCCAAAACAACTCTAACCTTTTGAAAGTCACCATTCTTATCTTGGACATCTATAAGTGCCGTTGATAAGAGAACTGTACTGTCAACGTTCGTGAATAAATTCGTAAAGGATCTTTTTGAAGGGTTAGTAGTTTGAGTTGGGGTTAGACATTCAGAGTTGTTCACAGTCATCCTCGAAGATGAATCTAGAGTATTTGGAAGAGCTTCTAATGAAGTTATCTGTTTTTCAAAATGGAGTAAACTATGATGTTTGCCGGAGCACTTCCGACACCGATAGCCAGAAGTACAGAGAGTTGAGGTATGCTTGGAACCAAGACAATTAGTGCACCACTTCCTATCCTTCACCAAAGAAAATCTTTCATTAGGAGCTTTAGATTTGAAGGAGGGGCAATTATAAATTGCATGCTCATTATTACATAATTGGCATGAGAAATGAGAACTATGAGAATCAACAATATATGAAGACAATTTTGGCCGTCCACCACTAGTTTGAGGGATGAAATTTTTATTATTTCCAATAGGTTCAAATTTTTTTGACTGATTTGAAGCGGAAAAATTAACTGAATCTAGAGCTATACATTGTTTCTATAGAAACTCCAGCAATTTCGAATAATAAGCTCCCTCGATTAGGTCTGACCCGCATTCCAATTCAAACCGAGTAGCGGTACTACTGTCTAGTCTATCAAATAGGATTATAAACAATACCAAATCCCATTTAGCTACAGGGAATCCCAGGTTTTCTAACACCGAGACATTTTCACTGAAGGTATCCAACAGAGTATATAAAGCATTGGGGGTGGAGAGTTTTTTTGTTTGTTCAATCGAATGCCAGTGCGATGTGGCGATATTGTCATATCGAGCAACCAGAGCATTATAAGCAACTATGTAATTCTGAGCTGTAATAGGAGTACACTTCACTAGAGTCAATGGGTCATGAAAGATGGGCGACACTACTTGACGGAAGATCATAAATCTAATAATGAATTATGGTGGATTACGTAATCCAATCTTCCACAAAAAAACCTATACAATAGGTATGGTCGTCGGCAAGTATTCAACAGAAAACAACTACTGCCCCCTACGACCATTGAATTATATCTGTTTAATACTTGGCAAAGTTTTCTACAAGAACCACTTTGCAATGCATTTCAAATATCAAAGCTGAAATTATTTTTTGATTTAATTGGGGGAACACCTCCGTACCGTTTTCATGGTCATTGCCAATCATCACCTAAGGCTAGTTCGACCCAATTGAATCGAAAAATTCTTTCATCCTAATTGGAAATCCCTGAGACAAACACTGAAGTATGAATTCAGCGCCATCTCTGGGTTCCAGATTAAAATGCACTCCGACCACGTGTCGACTTCAATATAAAGCCAGAAATATCATGAAAGATGGGCGACACTACTTGACGGAAGATCATAAAACTAATAATGAATTATGGTTAATTACGTAATCCAATCTTCCGCAAAAAAAAACTATACAATAGGTATGGTCGTCAGCAAGTATTCAACAGAAAACAACTACTGCCCCCTACGACCATTGAATTATATCTGTTTAATACTTGGCAAAGTTTTCTACAAGAACCACTTTGCAATGCATTTCAAATATCAAAGCTGAAATTATTTTTCGATTTAATTGGGGGAACACCTCCGTACCGGTTTCATGGTCATTGCCAATCACCAGCGAAGGCTAGTTCGACCCAATTGAATCGAAAAATCCTTTCATCCTAATTGGAAATCCCTGAGACAAACACTGAAGTATGAATTCAGCCCCATCTCTGGGTTCCAGATTAAAATGCACTCCGACCACGTGTCGACTTCAATATGAAGCCAGAAATATCATGAAAGATGGGCGACACTACTTGACGGAAGATCATAAACTAATAATGAATTATGGTGGAATACGAGAGCACAGAAAATGAAATAAATTACCTACTATATTGATTGTGAAATAGGTACCTACTTATCAAATAGCTATATAAATAAATTATAAATTTGAGAGAGTCGAGAAGAGTACAGAAAACCACAATTGGTTATTATTTTAGGTAAATATTGAGAAAAATTTTGAAATATAAAATATAAATGTAATATCGAGTTGAAATTTATTTATTTCGTGTTCCTGCCAAGCGAAACACCGGCCCGAGCTGAAAGTTCAGCACCAACCGCTGCGCCAAAATGGTGCGCGTACGGTTCTAGCTGTTCGCGAGGAAGGGATGCGGTAAACTTATTTCTTATCTGATAACTGATCAATTGAAGAATTTCACCAAATTATGCCTAAATCAGAAAGTTTTTGCTGGAATCCGGCTCGAAGGACCAAATAATGTGCGAGAATAATGCACTGAACTGTATCTTTCTTTTTTTATTATTTGCTATAAAACTGATATAGGAGGATTTTCAACAGAAACCAAGATTTTATTTGCTTACCGGTATTCAGCTTCGTTTGGTATTCTTCTGACGGCCGTCACTTCAGCCACTTCAACAGTATCCAACAGTTTCAACAGCTATCTCAGCGAGGAGAAAGTTACACAACACGAGAATGAGAATTTGGGTGTTCTCTTGAGCGGTTTTCCCAAGTTGGTAGGTATGCGCAAGGCCATTCACGAAAATCTACTCCCTCACTTGATTTGTCTTCTCGTTCCATCGTACCGAGGTGTTTTTTCTCGGTACCGGCTTTGAAGCAAAAACAAAACCAGGTTTCTGATAGCGCGTAAATACAGGGGGAATCCAGACATAAACTATGATTAAGGCACAAGTATGGAAAGACTCTTCAGTATTCAATATAATTAATTAGAGACAAGTCCCGAACAAATACCAATACCGGATAATAGAACAGGACTTCATCATATTCTGTTATCATTTCAAAAATATATTGCGAGAGATGATGATTCGTTGTTGTATATCCCACTCCAAAATTTGGAAAATTGTAAATTCTTAAATCATGGTGTGAGAATTTGCTCCGATTTGTTGCCGTATCCGATGGATAGTGAAGCCATCTGTGAAGCTATCTGTGAAGCCCAGAAGAGTGATTGCACTTCCGAAAACTTGCCAAACATCACTTATTTATGCCAAAGACTATAATGTTCAAGAACTTAGTCCCAACTTTTGGCTTATAACCATTTCGGACGATTTACCGATTACCGTCAAATGTTCTAATATGGAACCAGTGACAGAAATAATCACCACCAATTCTTTATTCAGACTGCAACCTGAATGTAATGCCTTCATTGGAAGCACAAGAGTCCATTCCAAGTACCTCGTCGAAAAGTACAAGAATATAACCTACAAGAACTTTGCAGTACAAATACCATTCCAATTCTGTAAAGATCTTCCTGAAAAACAACACCTACCCGAGTTGAAACCACTGAAGCTGAACAAAATCAATGTGGACGATCTCAATATAGCGCAACACAAATTGAGTCAATATTCATATGAGTTGGACAAACTCATCAATGAACCGTTCGTCAGTAAACACATTTCATGGTTTACATACTTTACCATTGCCCTGATCATCTCCTTGATTATTCTTTACATCTTCTGCAAATGCCGACGTCGAAAATCAATAAGAATTGCCATAACTTCATCCAATGACCAACCACCACCAGGTCATCCAAGGACCGGGAGGATTTCACGCACCTTAGCCAGATTCATTCCAAGGAGAAGACCAAGTATCAACCCCCAAGAACCTGTCGAGGAAGAAGTTGAACTTAACACAAACTTCAAAGAACGAGTCTAACCCAAAAGTTGTAGCACAGCAACAACTTTTTTCCAAAAAGGGGAGTTGTTATATAGTGAAAATAGACTGTTATATGCTGGAATTGCGTCTCGGACAAGTCCCAATGTCAGGAGATAAGGACTTGCTGATTTAACGACGCCAGCAAGAGACCACCTGCACTGGAACAAAGGAAATGCTGACAGTGTATAATTAACTTTATAAATACGACCCGCGAGTCGATTGAAGTCAGTCTGTATTTTATATTCGTTTTAATATCAATAAATTTGCATACAATATATCGGTGGTACGTACCACCCCTGTATAATTTTTTAAAAAGTGTATCAGTGAAATACTGATATAACATATATGTTGTGGATATCTTTCACTGTTGAAGATGATATCGAAAATCAACCTTTGGAATTTCACTATTATTGTTCTTGTAAGTCGGGAGCTAGAACTTTAGGTACATGTGCTCATTTGGCCAGTGTTTTATGGTTTTTGGGTTATGCCAGATCGAACAGAATGTGAAATATCCATCTACTCATCTCCTAAACAAAATAAATGATGCAGCTGAAAGGATGGTACCAGAAAACATACATCATAGTCCAGATATTGTAGACCTTTGAATTCCTTCAGCAACTTCAGTTCGTTTCGACATGTTTTTATGTTTATTGTTTTTTCCGATATCAATCTTAAGTGTTCGGCTTTGCCACATAATTAAGTTACCCACGAAAATTACAGAATAGGTGAGACGGGGTTATCAGCCGATATCGCCAAAGTGGTGACCCCGACGTGATTTTTTTAGTGAGTGATATTCTTCTGGTAACCGACGTGAACTTTTTTCGTGAGTGACTTTCTACCGCTAAGTGTCGTGACATTCCTTTTGTGTGAAGAACAATATTCTGCTAACCAGCGTGAACTTTTTCGCGAGTTACATTCTTCTGCTAACCAAAGTGAGCCTTTTCGCGAAGTACATTCTTCCGCTAAGTGAGTACAATTTTATTTGGATACCTAAGTGACGGGCATCAAACATGCCAAACGACCAGACCAACTCACTCAAAATCCATCAACAACCACGAATAGCGGTACCTGAGTGTAGTCAAGACACTACCTATATGTATAGACGATGTAGCAGCCAGCACCTTACCGAAAAGCTATAAGCGGCTCTCGAAGAAATGGACGTTGCCCTAGACTTCGAAGACCTTGCCGCCTCCCAGGAAAACGACGCCGAGCTCAACAAACTTCAACATAAAGACTCATTCTTATCCTTGCAGCTCATTCAGATGCATACAGCTCGTCGTCGCTCAACACTTCCGAAGAGCAGCGTTCAACACAGTACACCGACTTTCTCATTCGGGTGCCACCGCCACCCTCAAGATGGTGACAACGTTTCGTGTGGCCATCTTTCAACAATGGTTGCCGAGCTCAACAAACTTTGACATGAAGACACATCCTTGCAGCTCAGATGCATACAATTTCCCGGAACAAATGCCACGATTGTATGCGGCGTTTCGACTGCAACAGCTCGACCATTCATCTCTCAGCTAGAAGAGCAGCATTCTACAACCAGTGGATTTGTCGGTTCGGTACGCCACTCAGCCACTGATCAAGGCCGCCAATTCAAGTTACACCTGTTCAAGCATTTCAACCATAGACAGGTATGACTCACTTGCGAACCACGACATACCAGCACTGTCAACAATTGGAGTCACACCTGTTCAAGCACTTCAACCCTTGACAGGTACGACTCACCTGCGAACCACCCAGCACCATCAGGTAAAGGCAGCATCAGATGCCACAACGGCCAACTGTACTGACTCCCACGGAGCAAGAGTTCTTCATTATCCAACATAATCTGGCCGCCCCGACGTTGAGTACACTTACCCAACAGACGCCAGGCCCCGCCGCCGCGCAACCTGGATCCAACCACAGTCCCCGGACCACCAGGTCAGGAAGAAGAGTCGGTTTCTCATGAAGCTTCTTCACTGGCAGGGGGGTGTTGAGGGGAATTAAACCACTTGTATATTTTACTTCATACATGTAAATTATAAATTAGGTCAATATTTCACACATTTCAATTTCAAATATTATTTTTAAGCTCCTGTATATATTTCAGATCCAGCTGAGGTGTCATATCTTACAAACAAACCGGGAATTTCCAACTCATAACATTTTACCCAAATTGCTCTCCTATAATCCGATTTAACAAGTACCTACGCTTACCTAGCTTGGCCGATTTTCCCAATTTGTAATTGATTGGAAATCCCTAGGATAATATTTCGGCAGTTTTATTTACGGGTTTCAAGATGAATCAAAATCTTTTTTCCTGAGGTTTGGTCTGGGATTTTCCATTTAGAAACAGTCAGTCACGGTCAGTCAACCGAGAGACACAGTTCATTCTTCGACTTCAAAACGTTCGGTCGTCCTTCAACTGAAACCTTACATTTACATAGTGCCTCGGCTGAGATTCATTGTTTTTTTTCAATAGATTGATCAAACGTTATCTCAAGTGTTCGGCTTTGCCACAGAATTAACTTACCCACGAAAATTACAAAATAGGTGATACGGTGGTGTTTTGGAAAAAACATATTGAAGTCAGATAACAGAAATGTTCAATCGATGGGGTGCTTAGTTCAATCTTCATGGGAATAGTATATTGTGCAACTAGTGCGGAAAATAAGATATTTCATATTAACCACTCGCCTATGGCTCCTAACACTAGTACCTATGAAATATCCAGTTTCCGCACACTATACCTTTCCGGCAACCAACCTGAAAAACAAGATATTGCGAATTTAAACAATATTTTTGAACGAAAACAATTGAATTGAATTTTGCGTGACCCCTTCATACCTACCTACCTACTTAAAAAAAATTCTTTAGAAATGAGTGTGCTTCATACTACTTGCTAATGATATGGAATTGATTGATTGAAAAAGTATATTATTCAGTGAGTCTAAGAGGTTGTCCATCAAGAGGATATCGGAAACGGTTATACAGTTTCAATTCAGTTAGAGAAAAATTGCATACCAAAATTAAAATTTATAAAAAAATATTTACAAATTATTCTGGAAACACTGAATTTTGTGATCAATAATTTTATTTTTTTCTGGTGTCATCGTCAAGCTGTCATGTGATGATGTCACTTTTACTGTCCGACGTTTCGTTATCTAACAACCATCACCAACTCAATTTTTATAATGCCTCGTTTAAAATACAAATTTTGGTAATATGTTTCTTTCAAAATTTAAAGTATAGAACTAGTTTTTCTCGTAAAATTATTTGTAGGTGGATGAATATTCTTGTTCAAAAATCTTTTCAAAATCCGTTATATTTTGTTTTTCAAGTAGGTCGTCGGAAAAGTATAATACTGGATATTTTCTGCACTAGTTATACAATATACTATTTCATTCCTCACACAATTATCGACTTGTTTTTTTTTTTTTCTAATACCTACGAGTCTCCAAATTCCTTCCTGGTGGTAGTGCACATGTGGCAGTGAATTCAATATTTAAGAAAATTGTGTTTTTTCGAAAAACATTGAAATTTTCTCAAGCCTTTTTTCAACTTGCTTTATTTATTTCTCTGAATATTTTAGAATATAAGTGCGTTCTGTGTAGATTTACCATCGCAGAAACGAAAATATTTATCAGAAAGTACTTTTTATTTTTCTAGGTACTTTCCCATCCTGTTTTTGAGTATTTTCTCGGGAACTTTTGCGAAATGATTCACCAGCGATATTGGTCGGTAATTAGTGACTTGCATTTTATCAATTGCCTCATAGGTTTGTAGACATCAGATTAATCATAAAAATATCTTCCCATTTTTCTGTTTAGAGTTTTTCAAGTATATTTTGTCAAATTCATTGCAGTATTTTTTCTTTGTTTCATTATTAACAGAATTTTCTTTATAAATTCAGTAGAATTAATTTGTAGCATCATCGGTAAGGGGTCTGTGATGTGAATAAAGATCATGTTTCGTCTACTATTTTGTGTGACGGGTGTGCCCAAGAGAACAAATTCTTAGAAATCTATAGAAAGAATTTATTTCGTTTTTGTTGACGCGAAAGCCTTGAAGACATTGCACTTTTCAGATTACATATGTCTACACGGAAAGACAAAAGTTATAACCAAGAATATCCAAATACTAAATCAGAATTGGCGCCTGTAGTTATTTGGAGTTTTCTCGAATTCCGACAATCTTGGTACTTGGCTCTGCTGTACTGACGACATTTGTATAAACGCATTCGCTTGCAGCTGCTTTCACTCTTTGAACGTTTAAAGAAACACTAAGCGTTTCGGATATTTTGTAGAAGTCTCAAGAATGTATTTATTTTACGACTGGATTCCCTCCAGAAGGTTTCAAAAATAGCTCTCTTTGGGATAACTCAGTTTCTCTACAGTTACACAAAAAATTATCATCCTCCTCTATAGAATGTCCTATCCAAAAATCAACGCAAATTCCACCAATAATAGTCTCCAATGAGTCCATGTTATTTTGTCCAACCATAAGTAGACACTTAGGGAAATGTACCTAATATGAAAAATGCAATATATCAATTGTTTTCGTTTCAACAGAAATAAATTGAATATTCGCTCATTTTCGAAAATTCGTCTTTTTGGGCTCACTCTGTATCGTGACACGTATAAAAGAAGAAAATAGTTTACCTTTATTCTTTGTGAAATATCAAACAACCCACTCATATGATCTCCCATAATTCATCACTTTTTTTGCTCACTCTGTGAAATGTAGTCAGAACAGTTCGTTAACTTCATCTGTAGAATACGCTTTGAAATGGTGAACGAAAAGACCACATTTTGGCGAGAAGTCCAAAAACGAATTATAAAAAGCGTTTTCTATGCCTCACCCTGTAAGTAGGTACACCATAACTAATAGATATATTCGAAGTCAATCGATAATTTTCATAGCATTATAAATCAAGAAAAATCCACTGGCAAACATTTTTTTCCGTATTTGGCATTAGACATTCAAACATTTTTTGTAGCTCGCCCTGTAGAGCCAGGAACATTCCAAACGAAGAAAGTTATTTCTTTCCAGCTCTAAAATGATAAATCCCTAACTGAAAAAAATCAACAGAGCTCTAGAAATATGTTTCTAGTGGCATGATCGACCCTTCATAATACATTGTCATCGAAATCATAAACACCTGCCCAATTTCATGATGATCGGGCAACTATAAGTGGGTCAAAATTCACTTGCAAGATTTCACCTGAATATACAAATGAATAAACAGAGAAACAAACAAGGCACGTTTAATAAAATCTTGAAAAAATGTCAGCGTTTTCAAAAATATTTAATAAATTAACTGCGAGATGTACACTATCCTCAGCAAGAAGTTTAGAGAAATTACTTCGCATGTGCCAAGAAAAGTTTCGTTGTATTACATATAGATTGAATCCGGATCCCGTCATCGATTGTTGATTGATTTGGGGATCCGAAACAACACATCTTTCTTTATTTAATTTTCTTGGCCTGGCTCCTCTTACCGATGTTATCAAAATCACATTCCGTCTCATGGAGGAAATTGAATGAATGAAATGTACAATTGCGCTTTCTATCCGAAAACTGCCGAACTAAAAAATGAGTAAGAATGTTGGTAACGTAAGAACTGTTTCGCGCAATATGTTCGAATTTGGCTATTCCTAGCCCATTCCTGACTTGAAATTAGTCTCCCAAACGATATTTAGTCCTATGCTGTATCACTTCCGTTAAAAATAACGTCATCGTTATTCGCCATTTCCATTATTTTGCTATTACCAATCAGCAAAATAACGAAAATGGCGAATAACGGTGACGTTATTTTTAACGGAAGTGATACAGCATAGAGCTGATTGTCTGGAGATTCGTTCTCAATCGAAAATTGCACCATTTTTATCAATCTTTAGATTGACATAAAACAGAAGCCAGTATTGGCTTATTTTCCTCAATTGCTGATCAAAATAATTTCAATATATTCACTCTGTACTCCAATCTATTTTGAGTTCACCTACCACATTTATCAGTTCTCTAAGTCATGAAAGATGGCGCTGAATTCATACTTCAGTGTTTGTCTCAGGGATTTCTAATTAGGATGAAAGGATTTTTCGATTCAATTGGGTCGAACTAGCCTTCGCTGATGATTGGCAATGACCATGAAACCGGTACGGAGGTGTAATTTCAGCTTTGATATTTGAAATGCATTGCAAAGTGGTTCTTGTAGAAAACTTTGCCAAGTATTAAACAGATATAATTCAATGGTCGTAGGGGGCAGTAGTTGCTTTCTGTTGAATACTTGCCGACGACCATACCTATTGTATAGGTTTTTAGCGGAAGATTGGATTACGTAATCCACCATAATTCATTATAAGTTCTCTAAGCGTAACCGTTTCTCAATGCAATTAATTAAAAGTCGCAATACACGACATTAGACGCCCACCTTAATGTCACGTAATAACATGCAGTACAAAGTATTTAAAATTTTATTATAGGATACAGGGGTGATCAATTTTCTGACTTGCCCTGTAAAAAATGATTGCATATCTTATTATTATAAACCAACCAGAAGCAAATCCAGCCAGATATTGAAATTCCTGGAAGTTGAATTATATTTCAAGTCAACGTTCCGTTTTTTTATTTTTGAGTAGCAAATGAAACTTTCTCTCATAAGGGACTGATATTTAGTTTCATTAGAACACTATCACAGGGAAAAAAATTTGATACATTGAAGAAAATAAGAAATACATGCTTTTAAAAAATGGCTATTTTCCAACTTCAACACCCTGTATCTCTGAAACTAGTCATAGGATTGAGTTGGGCCAATGGACATTATTGTTCAGAAACTCGTCAACTACATATACTAACAATTCATGAAATTTCATCGAAGCCCATTTCTCCATAACGATGGCCTAATTCGCAAACCTGCTAACTCCATGTTTTATCAATGGAGTTAGCTGGTTTACGAATCAGGGAAACTATAAGCCAGCTGCCTGGTCCTTTGCACTTCAAGTTGACGAAAGCACCGATGTTACAAACATGGCGCAGCTACTGGTTTTCGTGCGAACGTGCGATTTGATTATAATGAAGAGGTGATAGAAGAGTTTTTGTTATGCAAACCCATTGAATCAAATACCTACCACAGCTTAACTCATGTTTAAGGTAATTGATGAATATGTACTTAAAGTAGGCATTACCTTGTCCAAGTTGTTGCATTATCTCATCTTAGGTTTTAAATAAGACATTATCAATGTAACGTACTCGTAGACTTCTTTTTCTTTATTTAATCTTCATATATAAGCATACCAATAAATACCAATTGCTAGGCGGACATTTTACCACTTACTTCCCTTTCGCCGTGTCTAGTCTTCCGTGTCCGGAACTATATAATGATCACAGAACATCTCCATTTTTTCCAAAGGACTACTAATGTACCAAAGAATAGATATTGCAAAGAAGTAATAGAACTCCTTATAAAGATTCAACAATTTAAAATTATAAAATTATTTAAAAAAATACGGAATTTCATTTCTTACATTGCTTACATTAATTTAGGGGACATAATCATTCATCCACACAGGTTTTTTTATAACGCTTGGGTCTGATTATTTCCCTTTCTGGGACATTATTCAACTCTTCACTTTTTAAAGAGTCAAGTGGTGTTTTTAACATATCTTCTTTGGTTTCATCACTAGCACTAGCACTTGCACTATCTTCCTGTAACCCAGTTTCATTGCAAGTCTGGGATACCGGGAGATCACTAGAATCAGTGTTGGTGGAAAGTGCACTATTTTTTAAATACATGGGTAGACATTTGGAAAATTCTGTTTGGGGTACTGTTTGTGGTATATAGGGAGCTTTAACCAATGCCCATCGATCTCTCCGATATTCATTGTTCGCTGTTTGAACTATATAGGAACGAGGTTCTTCACATTTTTTAACTACCTTGGCATATGCTCTGGGGCAGTGGCGGCGCCACGGGGGGGCAGTATGCCCACCCCGCCCTTTGCAAAATGTTGTTCTTAGCGCCCAAATACCTATGATTTTTTACTAATTCTTGGCGCCTAGTGATGGTGTGCCCCCCGTGCTCCTATAGGACAACAATGCCAAGAAAATATCATCATTTTTCTTTAGCAAAGATTTTGCTATATTTACAGCTGCTTCCGCAGCATCATTTGACTGGGGAAAGTGAGGACTACTATTACATGCAATAGTTTGCAATAGTCTTGTAGGAAGGGAGCTTCGATGGAATGTTTCCTTTATATTTACCCTTTCTTGGACACATTTAGGACAATATTTTATGAGATTTTCAATTTGTGAAGACACCCCATGTTGGCATTGTTGGCAACCCTGTCAAAATTGTGTAGGTAGTTTAAGTTTGTTAGGTTTATTTAGTATTTTAGTAACCATCGTTGTTGTACGAGAATGCATCTTGCCCGCCAGTCTTGAATTTGTTGTTTAATAAACGCTGTTTATTAGTAAATCAGTTGAAACCAAGTATTGCCGCTTTAATAACCTTTGCACACTGCTGACACCCCAATCCACCAAACAGATTGTTTGGTTCTTTCTCGACACTTAGCCACTTCTTGATGACCCTCATGGATAAAATTCAAGACTTGAAGTTGCAAATTTACTGAAATTACCATTCTTGAACCTTTAAGTAGTAAATTTTCACTAAAGGAAAAATCAAAACGATACTGAAAATATGGCAATAACTCTGGACCAATTTTTGATTAGTCTGTCCATCCTGAAAGTAATTTTTTACAAATATCATCTGATGATTGTTCATCCATAATTTTCATTAGAAAATTATCTCCTACAGGTAAACTTTTCAAAATCATTTGTACAAGTGCATCAGCTTCTGAAGGTAGTTCTTCAATTTCAGAGTTATTTTCCAAATGATTTCTGGATAAGGCATCAGCTACTACTAAGTCTGTACCAGGTGTATAGAAAACTCTATAGTTACACCTCATTAATCTGATACGAAATCTTTGCAATCTGGGATTTAAATCATCAACATTCTTTGTTTGTAGAATTTGAATTAAGAGCTCATGGTCAGTTTCCAGAACCACGAGAATACCTATAGCGTATTATTTGAAACCCATAAGAAGATGAATCTGCACTAACAACGATTCTTTTCAAAGGGTCGAAGTATGAAAGACAAGGAGCTTCGGTGAGCAACTTCTTTAGGTATACAGGCAAACGATTTTTTCTGAGGCTCGTTCCACGAAAATAAAACATCATTATTCAATAACTGAGTGAGTGGTTCAAGAATTTCAGATTTACTTCGAATAAATCTGGAGACAAAATTGAACATTCCCAAAAATTGTTGCACTTCTTTTTTAGATGAAGGATGAGGAAATTCCAGAATAGATTTTACTCGAGAAGGTTATATTTCAACCACTTTACGTATGACTACATGTCCTAGGAAATTTACTCTGTCCACACAAGACATTTAATTTTGTCTAAAGTTAGGATTTGTGAAAATGTTAAAGCAAAATATTCTGGCGCACATGATATCCCGAAAGGGAGACGCTTGAATAAAAATCTTCCAAACTAGTTATAAATGTAGTATACGGTTGAGATTCCCTCGACAACTTTATTTGGTATAAACCCGAATTGGCATCTAGTTTTGAAAAATATTTAGAGCCTGCTAACTGAGCTAAAGACACATTAAAAAACATGTTGACATCGTCACATTAAAATAAAATCAGAAGTACCTATACTATACCTATACTAATACGAACATACAAGCGATATAGAGAGAAATATATGTATAGAAATATACATATAGATACCAACATAGATAAAGAGCAAGGAGTACACTTTTATTCAACTCGGTGTAATCTCCATATAACCTAACCGAGTCACCTTTAGGTACTACTACAATAGGTGCTACCCAAGCTGTATGGTAGTCAACAGGTTCTATAATATTGAGTTTTTTGAGTCTACTCAACTCATTATCTAATTTAGTAAGTAAAGTGATTGGAACTACCCTTGGACCTGCCTGTATAAAAGGTCTTGCATCAAGTTTGATTTTAATGTCCATTTTGTCCTTAAATTCCCCTATTACCTTAAAAATATTCGGAAACTCTTCCATTACTTCAACAGCAGAGGCATTTAACAAAACTGAAGTACAGAGGTACAAATTGAAACGTTGTTTTTTAATTGTATTATATCTAGATCTATGATACCAGGTCTTCCTAAAAATAGGCAATTTTAAACCCTTTATAATGTAAACGAATGTTTTGAATACAACTAAGAGACAACTCTATTCTGCCAAAAACTGTCAGTGGTTTACCATCCGGTCCTGCACGGAAAAAATGTTCCAAGTGAAACGTTTTCCTGATTTTTTTCAGATTGTGTTAAGAAAGTTAATACCTATATTGAATAAAAAAGAATTTTACCTCAAATAAAATGATTATTCTGAACGCATGAACTTGTAGCTATAATATTGTTTACCAACAGCAAGTAGTTCGAACACTGGGATATTCACTTTGTATATAATGCCAGATCAACATTTTACTAGCGTTTGAAAAGTGTATTTCCATATTTACAAACTTTGGGTTTCTGAAAAGTGTATCATTACAACAGAAACTCGTGTTACTGGCCTAATACAACAATTCATTTGCAGCAGAACTTGGTTTTCCTACGGGAATGTAACGTGTTCACTTACTTGTTTATTTTCGACCAGTTCGGGATCAATAGGGAATAACCGCCGCAACTCTTCACGTGATAAGGCGTAGTACTAACGGTTTTCCGCCAAAACGGCGTCATTTCAATAATTGAGAGCTGTGCGGATGCGTCTACTAGGCATCAATCTACTTTTCCGGTGATTTGGCGGTGTTTTACTGTTCACTGTTGTCAGTTAATATACTTATAATAATTAATAATAGCGTCCGGCGGCGATGTTTTTTTTTTAAAGGAACCATCAAATTAGAGAAAAAAGATTCTCCCAAAAAAAGGGATCTCTATCTTCAGTTTTTCTCGAATGATGTACTTTGTTATACAGCCGCTGACACTCTGTAAGTGTAACACTTTCTTAGAGTGCAGGCAGGATATCATTGGTTCCTTGGTGCAACCAAACCATCCCTTTCTTTGTGAATTTTTTTTGAAGAACTAATAAATTAAACTGAGGGCAGGTGAATATTTTATTTGAGTCAGGTGAATTATGATACCAAAGATATAATGAAAGCTATATTGAAGGTAAGACAATAAAATCTACCCAGAAGTGAGTCACTCAATATCCAAGTAAACCAAAATTTCTATAATGATTAAAAATTGTTGCTACAGTACAATACTGTATGATAACTACTAATATCTTATTCAGTAGATTTTAGTATATGAGTTATTTGAGAGTAAATCATTCTTCAGTATTGGTAAATATACTAGTTATTTGTAGTTATCAAACTGAGCACCCACTGCAAATAAAAAGTTCATTGAGACCAATAAAACGAAAAGTCTGCTTCTAATAAAGCTTTTAATACCGGTAGGTTACATTATCTTCCTCAAATTACATTAATAACTGCAAGTGATCAAATTCAGGAATCTGATTCTTCTTGTGGCTGCTAAAGTGTATACTTGTCCCATATAGTATGCAAATTTTTACTTGGTGGTATGTAAATTTTACTTGCTACTATTTTTTCCGTGTGATAAAGAACTTATATGGATTGACCAAACTCAATAACCTTTCAGGAATTAAAGAAAATGGATGGGCTATAATATCAGCCCCACTATCAATAAGAAATGAAATATCAGTACCTAGATCTAAAATGCTCATCGCTACAAACCATTGACCATTATTACTAGAGTTGATATTTATTACCTATATTTGAGGAAATTATATCAAGAAATGGCTCATAATCTACAGAACTCTCTTGATCTTCCTTTTCTTGCTCAAGGGTATTAACTGACTGTTTGGTGTTTGTAGGGTTCCTTGTACTCTTACAAACCCGATCCCAATGACCCCTCTTAGAACAATTTCTGCAGATAGAGTTTCTTGCTGGACAAGCATCCCGCTCATAGGCTTTGAGACCACAATACCCACAATCGTTAATTCTTGATAAAGAAGATGAGGAGCTTTTAAACTTCGAGTCTGTCTTGAACCAGTTCGTGAAATGTTGGTTTGTTTTGCTTGCAACTCAGCTTGTTTTGCTGCTAAAATTGCATTAGCTATGTCAGATCTGATTGAAGTTGCAATCGTTCACTAGTTTTCCTATCAAGCATTCCCACAACAATTCTGTCCTTTCAGGGTCTCAAACTCACAATATTCAGCTAATGAATGTAAAGCTGTAATGAAGCTATCCACACTTTCGCCAGGGACTTGAACTCTTGAGTTGAATTGAAAGCACTCGAATATGATATTTCTTCTGGGAATTAAATAACTAGTAAAGCTTTTCAGCATTCCTTCATACTCATCTGGAACCGTAGGAAATTGGATGAGAATCTCTTCACTCGTCATCGATTTTTTCTGCATCTGTTTTGGCATTCAGTCCTGATACTGACATATATCTTTTGAACCGTTTTTCCCATTGAGGCCACGAGGCTGGGTTTGTAAAATTGAATTTCTCCGGAGGGGAAACCTGATTTACTGCCGACATTGCGTTGTGATAGTGTCCTCGTGCTCGTATTATATCTTGAACTTATTTTACTTATGGAACGTTGAGGTTCTAAACCGCTGCCATCATATTGCATTATCTCTTCTTAGGTTTTAAATAAGACATTATCAATCTAGTAACGTACTCGTAGACTTCTTTATTTAATCTTCATATATAAGCATACAATTAAACAGAAGGATATGATAATACATAATTAGTTTGTTCTCTCAAAGAGCAATGAATGTATCCACAATATTACTCCTCATTCAAAGTTACAATCAATGATTGCAACCTATCTGCAACATGGGACCCAAACAACTGGCCTACAGGTGCATGGGTAAACAAGTTTTTTCATTCGAGGGCCACCAAGAACAATGTGAAATGACAGGGATTAATCCTCATAAAACTGACTTTTCGCGTTTGTCAAAATCAGACAACTCTCTTTTTAGAACCGATAATAATTCGATCAGAATTTTTCATGTAAATATACAGTGCTTATCAAACAAACTGAACCAAATTAACTTGTATCTTGATAAGAATAGGTTGGATATTTTATGCTTTTCAGAACACTGGTTGGACGAATGTGTTATTCAATCACTCAATATTCCAAATTATAAGCTGGCCTCATATTGTTGTGGGAGTAAAATGAGACATGGGGGTGTTTCAATTTTTGTTGACGTGAATACAAAATATAGGGCATTAGACTTACATGAATTTTTAAACGAAGTTCAGGCCGAATTCTGTGCAATTGAGCTCTTGCCTAATAATGCTATAGTGATTGGGATTTATAGGTCACCAACTGGAAACTTGAACGATTTCATAGATTCTTTGGAAAAAATCATATTGCACTGCTACACAATTAGACGTTACATCATTATCGCTGGTGATTTTAACATCAATTTTCGCAGTAGATCTTCTGCTCTAGCTGAACTTGGTAATCTATTACATTCATTGGGTATCGCCATCACAATTACTGATTACACTAGAATAACTGCAAAATCAGCTACTTGTATTGACAATATCCTCACAAATCTGAATGACTCTATGTACAGTTCAATGGTTATTGATCCATGTTTATCTGATCATCTGGCACAGGTGATAACCTTGAATTTAAAGGAGAAGAATGATGATGTTATCTGGGGAAGAAAAATATCTCAACATGGCATTGCAGATCTGAGATCATCTCTTGCCGACATTGACTGGAATACCACTGGATTAAATAACTGGAAAAGCTCAATAATTGCCAACCATTTGATTGAAACTTTCACTTCGTTAATTGAGAAACATTTTCCTGTGAGAAAATGTTATCTAAACAAAAAACCACCAGTCCAATGGTTTAATGATGAAATAAGAACTTTGAGAAAACAATATCAATTAAAATTAAAAGAATGTAAAAAGGCAGCCTATATGACAAATTCATTGGAGAATCTGACAACAAAATTATAGATAGCAGGAGACTTGTCAATTTTGAACGTAATCACTCAAAAAACACATCTAATTCTACTATAACAGCCAAAGCGTTCAATGATTACTTCTCCACAATTGCAGAAGATTTAATTGGGAAAATTGTCAATGATTCCAACGATCCGGGGGATTTTCTGAATGGGTTGCCCACACCATGTTCGTCTTTTTTCGTAGAGCCTGTCACAAGTTCGAGGTAGTCGAGGCAGAACGCAGCTTGAAACACTCGAAATGCACTGATGTTTATGGGATGAATAGTGAACTTGTTAAACAAACCCTAGACTTGATAATAGATCCGTTGGTTACTCTCTACAATGCTTCCATTGCAGAGGAAGAATTTCCAGATATCTTGAAAGTAACGAAAGTTTTACCAATTTTCAAAAAAGGAGACATTTCACAGGTGGAAAACCATAGACCAATATCTATTATTCCGATTTTTTCTAAAGTTTTTGAAATCTTATTGAAGCAGAGATTATTGAAATACTTTGAAACGAATAAATTTATCAATAGTTGTCAGTTTGGCTTCAGAAGCAAATGTAGCACAACCCAAGCTGTTTTCAAGATTGTTACCGATATAGTCGAGGGTTTTGAAAATGGCATGGAAGTTGGTATTACTTTATGCGATCTGTCGAAAGCATTTGACTGTGTCTCTCACAGTGTCCTCATTGACAAACTGAACCACTATGGTGTTAGGGGCATACCACTCGATCTATTCCAGTCCTACTTATGCAACAGGAAGCAAGCAGTATATATAAATGAAACTTGTTCTGAGTTTCAAAATATTTCATATGGGGTACCCCAGAGATCTGTCCTGGGCCCTTCCCTATTCATCATTTATATAAACGATTTATTTCATTCTATGTTACCGAATAAATGTGTGGCATATGCTGACGACACAACTTTGCTCAATACTGCCTCCGACGCAGAAAGTCTTTTGTTGCGTATGACATGTTCTCTCGAAAATGCACAAAGCTGGTTCAGTACCAACAATCTTAAATTGAACAATGACAAAACACAAGAACTTATTCTCTCCACGAAAAATGCAGGTAATGGCAACAGTGTAAAACTTCTTGGAGTTATCATAGATGACAAACTGACTTGGTCAGCCCATATTGATCAACTTTGTAATAGACTGTCAAGTTCGCTTTATTTGCTACGCAACATGAAAAACCACCTTTGGTTCAACACAGTTCGAACCTGTTATTTTTAATTTTTTCATGCTCATATGAATTATAGCATTCTCTTATGGGGGAATTCTTGTCACGCTGTTAGGGTTTTCAAGACGCAGAAGAAAGCAGTTAGAATTATCGCCAATGCTGGTTACAGGGATCACTGTCAAAATATCTTCAGAGATTTATCTATTATGCCTGTTCCCTCGTTATTTATTTACACAACAGTGTTAGAGGTACACAAAAATAAAAATTCATTTTCAGCCAATACTGATTTTCACAATTACCAAACTCGCGGAGCCACAGATTTGAGGCCTCCCCGCTTCAGACTCAATAAAACCAAGATGAATTCACTGGATGTCAGACTTTATAACTTTTTGCCGGACGAGTTTGAGACTATGACTTGCACTGGGACTCTGATGATTAGAAATGTTTCATAGCATCGAAATGTGTCGAGAATGTGACGTCACATTCGAACGTTAGAAATGGGAAGCATAGTACCGATATTTCGAATATGACGTCACATTTCGATTCTATATAATATTTCTAATCATTGGAGTCCGGGGGTTGGAATTGTCTCAAAACGAAACTGAAACGACACATTCTCAGCCACTGTTTTTATTCAATTGACGAGCATTTGAGTACCCCTTCTGTCTCAACAGCATAGCTTCTTGAACCCCTAAAAACAAAAAAATTATGCCACTTTTCATTATTTTTTAGTTTTAGTATATTTTTAGTATGTTTATAAACTTTCATTATTGTTCATCATTTATATGTCGTTTTAACTCTTTTGATGTCGTTTTAAACCTTTTTTAATCTGTACTACACTGACTTGCCAAAAACATATTTGTAACTTGGTCAAATAAATATATTCTATTCTATTCTATTAATAAATACCTATTGCTAGGCGTACATTTTACCACTAACTTCCCTTTCGCCGTGTCTGGTCTTCCGTGTCCGGAACTATATTATCATCACAGAACACAAGTGTATTGGCTTGTGTATATATGGGGCAAAAGCTATGTCAGGAAGATTGACAGGGCTAGCAGTAAAAATAAAGGAAGTTACAATTGTATCAGGACCTATTGGAAATTGATTGGGTATTCTTAGATTCAACTGTAGATATCGACTCAGCTTGCGCCCAACTATATGCTAAGCTGGAACAGGTTTTTTCAAAAAATGTTCCTAGAAAAAAAGTCACTAATTCTTCTTATCCACCTTGGTTTAATGGGTTGATAATAAGCAATATGAGAGAGAAAAACAATTTTTTAAAATCATATAAAATGTCTGGTAATCAGGAATACTATTGTAACGATTTCAAGACCAGCCTCGAGACCGGCCCTGATCATCTGATTAATAATGCACACTCGACAATTAAACAAGTTCTCCGCTGACAAACACATGAGTCCCGCGTAGAAGAAACGCGAACGTTCTAAGAAACCGAAGTTTCGAGAGAGAGCCATCTAGATGAATTGTTCTGTGGTCCCGATCAGTCGAAAAATGTAAATGCCGCTGGATGACAGAGGGCAGATAGTCATAGATAGAAACAGAGAGTTATAAATTCAGTTCGAGAGTTCGCAGATAAATAGCCACAGTAGAAATAAATTGAAATAGTTAGTGAAGTCTATGATTTAGTTGTATAATTGTCATAAGTAGTGTTTTAAATAAATTAGAAAAATTAGTTTTGTGCATTTTTACTACACTATAATAAATTCAAAACTCTGAGAAACACTATCAAGAGATACATATCAATATCTCATTCGAATTTAGTAAGAACTGCTGAACACGATTTGAAGAATAATCCAAAATCATTTTGGTCCTTTATGAATACTATGAAGAATAAATCTAGTCTTCCAAGCTCAATGATCTTCAATGATGACGAATTTAACCAACCCCTGGATGAATACTCATTGGTAAACTCATAGATAGTGTCTGTGTGATGATCCCCTTCTGAAATGATCTTTCCAACGCTTCTGGGAGATTAAAGAGGTTTCCAGAATATGCAAAACCACTCCTGAAGATATCTCTGTGAAAAATCATTCACCCCAACTTTTTCTCGCACTCCGTCAGGCAGGTTTATCGTTTCCCTTTTTTTTTGTTCATTAGAATCGATGTTTCCAAATTCATGTGAAGTTGCCCTCCATCATTTTTCCTAGCTAGAATTTCGGCTTGGGAAAGATCCTCAATTGATTCAACAGTACTGTGATTTCATGCGAAATTACCTCTCTCAACAACACCTGAGGCATCCTCTGATAGTTTTTTTTTTCTTCATCATATAATTCGTCCTGAATGTGCAAATACGAAACTCAGGGTAGTATTCGATGCTTCCGCTTAAACTTCGAATGGTACCTCTCTCAAGTACAGAGTGACTTATTGACACTCTTACTCAATTTCAGAATACATTATTATATCTCTTTGATCCGCTGATATTCGTCAAATGTACTGCCAAATTCTAGTGTCAGTGAACCACCGAAATTATCAAAACATTCTGGGGCGATTCGCATCAGATCAACTGGGCCAAGTCTTCGTCCTAAACATGGTGACTTATGGTTAGTTCGTTCTCTTTTCTCGCTATTAGAACTCTTCTTCATCTTGCTGAGGAAGAGGGGAAACACTTTCCGTTAGCTGCCATACCCATACAAACCATCATCCTATTTAGAAGATACTGTCACTAGTTTCAAATCCATCGATGAAGTCACAACTGATTTCACTCATTGGCAGGGGAGGATTGGAGCTTCATGAATAGAATAGTAATCATTCAGCGTTGCTCTCTCCAGAGAAGCCCTCAAAGTCCACTTCTCTTGATTTTGATCATTGTTCTCCTATTAAAGCGTTGGGTTTACAATGGAATTCTTCTTTGATGTTTTTACATTAAGCATATCTTCCCGAAAGCTACCTTTTACCAAAAGGAACATTATCTCTGAACTTGTGTCACGGGCCACCCTGTCCCATACTGATAATTAGAGATGATACGTCATCAAACGACGTCATGTAATTCGTTATTCACGAATATCGGTCAATTATATCAAGATAATACACAATAATCGAATTTAGGCGGATAACCACAATTCTTTGGTATTTACCGCAGATATACCTTGGTCTTTCACGATAAATGACAGACGTTTGCTTTCGCCTAAACCTTTTGGTTTAAACTCTGGTTCCTGGATATTAAAATTCAAAAAGTGTTAACTAAAACATCTGTTTTATTTCTGCCTCCTTCATGTTATTCCTTTGTTGTAATCTTAATTATTCTGGTTTTTCGTATTTTTGTATACAATAACTGTTAAAAGTATTATATTATAAATGGAGAACTTTAATAGTGTGGAAACAAAACTGAGATTTGTGTGCTTATTAGCGTCCGAGTTTTTATTCGATGAAAATGTAGTATTGCTTTTATATCATTTTATAAGGCATCAATTCTCGTCAGGGAGGATTTTTGCTTTTAACCAGAGGTATATCCCTCCTAATAAAATCCCGTCAACAGCAAATCTCCGTACTTCCACCTGTCCCTTCATAATTCAAACTCAGTAAATATGTTGTCACTATATCGTGAAATATGAAATATTTACTTAAAAGACCAATTAAAAACACGGTCAGAATGGGGTTAGTTTTCTTTTCGATAATATCCATAACCGAAAATGAAAAACAACTTTGGAGTTGGGTAATTACCACAAAATTTTGGTGACAACTATGACATTAAACAGCTGATTCGTGACGTCATTAGATGAAAACCAATCTAATAACCAAAAACGCCTAAACGTTTTGGTAAATAACAATTGAAATTGGTAAAAACCGAAACATTTTGGTCATCCGCCTAAATTCGATTTATGTTGAATGCATCTACCTTCTGTTTGAGAGCGAACTGCGCGAATATCAAGTTCACCGCTATTTTTCCCCCACGACCTACATAATTAGCGATTTCCCAGATAATGAATATCTCGAAATGATTCATCCTTCTCCCTCAATAGCGCGTCATCTTTCCGGGCATATCAATAAATTAGGGTCATAAACTCATTTGACTAAGTGGAATTTGCCATAAGAATAATAAAAGTGACAACTGGACGCTATTAAACCTATGATGACCAGGGGACATTTCACGTGTACAAAAGTGGAGGGGTCAAGATCATATAAATTTGTAAATTTCAAGAGACAAAGGCACCTTACGTAACCATTATAGTATAGTTACTCAGTTGAAGTGTCACCAAGATACTAGTGCAGTATGTAGTCTAATTGTTCGCGAATATAAGTGCCTTGGATATGGTCCAGAGATTTGCAAAATATCTGCAAGTCAGATGAAACTTTTGAACTATTAAATGTTATCCAGGAACAATCATGAATAAAATTACTTAAAAGGTGTAATGAAGTGCGACAAATTATGTACCTTCTCGTTAAAGTAGATATGAGCATATATGGTAAAAATTCCCTTGATTTATGGTGTAATCTCGATATTTAGGAACGAAATCTAATATTTTAACCCTGATACAAAAGCCATGCTACGACTCATATACTGATTACTGGAGTGAAATTAGTAATCATTATTTTTATCACCTGTCAAGTGTAATATATTTTGTCAATGTAAGAACTGTCTTTTATTTAGGTAGATGCGTATACTGGGAAACACGAATGGGTACAGCTATAGTTTATATTGAACTAAAGGTTTATGTCTACTGGTAGTAGAACAATATACAGTGAGAGTAATTACTGTTACTTTTAATTTTGGTATATTATTATAGGTATAATTGTGTTTTGTGTATTTGCTTGATTTGTGTATTTAAGGTTTGATCTAATTACCCTTTTTTTTTTTATTTTTTTGTAGATTTTTTATTTGCCTGATTTTATCGCATGTTAACTGTACAATGATTTGAAACATATACCGTTAGTACATGCTTTGCTCGATATATTTTGAGTATTCTGATATTTGATTACTAGTTGTGTTATTTATATATTTTGGTTTATTGCGCAAAACAGACGTATTTAGTAGTGACTATGAGGTTGCTATCTTTGAAAGTATGTTTTATGTATGTGAACCGTTTTCCAGAAAAGTTTATGTGCTTTAACGTTATGTAATGTAAGAAATGTCTCGTTTAATATGCGTTTAGAAAGCTTGTCTTATTTCAACGGAAATTTAAGTATTTTAGATTTTGTTAACCCTGCATTATATTATTATATTGTGTGTTTGATACATGTTGCGGGATAGCAAGTAGATCAAGAATGGAACTACTTGTATTTAATTCGAAACTAAATTATGCTTTTTTGATTATTTAATATACTTATCAAATCAGTTTTCTTTCTATGCTCGAATTTCACTTATAACAGGTCGCCACGTACTTTCTAGGACCGTCAGGGGTATAACTTAGTCGCTCACGTTATATTCCTCTTATAAGTGAGGTTTCCCGACGTTTCGATATGCCTCGTCCTTCATCAGACCAAGCGCTGATTGCGAAGGAGACATTGCGTTAGAAACTCTAGGATATTCTAAACGGAGTAGAGACTAAGGTCGAAACCCGGTATCACACTTGCTCGTATTGTCGATCCTCTTGAGTTCATCAGTCTCCCCATGTTATATGTTATTGAAAAATTTATTCAACACCTTCGGACTCTTGGAATTGGATGCAACGACTATCCGCCAGCCGACGTTATGGTCACGTGGACCCGATTCAAGTTTGAACTTTTCTCTATCTCAGACATAAGGGTATCTTGGCATTCATTTCACCATTTTTAAGTGACATCCTGCACCCTTCATGGGTTTGCTGATGTCAGTGAACAGAGTCACTCGGCTGTCATCTATTGCAGATATATGGGTGTCGATAGCTCCCGTGTTCAACTGATCTTTGCAAAATCTGAGAGTCACTCTCAATGACTATCTCTATACCCGGGTGGAATTCTGCAAGTTCAAGGGTGTGCATACGAACTAAAAAATTCGTCTCTTTCCAATAGAAGACTCCTATGGAAAGTCCTTCGCCAATCAAATCTCTTGATGATAAGGGTCTTTTGAGAGAGGGTGGCTGTCTGGTGCATTCTCAACTATCACCATCGAATCACAGCACTAATAATAGAGAATACCTATCGTCAGTATCTGCACACTCGCTTCCAAACTCTTGCTAAACAAGTCATTCGCAGGATTTTCTCTAAAATCTTATATGCTGGAAACAAAACCCCATTAGTGCACATGTATCATTCTTTTCTCAGGCAACACTAACTTCATCACTTTTCTCATGACAGCCTCGATATTAGCAGGCTCCTGTGGACCTTCCTCAATTATCTGGACTTCACTTTGACTTTCACAGTATTGTTTCGCATCCTCGAATTCCAAAGCGCGTGTCAGTGCGTCTACGAGATCTATTGGATGTGCTTAATAAAATGCTTGCCTGATTTCTTGGTCGCAAATTCCATCGAAGAATGCATAAATCGCTAATCGCTCCATTAAGTTTTTCGGTGTGGCTGGGTATGCAAGGCGAACTAAGCGTACAATATCGGCTTCGAATTTCTGTGAGGATTCTGTCTCTTTCTGGCTTCGGTTTTTTAGTTGTAAATGGTATACGTAATCCAGGTGAATCTGACCATACCGCAATTCCAGATTTTTACGAGTTGATCATAGTCCTCTAGTTCTTGCGCGGTGAGGGCGTGTAAAATTTTCGTTGCATCACCGCGTAATGCCAGTATTAGTCTTACAGCCTTTTTCCCTGGATTCCATTCATTTGCTTTGGCCGCAGCTTCAAACTGTCGGCGGTAATTTTCCCAAGGAGTTTCTCCGTCGAACTGGGGCGGGTTCACGTAAAACTTCCCTATTTCAGAACACAGGTCCCTCGTTTCTTCCATTTTGTCCTCCTTCTTGTCCAAGATATCAGTCTATTTAATCCACAAAAAGTTTTCAGTTTATTGTCCCGCAATGCGCAAAACTGTCCACTTCGCAAACACATAAAGGTTCAACTATTCTATTAGGTGCGATAAAGGTCTATCAGTTATTTTAACACGTCGCGAACACTTATTTATTTCAAACATTCGATTTCTGACACCAATCTAGTGAAAATGCACTCAACTATAATTTGATAAATTATTTACACTCCTCTAAACGATAATCTATTCAAAAACATTGATGTCAGTGGCATAGTTATACAATTCATCTTCACTGTCGCTGTCTATTTGCGAACTCTCGCACTATATCTGCATCGCAACTCTGGGACTCTTTCTGCTATCTCATGTTCTCGATTCCTTTCGAGCTAGTTCTCGTTCCTTCTTGGAAGTGATGAGTCATGGTTGCACCGCTATCGAGAGTAAATATCTAAAACAGGTCCACCAGGTTCACCCTCAGATTCATTACAATATCGAGGATCTAAAAGTCATAAATCGTGTCTTCTTCTACAACTGTAAAAAAATTGTACTTTTTTCACACTTTTCCGTGAAATAATGAAACAGTATTTTGATATTGAAAAATTACATACTTCACAACAAAAGCACTCCATTTGGAACTAGCCACCGATCTCTTAACTGACACTTTCCTAGCAGCTTCGCAGATCCTCAATGAGCTCATCGAATGAGAGTTTATTCCCCCCTCCAGTACCCATTTTGAAGGATTATGAGAGACTGGAATAAAATCCGTTGAAACTCATCCCTCACGAGTAATTGATGCTCAATTACTCACTTATGAAGAGTTCAAAACTCTCCTTATGCAGGTCGAAATATTTGGAATTTTAGGCCAATCTGTAATACCAGTACCAATCCAAATGATCTCTCTGCTCTCACTATCGGTAAATTCTTGACACTGGAACTGGTAAATTATCCCCCAGATGATGATTTAATGTTGATAAACATCAATAGACTCGGCCGGTAGCACATGGTTTAGCGTTTTTCACAAGATATCTGGTATGGAGTATATATGCATGCCTTATTTCAGTGAGGCAAGTGGACTGAACCCTCTGCAACTGCAACTATTGAGCCTGGTACTTTGGTTCTCATTAAACAGAACTCTCCACCTCCCCTCACGATGGCAACTTGGCCGAGTGACATAAATACACTCTAGACTCAATTAGTGTGAGTCGTCACTGAAAAATTCCTCAGGGTTTCTTGAAACGTTCGGTGTTAAGGATTTCTCCTTTACCCCTTGCCGATCTTTCTCAAAAAGACCCTTAACGAGAGTTGGTATCCGCACAGTGTTGAAATAATAGATTAAAAAACACCCAAAAACGATAGACCGCTATAAAAGTTTGCCGCTATCCCAAAATTATACTCTCTGCTTTGAATACCAGAAAACCTGTAACCCGGGGAGACCATTTCTGTATCAGGCGCTCATCCCTCCGGGATCTTAAGGTAAAGAAATCATAATCTCGCTTCCCTCTATCTAACGATACTCGAAATCAACCCACGGGGCAGTTTTAACCTTATCAATCAGCACTCAGCTACAGTCCATTAACATCCCCAAGACGAAACAATCTTATTATCAGTTATTATCATTTTTTACATTGCCTTGGTAATTTCTGTGTCGGACTTACTTTGTTTTGATTTTGTGCTTCAATGGAACTTTCTCCCAACTTTCATGAATCCTATTTTTATCTAAGAGTGATTTTTCATCTGCGGTTGCTTTAGCTATACGATGTTCATATACATTTTCAGCAGCTTGCATTGCTCGAACCTTGGAATATTGCTTTTGTCTTTGAAATGGATTGCCATAGCCTATTCCATCATAGCTCAAAAACTGTCGATGTTGTGGTGCTGTGTGCTAAAACATACAAAATCATTCAATTGAGTATTTGAAAACATCAGATGAATTAATAAAATAAAATTTCTCCTGAATTTATTCCATATATTAACACTCGAACTGGCAAAATATGAAGAAAATACTATATTTTTTTTTTGCTTTTCGTCAATACAATGCCGAATTTTTGTAAACATGCGGATTTTGATAAGTTAAAAAATTCTAACGGATATTGTAACGGTTGTTTATTTTGTCAAAAACTAATTTCGTATGTTTTCACAAGTTTTTGTGTCGAAACATGAATCGGTTTTGTAAATAATCACTCAAAGAAATTGAAAACGCAATCACGGACGCACCACCAAAAAAATACGGTGAAAACTCAGGCTTCTAAGTAAGTATATGGGCTCAATTTAATGCAGTGATATTGTTCAGCGGTTTCCATTTACCAAAATATTTGATATTCAGTAAATAAAAATATGATTATTTGTTACCAAGACACCTTTCTTAGTGAAGAATTATCACCCTGTTAGGGAAGTTGTAGCGTATACCTACATATACATACAGACATGATCTAGTCGTCACAGACATTAAAAAATTACTTACATCGGATATTTTTGCAACCAGTTCATAATATTTTTCTTGTTGAATAGTTATAAACTCGTTAGAGAAGTTGGCGTGAATTCTCCGTACGGATATGAGTGAGCAGTTCATATTCAGTACTACAAAACTTCAAGAATTCCCGACGCCAGTTTTTTTTGTAAACGGTACATATTACTTTTGTTGTGATTGGTTATCACCCTGAAAATGTTGGGATTGATTCTAACTTGTTAACTGACTCCACATACTCATCTTTGATCCTAGTCCGTAGGCGTGCGTAAGGTTGGAAACTCTTTGATAAAAGAATAAACTTTGTCAGATGGCAGGTATCTCTGGATAATACAGAATAAATCAATTTTTCAACAAAAATTTTACCTCGTTGAGTTCCATAATAACCGAGTTTATTTTCTCGGTATAGATCGCGTAAACTAGTCGAGTTAGGCTGGCGTTACATGCATCCATTATCCGATGATACAATAATCCGAAAGTGTTACTATTGGTTGATTATTTGAAATTAACCAATAGGAACCCGGAAGTAAAATTATCGGATCATCGTGTCGTCGGATAACGGGTGCATATAATGCCAGCCTTACTCGTACAGTTGCGGCTAATAAAAAATGGGACAACTCTTAAGAGCAGATTTTTGTTCGATTCTAGCTGCCTGAGTGCGTGTTGTGAATCTGTCATATGGCAACATTGAATATTTGACATCTGTCAAACAATTCCAAATTAGAAAGTAATTATGCCGCATATAAATGCAGTGACGAAGGGTGGAATAATCGCAAAAATAACAACTTTCCCATTTTTTGTTGTCCGCCACTGTACATATTGAAATTTTATTATCAGAAACCAGTTTACTAACCTTAATATCGGGGTGATCCACAATAACTCCTTCTTCCACATCCCATCGTTCTTTTGATTTTTTGTTTATCAGAATTCGAAAAGCTCTATCTACCTGAAACGTGAAAGCAATCAGTGAATATGTTCAATAGAGATTTCTAATGGATCTGGACACCCTAATAAAAAGAGACGAAAGTTCTTAATTTTTCCGTACTTGTTGCCAGGGAATGTACTCTGTGATTGGTTACTATAAGGTCAGGGAGTATAAATGTCATTTTCAACTGTAGCTGTCATGTCATTCAAACTCCCCGCCATTATGGTAACCAATCACAGAGCGCGCCCCTGGCAACAAGGATGGAAAAATTAAGAACTTTCGTCTCTTTTTATTTGGGTGTCCAAATCCATTAGAAATCTCTAATAGAGATGGCTGAAATATGGTTTTGGGTGGGGGTGTGATGGAAGAACGTTCGATTCTCAGCCAAATCAACTTAGGGGCGTGGGTTCAAATCCCAGCGCAGTAAGTGACATCACACGTTAATGGTAAGGGCTAGGCGAAAGAGCAATTCTCGCATCAATGATTTGATCGATTTCTGTAATATTTACTATACACTGCAAGTTGGCATTTTTACAAATATTATGGAATTGAAAAACTATTGAAATTTCACTGAAAAAAGTTCAATAATTCCAAAACACTATTTGGATAAAAAAAATACTGGTGAAAAACCAAAAGTTTATCACTTTGATACGCTACTTTGCCCCCATTTAACCACCCTTCTATCTTTCACCGTTATCGAGATCACAATACATAGACTAGAATTGGAATAGCCCGCCGGCCACCGGTGTGAAGACAGCGGCCAAAGATAGCGGCTAATATTTCCGAAAGCACCCGAACGCTTCAAGCAATGGCGTACCAATCAATTTCTAATTTACTTGTACGAAATATAAATAATTGTTCCATTGAGTTTTATTTAATTATGGAGACAAAAATGGGTAAATCAATATTTTGGCCTGATAAAAATACAAGGAATTATAATACTTGGTAATGTATTCTCAATTACTTCGACAAGATATTGCGAATAGCATTTTGTTGTAAAAAAATCATGCAGCGGGTGTACTCTGCAACTATTTCATTAAAATTCTAATGTTTTGTGAAATCGTCGTCGGAGCATAAACACATTTCGTCAAATGAAAAATTTCGATTTCCCGAGGGAAGCAGGGGGTCGTTTACCAACCCTTATATTAAAAATTTGAATTCTGGGAGAAATCGTCGCCGGAGCATGAACAAATTTTGTCAAAATATTGCAAATTACTTCTTCTTTACTCTCAAATAAAAAAATTCGACTTCCCGAGGGAGCCAGGGGGTCGTTTACCAACCCTTATATTTACAAATTCGAATTCTGAGAGAAATCGTCGCCGGAGCATAAACAAATTTTGACAAAATATTGCAATTAACTTTTTCTTTACTCTCAGATAAAAAAATTTGACCTCCGATGGAGCCAGGGGTCATTTACCAACCCTTATATTTAAAATTCAACTTTTGCGAGAAATCGTCGCCGGAGCATAAACAAATTTTGACAAAATATTGCAATTAACTTTTTCTTTAATCTCAGATAAAAAAATTCGACTTCCCGAGGGAGCCAGGGGGTCATTTACTAACCCTTATATTTAAAAATTCAACTTTTGCGAGAAATCGTCGCCAAAGCATAAACAAATTTTGACAAAATATTGCAATTATCTTTTTATTTACTCTCAGATAAAAAAAAATTGACTTCCCGTGGGAGCCAGGGGGTCGTTTACCAACACTTATATTTAAAAATTTGAATTCTGAGAGAAACTTTTTCTATACTCTCTGATAAAAAAATTACTTCTCGAGAGTGAAGAAGAAGTGATTGGCAACATTTTGACAAAATTTGTTCATGCTCCGACGACGAATTCTCGCAATAGTTGAATTTCTAAATATAAGGGCTGGCTCCCTCGGGAAGTCGAATTTTTTTATCGGAAAGTGAAGAAGAAGTGATTTTCGATATTTTGACAAAATTTGTTTATGCTCCGGCGACGATTTCTCGCAAAAGTTGAATTTTTAAATATAAGGACTGGTTAATGACCCCCTGGCTCCCTCGGGAAGTCGATTTTTTTTATAGAGAGTGAAGAAGAAGTGATTTGCAATATTTTGACAAAATTTGTTTCCGGCGACGATTTCTCTCAGAATTCGAATTTTTAAATATAAGGGTTGGTTAATGAATCCCTGGCTCCCTCGGGAAGTCGAATTTTTTATCAGAGAGTGAAGAAGAAGTGATTTGCAATATTTTGACAACATTTGTTTATGCTCCGGCGACAATTTCTCGCAAAAGTTGAATTTTTAAATATAAGGGTTGGTTAATGACCCCCTGGCTCCCTCGGGAAGTCGAATTTTTTTATTGGAGAGTGAAGAAGAAGTGATTTGCAATATTTTGCCAAAATTTGTTTATGCTCCGGCGACGATTTCTCTCAGAATTCGACTTTTAAAATATAAGGGTTGGTAAACGACCTCCTGGCTCCCTCGGGAAGTCGAATTTTTTTATCGGAGAGCAAAGAAGAAGTGATTTGCAATATTTTGCCAAAATTTGTTTATGCTCCGGCGACGACTTCTCGCAGAAGTTGAATTTTTAAATATAAGGGTTGGTTAATGAATCCCTGGCTCCCTCGGGAAGTCGAATTTTTTATCAGAGAGTGAAGAAGAAGTGATTTGCAATATTTTGACAACATTTGTTTATGCTCCGGCGACAATTTCTTGCAAAAGTTGAATTTTTCTATATAAGGGTTGGTTAATGACCCCCTGGCTCCCTCGGGAAGTCGAATTTTTTTATTGGAGAGTGAAGAAGAAGTGATTTGCAATATTTTGCCAAAATTTGTTTATGCTCCGGCGACGATTTCTCTCAGAATTCGACTTTTTAAATATAAGGGTTGGTAAACGACCTCCTGGCTCCCTCTGGAAGTCGAATTTTTTTATCGGAGAGCAAAGAAGAAGTGATTTGCAATATTTTGCTAAAATTTGTTTATGCTCCGGCGACGATTTCTCTCAGAATTCGACTTTTTAATATAAGGGTTGGTAAACGACCTCCTGGCTCCCTCGGGAAGTCGAATTTTTTTATTGGAGAGTAAAGAAGAAATAATTTGCAATATTTTGACAAAATTTGTTTATGCTCCGGCGACGACTTCTCGCAGAAGTTGAATTTGTAAAAGGGTTGATTAATGACCCCCTGGCTCCCTCGGGAAGTTGATTTCGGAAATATTAGCCGCTATCTTTGGCCGCTGTCTTCACACCGGTTCTGTGTCTAGTGTTTGGTCGGTGGATCAGCGGTCTAACGCACAGGCCATTCGAAACTCCAGCATAGCGAGAGTCGGTTCGAGCCCAATGTAGGTAAGAAAATTTTTCTCAACTACTTTATATCGGATCGATAGGCGACCGCATGCCTTGTTGAAAAGCAAGTGTATTGAGTTGTCTAGATGCCAAACTCGTCTATGTAGTGCTAGCTTGGAGTGCACACCGACCACCCGGGGTGGTGCTGTAGGTTTTCCGGGTTTTCCTACAGCTCAAAAGTGAATACATCACCTAAAACATCAATAAGTCGCCCTGGAGCGCCACGGCAAATAATAATAGCCGTCCTCTATCCGCACAGGCTATGTCTTTGGGTACACCCAACGAGTGTTTATGAGGGAGTATTATTATTATTATTATAGTTCTGGTAAGTTCCTGAATTAGACAATCTAGATCTCTGCGACCAGAGACATTGATTGAGGTAATCTATGAGCTGTCACAACGTGTAACACATTCATTGAGTATGACCACAGTACATAAGTAAACAGAAGTGAATTCACTCGCCGCCATATTTGTGTCGACATCCCCACCCAGAATTTTGCGTTGAGCCGATGTATTGTGTGCTATCGCGCAACCTAAATGAATCCGAGATAGAATGCCGTACGTGAGACCAAGTGAGACAGGACAACTCTCAGCTGACCCCTTTCACCCCACCGCATGCCAGAAAAAAATTAAATATGAACCCGATAATAATAGTAATAATAATAATAATCAAAGGCGCCGACTGGTAGTGAATCTACTTCAGTTTACTTCTGTACGGTGGTATTACTGTCGCCATAACAAGGTTTAATAATTTTCAATCGAGATTTGAAAAGGTTCCAATTCATTAAGCGGGGATGTGTCTAAAAGTGGGTCAAATCGGTACTTTGTTCAAGGGATATAGGTGTGATGTGGTCTTGTATCTCTTGGGGACTGTGAAGTTGATCGAGGGGTATCTTCTCAATATGAGTTAGGTTCGTCTTCTCGCTCCGGCTTCTCGACTAAGGTTGTCTGGATGGATACTAGAACTTGATGGCAATTTGCTTCTTCGTCTGAGAGTTGGAGTATTTGGGTGATGCAGTCCTCTGATTTTCTGTCGTATCAGATGGAATTGCTGTAGCACAGGTAACCTGGATTGATTTTTTGGCAATGCTCTTTTGTATACTGATGAAGTGCAGTATTCATTGTCAGATATGGTGTGGGTGGTATGATGGTAGTCAAATTGCTGGTAGGAATTAAATATAGGTGATATAGGTGTGAACATTTCGGGGTGTAGGAGAGGAAAGTGTCGTATGAAGACAATTATGGAGTTTTGATAATATGCATCGACTGATATGATATAGCAGTTTCCAGGTCTGTCAAAAGTTATTTGTAATAATAGGCTCAATTGATCAAGAATATTTCCTCCCAGTCTCGAATTTTGATCTCAAGACCTATGGCTAGAGTCCATCTGCAACAGTTTCAGAATCAGTTTTCTTCTTTGGTTTGCGCTTGATATTTTTTTTATGGCAAGTGTAGATTCATTAGTGTTACCTATGTCAATAGTGGAAGGTGAATTATCAGTTAAATCATGATTGATTGGTATTTGATTATCGTTATTATTAACGGACTTGTCAATCTCAATGTCATCATCAACAGTAAATTCCAAAGACTTCCTAACTGCAGATGTTCGTAACGGTCTAATTTGATTTGAGTGTCTTCTATACTCCTATTACATATTTTACCTTTCGACCATGATGGATTTGTGGGATTTTGATAATTTCTGAATAGGACCTCTTCCTCTAATTCGAATTGTTTCGTGTTTTTTTCCAGCGAAATTATCAATTTGTTTCTCAATTTTCTCTTCTACAATTTTTTTACTGTTTAGTATCAATAAATCTAACCTACTTCTCAAACTCCTGTCGAACATTTTTTTTGCTGGGCTCTCTCCCGTAGTGGCATGAGGAGTATTGCGGTAGTCAAACAAAAATTTTGCCAGAAATTCATCTGAATTTTTATTTTCAAAAACAGCCTTTTTTAGTACCAGTTTAAAAATTTTAACAGAATTTTCGGCTTGCCCATTACTCTATGCGTGTTTGGGTGTACTAAACAGTTGCCTAATTCCGTTAGATTTTAGGAAAATACTGAAATCGTGTGAAAAAGGAGGACCATTGTCCGAAACTATTTTCGTAGGTAAACCAAAACGTGAGAATACTTCCTGTAGAATAACTATAACATTTTTAGTATTAGGGGTATTTATTTTGTGTACCTCAGGTCATTTGGTATAAGAATCAATTATTATAAGATATTTATTTCCAAAAATGGGCCGTAGAAAATCCAAATGTAATCTACTCCAAGGAGTATTTTCGTAAGGCCAAGAATGTAGAATGGTTTTTTCAGGGTTACTTCTAACGAGATTACAAACGTCACATTTCTTACACATTTCTTCGATCTGACTATCTGAACACGGCCACCAAAAATATGAACGAGCCATCGCCTTACAACGACTTACTCCCATGTGACTCAAATGTAGTTCTTTCAGGAGGTACGGTTGCAGCTTTTGGGGTATAACTACCCTGTACCCCCATAATAAACATCCATGTTCTAAATGCAATTAATTGATCTCGTTTGGAAAAAAATAATTTATACTGCTGAGAGACACTGTCAGGCCAGCCTTGTAAGCAAAATCCATAAATTCTATTAAAAAACGTATATTTTTTTGTATAAAAAGCCACTTGGCGGTAATCTATGGGAAAATTTTCTTCCATATAAAAAATATGTGAATAGTCATATTTTTCTTCCTCGACTGTACTCAAAGGTAGGCGAGACATTGCATCTGCATAATTTTTTTTTTATTCAATAAGTACTCAAGATAATTCCCCATCTTTACAGACGATTTGCTGCATATATAGGTATGCCTTTTTTTCTCCAAAAATAGTTATTAGAGCCTTATGATCACATAATAGAGTGAAAAACCTACCGAACAAAAAAATCATGGAACTTTTTCACACAAAATATTATAGCACAAGCTTCCTTATCCAATTGGCTATAGGCCTTTTCAGTGTTGGATAAGGTTCTTGATGCATACGCGATTGGTTTTACATCACCATTTGGGTAAACATGAGAAATCACCCCACCAATTGCATAAAAACTCGCATCACAGGCTAAAGTAACCGGTAAATTTTGATCATAATGTACTAATAGTTTGTTTGACGTTAATTCAGATTTAATTATTTCAAAACTTTCATTTTGTTTTTTATTCCAACTCCATTTATTATGCTTTAATAATTCGAATAATGGATATAATTTTTCACTCAGATTTTCAATGAATTTTCCATAAAAATTTACTAAACCCAAAAACGATTTGAGTTCAGTTATATTTGAGGGTGCGTTCAAAATTGCCTGAATTTTATCTTGAGAGGTTGATAACCCATGTTTATCAATAGTGTATCCCAAAAAAGTAATTTTCTCCTGAAAAAAAGAACATTTATTCAATCTAACGCGGAAACCACACTCCTGTAATTTATCAAAAACTTTGTACAATTTTTTCAAATGATCTTCAATAGAATTTCCAGTTATCAATAGATCGTCAAGAAAAGTAGCCACGCTTTCAATTTTTGCAAAAGTTGTATCAATTACCCTCTGAAATATTCCGGGACTGGAAGATACCCCAAAGGGGAGACGATTCATCTGGAATAGTCCGCGGTGCGTGTTGAGTGTCACTAATTTTTTTGAATCTTCAGATAATTCTATTTGTGCATATGCTTGTGATAAATCTATTTTACTAAAATATTTACCATTATTTAGTTCAGCAAATAAATGTTCGATTTTTGGAAAGGGATAACGGTCAAGGTGCAAATTAGGGTTTAGGGTAATTTTAAAATCCCCACAAATCCTCACTCCGCCAGTTTTCTTAAGAACAGGTACTATGGGAGTGGCCCATTCACTATATTCAATGGGTTGCAAAATATCACATTCAACTAGTCTAATTAATTCATTATCAACTTTTTCTCGTAAAGCTATACGTGCCTAACAAAAAACAGGATGGACATGTTCTTTCAAATGCAGATTAGCTGTTCTTTTATTAAATTTACCAAGACCTTCTTTAAACACATCTGGAAATTTGGATTGCAATAGTTCCGAAACTTTTGAAATTTCTAGTTCTTCCACTTTATTTAAATATATTCAATTTTTTTATCCAATCCCTACCTAACAAGGGTGGACCACCATTTATAATAATATATAATTTCAATTTACCTGATAACTCACCTTTATACGAAACTGTAACATAAATATAACCTGCAATATTCAATAAATTACCATAATACGATTTCAAAATTAAATCAGATTCACTCAGAAACAAATTTTTTAATTTTTGTTCATATAATGTTTGTGATATGGCAGCAATGGGTGACCCTGTATCACATTCCATACTTAATAGCACATTATTAATATATAACTCAACTCTAACTGGTTTTTCATTTGCAGTGCTAATATTAAACATGTCTAAACTATTATCAGAATCGTATTTATTATCATTGGTTTCTGAAAGAGATGGCATATTTTTTACCTTACTAGAATGGTTTCTATCGAAACTTTTTTGTCCTTCTTTTTTACAAATTGTACTTATATGCCCTCTTGCTCCACATCCTTTATTTGGCATTTTTCAAATAACAAAAATTACTACACAACTACTACACGGAAAATTTGAATTCCGGTGATTAGACGGGCCTGGAGCTGATTTTTCCAATTTATTATTCGCTAGATTTAATTGTTGTAACGTTGTTGGTTCGATCATTCCAGAATTTTTCTCTGCAGCTTCGAGATTGACAGCCAAATCATGAGCCTTGGTATATGTTAGTTGTTTTTCGGCAAAAAGTCGTTGTCGGATAGAATCGCTCGCCAAACCAAATACTAGTTGATATCGAAGCTGATCTTCCAAATTATTGGCAAATTTGCAGTTTTTTGCTAATTTCTTCAGAGCCACCACGTATATTGAAATTAACTCGCCCACTTCTTGCTTTCGTTGCCGGAAACGGTACCTTTCCGCAATTTCCGACGGAATTGGTTGTAAATGATTGGTCAAAATTTTCACCAGATCCGCATATGATTTTTCTGCCGGTTTACTCAGACTGCATAAATCAATCAACAAATCGAGAGTTTCAATACCCACAGCGGTGATTAGTGTAGCTGTTTTCAGCTCATCCGGTACTTTGTTAGCTATGAAATATTGTTCTATTCGTATAACATACGTGTTCCAATTTTTTTCGCCCATCTTGAATTCTTCCAATCTGCCAATAGATATTTTCTAGGTTCAATTATAAACGACTGCGCCAGTGGGATGACTTAACGTCGATTTAGATTTTGATAAATTTAATAATAAAACAACTGTTTACTTGTAGTACCAATTTGTCAATGCTTTATTCATGGAATTCGACAAAATGCGAAATATCGACTTACTTTTTATATAGATATAAAAGTAAGTTTCAGTACTTCGTATATAGTGTGAACGGTGTGAAACAAATAATCAGCAGATACATTACAGGTACGTTGTTTTTTTCAGGATTCGGTTTTATTCATTCCGGGGCGATGACGTGTCCAAGGAATGCCACTTTTTTTCAAGAACTCGGATGTGTCCAGTTGTAGTTTTAGGTTCGTTTCACGAAGTATTCCAAATACTTTGGTGAGGCGAATCATGTGATTATTGCCTACACCAGCATCCATCCAAATTCGCATAGAATTTTTTACGCGATGCATGCTCCCCTGCATTATAAATTAGAATGTCGGTATCGGAGCTTTTAATAAAAATATTATGCGTCTCAAGTCAATGTTGCAAACGTGATAGATTATTTTCGTGTCCGCCTCTTCGTGATTCCCACACACACAAGTCTATCGATTGTTGAAAAATTTCGTTTACGGACTTCTAGCAATAAGAATTATTGAAATTCACATATACGGGTTTTTGTCCAAAAAAATGATGCCACTTCATTGGTCGCCCAGTTATTCCGTAGCTCTTTAGTAAAATCGGCAGGCCTCGTTTGATATGATCGCAAAATAACGTAGGCGTGATTTTGAAGTCCATTACTTCTTTCGCGTTCATTGTTTTTGATGTACGGTGAAAAGTATATTGATCAAAAACAAGGTAAATCGTTGTCACGTTGAATCTTGTCACCATTTGGAGAATTGGAGAAAAAAATGCATTACTTATATTAATTGATAAAAGATAAACATTTAACATTGTAAATGTTGAGACTGCTTAAAATAATGAATGAAAAAGGTTCCCCCTTTAATCCATAACAATTGAATGACGTACAACGTTGATAATAAAAAATTACTGCTAGCATCTGATTGACTATCGTGCGTGCATTTCTCGTTCTTTATCGGCGCCTGGCAAGGTGTTCCGCTCAATATTTCGGCCTGTCATTTCACACACCCTATCCTGAGGGTTAAATGTAACGAAACAATTTAGTCCCAGCCCTCTATAAATGAGACGACTTCGGCACTTTTCTACACACCTTTAACGTTACCTGGCACTACTTTTCCCCCAAGCAAATCTCCTGGCAATATTATTTTCGAATATCGGACACAATTAGCTTCAATCACACCAAAAACCAGCGCTCTATGAATTGAACACCTTTAGTTGAATGTTCAACCCCTTCCAGGCACCCGAATCAATCAATAATGGTGTTAAGGCAGACTGATTAGGTGGTTTCAAACGTTCTATAAATTGCTGCCCTATTTCCGTGGCTAGCTCTCAGTAGATCAGCAACAGGGGGATTGGAGCGGAAGTGGCAAAAAGGGATTCTCGTGTGACGTAGTCGACGCTGCTTCGCGTTTATCGTGTGACGTAGTCGAGAGAGATCCAGTTGATTGATAACATTTTGCCAATAGAGCGCGGCGCACACATTATGAATTGAATTTATAAAGAAAAAAGATTTTTCAACAGCAGAGGTTTGAACCATCGTCCTTTTGCTTGGCAGCGAGTGACGCTAGCCTTGTCTCCACGGAGACTTCGTACAAGTTGATGTACAAATGTGGGATATATATTTCTCCAGCTACCAGAGCACGCTGTTTGAATATTTAAAAATGATATAATGATTGTGAGTCTGATAATAATAATGATGTTTGGAATAAATGTGAAAAATTGCGAGGTAACGAGGGTGTAATTCCAATGAGGAAAGTATACAAGGTGTTTCAAAATGTATAATTTAAGAGAAATGAAAGTCACGTTCATTAAACGTGACTACTGCCTGTGTGTGTGTCAATTATCTTGTGGGAAATGGGTCATTGGGGCAATGGAGGGTAGCAAAGTAATCAGCAAAAATATATATATAGGATGTCTTATATATTATTTAAGAGAAAAAACATGGCGACTGCTTGTCAAATTTAGTATACCATGTATACCAACATATCATTTAAGAGGAGAAACATGGAGGTTAAAGAAAAAACACATCATTGAGGGTATGGGGTGGAGATTTTTCAAAAGGCTGCGTTTTCATCATCAGGTGACGTTAGATAAAAAAACAATTTAAATAGAAAAATTTATTATACAGTTTTATTTTGGTAACATATCACAAAGCCATTTGCATAGAATATCTACGTTTCGGAGACTGCAATTATAGTGGGGTTGCTTATCAATGTGATGCATACAAGGTGAGATACCATCGTTGTTTCCGAATGCTGGAACCATCCATGACGTATTATCATAGTCCTCCAAATTCACAACACGTGTAGGTAGGTTCAATTGATGAAATTTCTCAGTGAGATAGTCACGTTTTTGAAGTCCTCGTACATAAGTGATATCAATATTCTGTAAATTTTTCTTGAGGATGGAATCTAATTGATGATATTCCACAAAGCCAGAGGAATACCTCAATCCATGAACGTTTCGCTCCAAGAAACAGGCAGTACGTTTATCTGCTCTACTCAAAGAAGAAAATGGTATAGTTGGCAGCAGCAGAAAATTACTACATTGAATTTCAATCCTAATGGCAATCTTCTTAGGATGGAATTGTTGCTCGATGGTAAAGCCTTGAATATCTACAACAGCTATTCTCATGTTGACTCTGTGATTGATACTGAAGTGAAAAGCACATGTTCAGTTTAATTTGTTAATGATTTCGCTGAGTGGGAGGTGCTCAATAACAGTGTCGTGCACAATGATGCAATAGGCTCTAGTATTTTGGGAAAATCCTTCAGATGCCTCGATTTCGAGTTTCATATCAACAGTGGAACTTTTTATGCTCTCATCCCTCCTGGAACAATCGATGACAAAGAGAGTCTTGCCAACAAATTCGGTGGAGCTCAGCAGAAGATTATGTTGATTAGTAATTTTGTAGCCGAGACCGAATTGTGCATAGTTGAAAAATTCCCCTTTGCAAAATTCAGATGCATATTCTCTTTGGGATAATTCTCACCGTTCAGAGTGAGCACTATATTGGTGATATTCGAATGAGCGAATATTGTTGGATCATTGTTGAATTTGGTGTAATCACGGTCTTTTTGGAAACATACAATCACATAGCGAGGTCTTTCGAGAAACGAGGAAGTCTTGACGGCCCATATTTCACTTTTTGCACCTTGTGTGAGAGCAGGCAACATATGAAGTTCCAATTTTCTGAACGGCATGAGAATAGGAGTATCAGCTTGGATGGCCTTCAAGAGTTGTAATTTAATTTGATCATGTGGAAAGATTCTCTTAACTTTGAGTTCAATATTTTCAATTTTCAACTTGACTGCTGTCGTACCAGCCGACGATCCAGCGGTCTCCTCTATTTTGAAGCAGTTGCTATCATCTGCAGCTCGTACTAATCGGATGGTATGTTTGCCATAGGAAACACATTGATAATCGTTGAAAATATTCAAAAAATGCCTGATGGGTATGAGCATGTTGAATGTTAGATCAGTGGTGCTGATAACCCCAGCGTTGCTGGGAAAAGTCCAACTTGAATTGGCCAAGTGCTTGATATCTTCGTCGGTGTAGGTGAGAAAGCCTCTGACAGTACTAACAATTCCAACTTCACGGACCGTCTCCAACTCCTTACCGCTTTTTTCATAATTAGCAGATTGAAACATGAAAGCACCAGCATTGTTTACGAATGTTACACGACCATCTCCTTTGGTTTTCACAACTTTTCCACTGATGAATAACAGGCTATCATACAAAGCATCGTAAGCGTCAGATTGATTGATATTGATTTCAATGACATCATTGTTGCGAAAGGACTTGACATATGGGTAGTAAGTCCGCCATTCCACCTTTTGTATGGATTCATCGTTGTGTGGTTTTCGGAAAATGTTGAACACTTGATTGGACAACATGATAACCAAGAGATTGGTATTGGTATTGGTGAGTATGGATGGTGATTGATGCGCTGCGACCTGATTAGATCTATTGTGCCCCATCTTCTTCTGCTGTCACAAGATGTTCTTGTTTACAGCAGCCCTTCAAGTCCCAATTCCTTCAGGAATTTTAGGATTTTGAGGGGGTCTGCTCGTGGTATTTCTCCCACGGTCAGCTGGTGTGATCCCAGTATATTCAATCTTTTGCGATGTACAGCGTAACACTCCATCAATATATGGTGGGGTGTTTCTGGGTGTTCCCCACATAATCTGCAGGTGCTGTCCTCCTCTAAGCCTAGCTTCCTCAGGTGTTCTTTGAGTCTGCAATGCCCCGTTAGAAATCCCGTGATTGTCTTTAGACTAATTTTGCTGAGGTTAATCAGTGTCTTTGATCTTGCTCGGTTGAAATTTCCGAGGAGATCTTTGGCCTGCCTCAGCCCTGGAAGTCTTAGCCAGTATGTTGCTCTCATTGCTTCTTCAGCTTTATTGAGTTCTTCTCGGAAGTAATATTTTCCAAGTCCGCAGAATGGTTCTGGCCCGATCAGTGGCGTTGCTGCGCCTTTCCGTGCCAGGGTATCTGCTTGTTCGTTGCCCTCTACTCCGGCGTGCCCTGGCACCCAGAGGAGGGTCACCTTATTGTTCCTGCCCAGATCATTAAGTTTGTCTAGGCATTCCCAAACCATCTTCGAGTTGATGTTGCAGGAGCTCAACGCTTTGATGGCTGCTTGACTATCGGAGAGGATCACGATTTCCTGGTTCCGGTATTTCCTATTGAGGTTGAACTGAATGCACCTTTCTATGGCGTGAATTTCCGCTTGGAAAATGCTGGGGAACTGGCCCATGGGTTCAGAGTATTTGGTGCGAGGCCCAAAGACCCCTGCTCCAGTTCCTTCGGGAGTTTTGGACCCGTCCGTATACCATGTTAAGGTATTCTTCCCCAGTGCTCGAATCGATTCTATGTTCCATTCTCGCTTGGTGTTTAGTTCCGTTCGAAAAAGTTTCTCGAAACTAAATTTCTTGGTAATTTCGTCAGTTGGGAGGTCGGCAAGGTGTGCACAGTTGGTAGGGGTTAAGCCCCTCGCGCCGTGTGCTGTCCCTATGAGTCCGACTTTAGCCAACCTGAGGTTTGCCTCCCAAGCAGTTCTCTTCACCATTATGTGGAGAGGAGTGAGGTCCAGAATGACCTCTATTGCTGCTGTTGGAGTCGACCTCATTGCTCCTGTTATACAAAGACATGCTAGTCTTTGCACTTTTTCCAAGATCTTCTTTGTTGTGGCGAGTTCGGTTCTGCCTTGCCATGCTACTGCCCCGTAGGTGATCATAGGTCTCACTATCATGGTGTACATCCATCGCAGTACTGATGGGTTACATCCCCATGTTTTTCCTGCAATGTTCCTGCACACCATCAGTGATGATTTTGCCTTATTAGCGATCTTTTCTACGTGTCTGTTCCAGAGTAGTTTTGAGTCTAGAGTAAGTCCTAGATACTTCACCTCTTGCTGCCATTCTAAGTCTGCTCCGTCGAGGCGAACAGTCCTTAGGTGCTGAACCTTTGTTCTTCTAGTGAATGGTACTACTGTGGTTTTTGATGAGTTAATTCTCAGCCCCACAGAGAGGCACCATCTTCTGGTTGTCTCTAGCTCTCTTTCTATGAGATCGCAGAGGGTTCCTTCGAATTTGCCTTTGGCCATGATGACTATGTCGTCCGCATATCCAAGGCAAGTGACTCCGCTCCCGGTCAGTGTTCCGAGTAGTTCGTCTACTACGAGACTCCACATCAGAGGTGATAGTACCCCTCCTTGTGGGCACCCCCTGTTTGTGCTGATCCGAAAGCTGCTCTCACCCACTTTCGTTTCAGCTGTTCTTGTGGCCAGCATTTGGCACATCCATCTGGATGTGGTTCTGTCCACTCCCTTGTTCATTAGGGCCCTCTTTATTGCTTCATGAGAGGTGTTGTCGAATGCCCCCTCTATGTCTAAGAAGGCGCAAATGGCCATTTCTTTGTGCTCAAGTGATCTCTGGATGCTTTCGGTAAGCACGTACAGAGCGGTTTCCGTTGATCTGCCCGCCCTATATGCATGCTGCCCGGAGTGCAATGGCACTCTCTCCAGTATCTCAGTTCTGATGTAGTTGTCTACCGTCTTCTCCACTGTCTTCAGTAAGAAGGATGAGAGACAGATTGGTCTGAATGACTTCGGGAGGGTAGGGTCCTTCTTTCCCACTTTGGGAATGAAGGTTACCCGTGCTCTTCTCCAGTTGTTCGGTATGTACCCGAGTGCCAGACTAAATCTGGCTGCTTTAATGATGTACGGCAGTAGTTCCGTTTGCCCTTTTTGTAGAAGAGCCGGAAATATACCGTCAACTCCTGGTGACTTGAATGGTTGGAAGGATTCAATTGCCCATTTCACTCTTTGGGGAGTGCATATGGTCTTTGCTACTTCCCAGTCTTCTCGTTTGGCTCTGCCTGGTTCTTCCAGTGATCTGTCGGATTCAAATGGTATGCTGCCTGGAAAGTGCGTCTCCAGTAAGAGGAGAGCTCGTTGCTCTTCATCCTCTGTATAGCTACCATCTGTTCTTCTGAGTGACATAGGTCCTTGCTCTCTGCCCCTCGCCATGGTTTTGTATAACCTGGATGCTGCAGGGCTTGATGTGATTGTCTCACAAAAGCTCCTGAAGCTGTTCCTCTTGGCTTTCCTTATCTCTTTATTATATTTTGTCAGCCTTTCGGTGTATCCCTGCCAATCTCCGCCCCGCTTGGCTTTGTTAAATAGCCAGCGGACTTCGGATCTCAGATTTGACAGGTGTTCGTTCCACCAAATGGTTCCACTGTGGGATTTCTTTTCTTTTATGGGGCAACTGGATTCGTATGCATCCATAATTGCCCCGTTTACCGCCTCTAGGGTCTGCTCAAATTCGACGTGACTGTTGCCGTTGAACTTGATCTGTTCTAGGTTACATTTTAGATTGGTGGTGTATTTTTCCCAATCTGTGTTTCTAGGGTTTCTGGTGAAGGTTGTTTGTGTCTCAAGCCCTTCCACGTTGAACATAATGATTCTATGGTCTGAAAGAGAGGGTTCTCCTGAGACCCTCCAGTTCCTTACCATTCTACTGATGCTCGGGCTGCCGAGCGTTAAATCTAATACTTCTTGCCTAGCCCTAGTTACAAAGGTGGGGACACATCCCACATTGAGTACATTTAGGTTAGCCGCGAGTATGAATTCTAGCAATTGCTCACCTCTTTGATTGGTGTCCGTGCTGCCCCAGATGGTGTTGTGCGCGTTGGCGTCGCAGCCCAGCAGGAGGGGTAGATTGCTCCTACTGCAGTAGTCGGATAGCCTCTGTACTTCTTCTGGTGGTGTTTGCCCATCTCCAGCGAAGTATCCTGAGGCTATTACTATGTCGAGGAGTGAGTGCCTTGTGCGGATCTTGGCCCGAACCGGCACTAAGTCCCTCGTCATGAATTCTGAAAGACAAATATAATTAATATTATTTCTGATCAGTATGCAAGCTCTGGGGTTGTCACTTCTGACATCCCAGATCACCATACCTTCTTTGTTCGGCAGTCCTCTGATCTGCCCCCTGTTGACCCAAGGTTCTTGGATCAACACAACTCCCAAGTTTGTCCCGGCGAACACCCTCGATAAGGCGGCAGATGCCCCCTTAGCGTGATGAGCGTTCACCTGGGCAACCCTGACGTGGGTAGCCATTGCTACACGTGAGTTGGAGTGCTTGCCTCCTCATCATCCAGCAGCATTTGCTCTTCTTCGCTGGGAGTCACCGTGGTGTCCTGGTCCACGCTCCCAGTCGATTCTGTTTCGCCTGCTGGGTCTTCTACAGCCCCAGGGTCCGGTGTCTTGCCCGCCTCTTCTTCCTCCTTCTTCTTGCTTGAGTCCTTGCGGAGGCCATGAACGGGGATTTTCCCGAACCTGAAGAAAATGGTGTATCCCATTTTCCTGATGGCCTCGCAGGACTCGTCGTCAATGCCAATGTTTAGTAACTGGCCGTTGCCTTCTTTCTTACTTCCCAGTACTTTCCACAACTGGGTGTGAAGCCCCATGTTTTGTGTACTTACCAGGGCTAGCAACTTCTCCGTTTCAAAGTTCGAGCTCCTGGGAAAGAACACAGTGATGGCGTGCGCCCTTGGGATGTCCTCTCCCACGCACGCCATCAGCTCTGTACCCCTCCAGTTGCTCAGACTGGGGGCATTTGCCCTCAGCCAGTCTGCCGTCTCTTGGGTGACACAGTCTACCACAAGCGTGCTTGGGCGAAAGTGGATTCCTCCAAACTGGAGTTTACACTCTGCACCCAGCACCATCTCCTGCACAATGGCGTCTTCAAGTGCTGTGAGTTGCTCAGCACTCAGCGTCTCCCGTGGATAGTTTTTGGGGAGGACTGCAACTTTTATCATGCTCACTGCTTCAGCATAGCTGGTGGCTTGCCCAGTTTGCTTAGCAGTGGCGGTGCTGCTTCCCGCTTCAGTCTTCCTCCTCTTAACATTCGGACGTTGAGGGGGTGTTTGGGTTTTGGGGCCCCTCTTCTCCGTCTGTTGTGGAGGTTGCTCCTGAGGCCTTTTCCTCTCGACGGCTTTCCTTCTTGCTTCCTCAGGTGTCAGGCCCTGTTCAAGGAAGCGAAGGTACCATCTTACTCCTGCCCCGCTAAGACCTCTTCTTAGCGGATCATCGATGCCTCCAGGCTTGCCTGGAGGTGGCAGATCTTGTTTCCTCCGATTTTCCTTGGGAGGTTTCTTATGGGAAGTACCTTTGCCGGATGCTTGCTCCGAAGGTTTTTCCTCCTTTTTCTTTTTCGCTCCCTCTGCTTCCCGAGGTGATTTCGGTGAGTGGGAGCTGCCAGGACGCTCTTGAGCATCCTGGGTTGCGGTGAATTCCCGCGATTCACTTTTGGTTTTTTCTTTATCCATGTTGGTCCCACGAATAGCTAGGGAACTAGGAGTCGACCACGCCGGAGCCCCGCACGGCGTGGCAAGGCTGGTACTCGTGCAGGTCGCCTGGTATGCACGAGGCTCCGTTCAAGGCGGTGCTCTCCCACCGCCATGCATCCACGGGCACGGGTCGCGTGACACCTTGGATTGGAGGGTTGCTCAGCGCCACCTTATTTTATTCGGTGGTAACCTACGACGTGCCTGTGGGTCGCACAGTGCACGCCGCAGGCCGTCCGGCTATCCGTCACCTGCCGACGCTGCTAGTAGCCACCCAAGCCCTAGCTAACCAAGAGATTCCAAAAACAGTTTATTCTCCGGTGACAGTAGTTGACGCACGTTGAAGGTCTTGGTGAAGACTGAGGTGGGGTGTGGTGGTAAGTTATTCTTATGAATAGTTAGCACCATACTTTCGCTTCAATTCCAAACGAACGATTATTTCTTCGTTTCGAAAATCAACGAGTTGAGAATGCTGGTCCAGCACTCGCAGCGTAATATTGTTTATTTCGTCTCTATGAGCAATGGGTAGATAAATGAGGTGGTTGGGTGTTTCGTCAATTGCGTAACCAGGATCAATACCAACAGCAAATTCGTATATCGTATGAGACGGTGCGTCGTTGTAGAATGCTCCAAACGTAATGTTGCTATCTATGTGTATGGTACGTACTTTAATGATATCTACAGGTAGATCTGATGCGTAATGCAAGTTGGGTTTGAGAAGAGTAGACGAGAACCCTGAAATGCGGGCCAAACTGTTTGCAGGTCGGAAATCAATTGACTGTTTAAGGCAGAATATTTCGCTTTTCAGCGTATTATTATTCGGTTTGAGGAAAAATTCCTCGGGTTTTCCTTGTACGTTTCGGGTGTGATGTGTTTGCTGATCTAAGCCTCAATATCACCAATTTCGTAAGAGCCAGTAGGGATATCCATACTCTGTTTAGTTTTGCCGCCGTTTTCAAAGTAGTAGAATTTTGTACCTTCTTCAATGTTAGGTATACTGTTGTACGAATGGAAGCTGAGCAAAGCCAAACTGTATTCTGAATCAGAATCCATTGAATGGGCGGATTGAAATCGATGGAAAGCGTTGAAGAACGACTCGTTAACGTCAATATCATAGACATGACTGATATAGTGTCGGAAGCGACCCGCCTTAAATAATGAACAACAACTTGGATGAAAAATCATTTATTATTACAATAATAACATTGAAATTGTGCGCGAACTGGCCCATGATACTCTGCTTCTTTTAGTGATGTTGTTGAGTCCAAACTCATTTTGATAATGAATGAAACATGGTAGACGAATCTGCGAAGCGAATCAATTTTTGTAGTCCTTTGGTAACCTATGCCATACATCCAGCAACTCCAAAGGTCCTGCGTTCCCAATCAAATATTCGATTGACAAAGCTCGCAGTTGAGTATCAGTGAAATCTCGCAATGATTCACATTTATGCATTTCAGCTAACGATTTATGCATCTCAGCGGTGGACATTATGAAGTAGAAACTTTAGGCAGAGATGTCCGCACTTACTCTGATTGTAATTTTGATATTGACTATTATTATATGTAATTCTTACACCCCTCCCAAAATATCTTGCCAATTCCATTGGAGGTTTGCGATTGCCGAAACTATCGAAATATTGTGCGACATTGCCGTTTTTATTGTAAGCTACCCAATGAGTGCCCGCATTCAAGTGGGAATCCAAGTTCAATATAGTGCATTCTCGCAGCCAAGGACCACAAGTTGGCAACGTATCACGCATAAAGACTCCACGAAAATGTGGTATTTTCATCTGACGAGCACACTCCTGAATTTCCGAATCGTATAATGCTCTATGGGGTAGCTTATCTAGCAGTTTTTTTTGCTTTTTCAGGTAAAGACCGCGTCCTTTCCGTTGATGTTGTTTTTTCAGGAACAGTCCAAATCCTCGAGCGGTTTTCCGCAGGTACAAACCCGAACCCAAATGCTGCATGGATTTATTGTGACGTTGATCTTCTTCAAGTTTCTTTTTAGCATTTTTTGCGTCTATTACGGTTTTTGCTATGGACCTCGCTCCACCTGCCAACGCACCCAAAGCCGAAAGTGCAGCAAATATAGGTATGAGGGGTAGGATTCCTCCAGATTTTGCATCGAATGGAATTATTCTAGGCACTCGTATTTTCTTACGTCCTCCAGCCTCCAGCCATTTTAGCAGCTCGCAAAGCCGAAGCACTAGATTTCTTAATATTAGTAGGATTGTGTTTCCAATTTTTAATAATTTTTTGAAGCAAGTAACGTCGAAAGGACCCGCCCATACCTAGCTTACGTTTGGCTTTCATGATGGAATAACCTGGTAGATGCAATTCGAACGGGAGCTTATTGATGATTGAATTGACAACACCTGCACCAGAGTAAGTCAACATTGATAATGATGAAAGATACCTTCAATGCATTTATTTATAACCGTGGCGCGCTCATGTATTTTCATCACATCATGGAGGTCGTTCAACAAGACAAGACACTGCCTATTGAAAGTTTAGATTTTTTTAATGGAAGTCTCAATAGCAGTATGGTTGGGAAGCATGGTAAATTATAACCGAATTCGTTTCGTGCAATTATTTGTTGGCCAAGTGGTTGTGGAAAGACAAATGCCATCTTAACACTGTTATTCCACCCGAATGAAGCAAAATTTGAAAACATCTACTTATATTCAAAATCCTTGTACCAACCCAAATATCAGGTGGTTCAAGAAATTTTGGGGAAAGTCAAGGGATTGGGATATTATCCGTTCAGGGAAAATGAGGAAATCATAAGCCCTCACGAGGCCAAATCAAATTCCATATTCATTTTCGATGATGTTGCATGCGATGGTCAACAGAAAATTCGAGAATATTAATCCTTTTATAGACACCGAAATATTGATGCTGCATATCTTTGTCAGACATATTCAAAAATTCCAAAACAATTGATACGAAACAATTGTAATATGATTGTGCTTTTCAAGAACACGTATCCCCAGACATGACGTTCGATGAATTCAAGGCAATGTGTGCAGAATGCTGGCGACAGCATCGATATGGAACCGTTGTGATTATGAAAGATTTTGATATGAATGCTGGACGTTATCGTCAAGGATTCGATAAATATATAAGTATACAGAGGGATTGATGTATACCACAGTTATCATCATGAAACCGTTGAGCAAAGAAGTTGATGATATTCGAAAGACTATTGAGGAAAATAGCAGCAATGCCGCCGCCGTCGCAATCTCCTACTACCCCAATGAAAAGTGAGGTAAAATCTGAACTCAAACAAGAGAAAGTGAAAGAGCGTGAAACGTCTCCATTCGAATCCATGGAAACGACTCCATTCCAATCCCTCGAACATGTTGCAGGTACAGATGATAATGATGGTGATGATGAGGATATCTTTAGCGTAGGCACACAAGAGGAACAAGATAAGAGCTTTGCGTCAGACATGAATGAACAAGTTTTACAGAAATATATCGATCAATATCCTATAATGACTCAACCGTACATTATAAAACATTGGAGTAATGACAAACACAAATCATATAATTCCGAGGGGTCTTTCAAATATTTTGTTCACAGTCAACAAACATGCAACAACAATTTTAAAATTGACCACGTGATCTGAAGCTGTAAAAGCGTATGCAAGCACAGACGAATGTTCAGTTTGAAAACGAAAATGTCTCAAGATAGTGGTTACGTCAGTGAAGTTGAAGTAATGTGCGATATTGATGGAGAAGATTAAAAAGAAACTCTAAATGCCATCGACAGAGCATTGGGGCAATACGAAATGGCTGCTCGAAACGAACATCAGTTGATGTTGATGGTCTTCCCTATGCCATCCTACGGAATTCGAAGTGGCATAAGTCCCTCCAGGGATTTTAGCTCATGCATCATTTTGAAGCAGCAGTTCTCCATTCGATCTATCAATTTTGCTTTTTTTGAATGGGCAACCCTCATTGACAGCCTGCAAGAAATAAAGGAAAATCTCTTTGAATCACAAATCGATGAGTATGTAGATGAGTATGATCCAATCACAACACGTTGCGGGAATTACATTTACATCACACAGTACATCGAAAGTAATACCAAACAAATTTCCATTTCCAAAGATATCACGAACATGGCGTTGTCCCAACAAGATGTAACCGACATTCTAAGTACACACTTGAGGGTGCTGTCAGACCGTATCGCTATGCTGGATGCTATGAACTTTTGTGACTATTATCGAGGTGTTTATGATATTATTCAATCATGGTTACGTGACAATAAAACTTATTTAAGTTTGGAAGAAATTATAGGTTTTTGTCAAGCCTCATGCTTTACGTGAATATTTATTTTATTATAAGCAAAAATTTGTGTATGATTTATGTAATAAATGAGAAAAAAAGTTTTATTTTATTTCATCAATTGTTGGTTAAAAGAACAAGTCAATGAACTACCAAATTTTTCACCATGTTTTCAAATGTATTAAGTGATGAGCTTTTTTTTATTTCGAACAAATTATTACTTTAGCGAGATTTGAAGAAAAAAATATTTAACTTAACTCTTTTTGCTCAACACTATACAAAGCTGAGGATTCACTCTCCTCCTCCTCCATTGTTGGCATAATCGCATTTTCAAAAAATACTTAATATTGTAATCTTTCAAAAACAAACGTTGAGTTTGACTTGGATTGCACCGTTTTTGAAGTCGACCCAATTTGGGTCGACTTCAGATTTTCGTATTCACATTGATTTTGTTGTGAAATGTGAACACAAACAGCTTTATTAACTATGAAATATTTCAATATTTTTGCAAATGGATTATTGTAATAAAACGCAGGAAATAATTTGATTTTTTCTATATTTAAAATACCTTCCCTAAAATACAGCAACAAGAAAATATATAAGTATACATATTTTGAATTATAAACAAGTAGTTGAAATATTAGCCGAAAAATGGTGCTTTCAGGTGTGTGTGTATTATCAACAAAATTTGACTTTGATTATGTAAATTATCTCGGCATTCATCTTGAGTTTGCAGTTCAAAAAGAACATGTGTAAAGTTATGTTGACACCAATAAGCCTTCTGTTGGAATGCATTTGTAGTTCATAACTGGTGAAAATTTCATGTACATGATGAATTTTTAAATTTAATATACCATAATTTCGACATTCAACACAATATTTGAAAGCTTCAAAACAACTATCGCACACAACTGAATTAAAATCAAAAAGTTCATAATATTTTATCCAAATACAGTACGAATCATTATGACAATATGGCTCCAAGTCATAAACATTCAATAATGCCGTACGAAAATCAATAGGTCTTTTCAAATCGCTAAAGTCAGACATATCAACATATTCGAAATACCTTAGAATATCATAGTAATCCTCATCATGATTATCATCATCATTGTTATCTTCATGACGTTGATAATGAATGATATATGGCCATTTGAAACGCGAATAATTTTGATCAATTTCTGTTGTTAATGATTGAGGTAAAGGTGAGCGGATTAGGAACCTTCCTGTAAACCGTATATTCTCACAGATCGTTTTGATGCACAATTGTTGTAAATTTATTGTACTACCTGTAAACAAGAGAAAATTTTAGAAAAAAAGATGGATAAAAAAAATTAATTTAGACTATAATGTCCCCACGGTAATGTATCAAATGATTTGGGGGTAAGATGACGTTTATCGTCATACGGACAAAGGGCCACTTTTGCCTGCTCTATCTAAAAACTTTATGAGCAAATGATCTGATTGTGCATTGTGTAATATTCTTTTGCTTGTAATTTTTCAGACAATCCACGTAATCCTCAAAGGTTAATTTATTTTTCACATTATATTTAATTCCTTTGCTTTTTTACATACTTCGCCCCCTGCACTTTATAAGTGTACATTTTTTAACGCAACCCTGCAAAGTGTGTGATAATTTTGCCATTTGCTTCATCCTTCATTAGCTCAGGTACCTTTTTATTCACAAGTGGAATGTTAAACTCATTATCTTTTGTATAATCAGACTTATCGAATTTGTAAATATGTTTTTTGATAATTTCTTCGTATACATCGTTATACGTTACTTCATAAATGAAACTATCTGTATCGGTATACATTAACTTGGATTTTTCCACACCCATAGTGGGAAGCATAAATTCATAATGAAATTTGAACATGCAAGTTTTTGACAAATCCAAACTTGCCATCCCAACATACATTGGTTTATTGAATACAAGTTCGGCTTTTTTCAGTTCAATAGCCATCAAGTTTGAATCGAAAACGGTACGATTATGAAATCGAGGGCTGGAAATGAGATTTTTTGCTCAATATCTACCCTCGTAGGAAGAAACTAATTTTACTATACGGTGCAACCGGATGTTCTCCACGGTTTTACCAAAAATCGCATTATTGGCCAACTTTAATTGATTTTTTTCAAAAGAATTAGTGGCTGCAGTCCTCAATCGATTATTCAGCTCGATATACGGACGCAACCACGCAGATTGTTTAAATTTCAAATCTTTATGGATTTTAGTTAATTTCAAACCATGTTCCAGAGCTTGTTTCAAATTCCTATAGTGTAATGTATACTCTGTTCTATTATGGAGAGTTGGCATTAATTTTTTCAATTTGGAATTTGGTGGTGTGCGGTGTTCGGGGCAGAATGGAAAATCTTTGTGTAAATCGTGAAGATCCTCAGGGTACTCCAAATCAACTTGTAAAATATAACCTTCACGGTTGTCATCAGGAATTGAGTCACATCAATATTCGTATCAACCCATTCGAAGCCTCCATATGGTAAACATTCTGACATCGCCCACCCATATAAGTTATTTACATCGAAATACATGATAAATTTGGACGGCTGCGTGTGATTGTATGTAGGCATATACTTGTTATTAGCTTCCGAATATCTATTACAACAAACTGAAATTTCTCCCCTTATACCCTTTTCCACAAACATAACCAACGTCTTTTAAAATTTGTAATTTGCACCCGGTATATTTCAACATACAATCCCACGTGTATCCCGGCATAGTATAGTACCAGCTGGGGTCCAACCCATAAGTTTTCAAGTCAATTTCACGAAAATTTTCAAAAACGTCTGCCAAAAGCAATATATCTGTTTTCATGTATAAATCGCTATATTTCCCCAAAGTTTTGAAATCAAATGGCTGCCAAACATTTCGAGCGTGAGCATACTTCGCATCATCAATTTCAACATCGTTGAGGTTATTGTAAAAATGTTTTTTGGAAGGTAGCTCAGTATCGAGGAGTTTTTCCGTCTCATTAACATAATCGTAGGGGAAACCCCCTTTCTTAGTGAGAAGTTTGAATTTTTCATCATCTAATTGTGCAAATTCCTTTTTCAATATTTAAAATTTTTTTGCATCCATTGTGGAAACCAACTCATCGAGACTGGCTCCCATAAATCGATATGAATCGATAAATCTGAATTTAATGCTAGTTTCACTATCGTATTGAGTGAATGAAATGTATTTTTCTTTATTGATGGGAAGTATGCTCACACGTCGTTTTGCTACATCTTTAATAATAAAATGGCTATCATACCCCGAAAGATTATGGAATGTAATGGGCATAAGAAGCTTTTTGAAGGCGAGATTACAAAATTAATGACTCCATCCCCTGAACAACCCCGAAAAGTGACAATGATCCCTAACAATGATATCCTTCTTTACAAAAGGTTTCTCACAAATATGGCATATCCTTGCTTTAACAATATCGGGATTACATATCATTGGTACAATATTTTTAATTTTCGATTCAACAAATTTGGCAATGCTTGCCATTTCATCTGTAAACCATTGTATGCAATCGTTACCCCTATGGCAATTAAACTTGGACAAGCTGTCATCATAAGAGCATTTCAAGTAGTAACCTGCACTGAACGCTTTATGCTTTTGATATTTTGTAGATTTATCTGAAATTTTTTCCTCGCAATTTTCGAGGACAGATTCAAAATCAGCATATAAAACGAATGGACATTTTTGTTAATATACATAATTTCGAAATTCCACATAATCAAATTTTGGAAATGAAATTTTACACTCGTTAATATTCTCACACAACCCGATGTGTTCATTCAATTTTTGTTCGCTATGAAAATAATTCAACTCACTTGACTAGCCAACAATCAACAATCTAGACATATTTTTAATCCAGCAATTATGATATTTAATTTGCGAATAATCTGTATCCAAAGGCAAAGCGTCGTATTCATTTAATTTAGGGAAAATATATATTTTGAATTAATAAGAAATTAACATGTTCATTCAATTTATTTTTTGTCAATCGTGCAGGTACTACTTCATAAAATGCTTTATCTTTGACAATATTAATTTCTAAACTATATACATTTACAGAAATATCATTTTTTTTTCAAATTTCGTAATGCGGTGAATTAGCATAGGAATTTCCAAACCCTCTGTATTCAAAACTGTGTCATAATTTGGATATGAAGATGCACGTGAAACCGTCCCTTTGGGAGGGTACAAAGCACTCACGATTGCTCTAAAAAACACGCATCATCTTGATTATCAATATTGATGCATGCATGCCTATTTTGAATTTCTTAAGGTAACCGTATGAACCCTGAACCGTGGCCTATTTCGTATTTATTTATGGATACCTCAAGCAAAAGAATTTTACTCAATGCCCACCCTGAGTCTTTTTCTTGAAATGCTTCTAATTTGTTCAAAATAACATCCACAACATATTTATTGTACCAAGCAGTCAAGTCCGTGCCCAAATCAATGATTGCATTAGGAGTATTAAAAAAATTTCGATCAACTATTTCGCCGTCATTTGACTTTTTGATAAAATCCCCCAACAACGTCATGTTCACTTTGAAGCATTGCATGTCCTTCAAAATTTTTGAAATTCTTGATTTAAAAAGAAAATATGCATCACTCAAAAATTTTCGGACTTCTTTGTGCCTAAAATTTATAATTACACCCGTCCTCACTCTATCATTGAAAATTGCATCAACATTTTTCCATTTAACTCTACTGCTCCGTTTCAACCCCGATCCAATGTATTTTTCGTTTTTCATATCGTTTATTATGCATCTAATTCGTTTCAATTCCCCAATTTTACTAACAATTTTCTTTTTTTCCCCCACCGAAAATCAAATATTTTTCATCGCCAACTCACATTTTCTAATATGTCTACTTATCAAATTTAAAGACGTTCGTGCAATGGCACTTGAATGATTTTGCTTGATCGCCTCAAGTAATGTATCAATTTGCGATAAAGTTTTTGAAAACACCATTTTTAACTAATGTTTCAACTTACGTGAATTTATATGAATGCTGATATAAAGGTGACAGCAGCAGCAGATGGATGATTGCTGGAACTGCAGGAACGCTGCAAAAATGAGGCTCGCTGGAACTGCAGGAACGAAGTGAAGCTTGCTGGAATAACGAAGTGGCGAACTGAGATGATGTCCAAAGGGAAGCTTGAAGAAAAATGGTGCTGCTGTGATTAGGGAAGGTATATAACTATCTGAAAATGAAGAAGAATTTTTTTTTATTTTCAAACGAACTTTTAGCACATACAAAGAAACAAAGACAAATGAAGAAAACTACTAACATTAATTTCCCCACTTCACTTCTATCAATCCTTTGAAGATGGCGTATTTCCCAGTGGAAAATTCTCCTAAATACGGCCGATATCCCTCAGTCACGCGCTGTTGTAAAAACACCACTTTCTTCCCCAAATCCAGCAAAATCGCTTCTCCAAACGGACTTCGAACAATTTTCGCAGAGAATATTCTCTGCGGCGCTCCTACAGGTAAATCGCTCAATTTCGTGATGGGTTTCCTGGCCACAACTGAACTCGCGTTCACTTTCTGTAAATCCATCTGAAAAAACCCACCAGAATAAAAAAGCTTTTGCTATAAAGAAAACACGCAAAAATTTTGAAAAAGAGTTTTATAATTCGAAAACAATTAAGTTGCTTTGAATTACAAATTGAATGAAAAACGAAAATGCAAAAAACCAAACGTAAAAACGTGAAAATAACTTTATCTAAAAACATTTAATTGAATTCATCTGAAAAGCTCAAACTAAAAACACTCAAAAACTGAACATGATAACATTTATTTCAATTTAACTGAAAAACACTTTCATCGCATAATAATTTTTTTTATGAAAAACTGACTTTGTATCTAGATATTGATGCACAAAACGAAAAATAACTGAAGATATCTAAGTTGCTTGACTTTTCTCTGGTAGACGATTAACTAACGTTCACCGCGCATTCCAAACTACTTTTATAGCTCTGGTGTGATAAGAAAAGAACATTCGAGAATATTCCAGAATAAACACCAGTTTCCCATGAACGCAAAACAGAACACAATAGTCGTTACTCTGCGGTTTTGATAACGAAACTGTTGGCCTGGGTTTTTCGATAACCGTTAGTTCGATAAACACATTTCAATGCCAACTGATTATTACTTCCAGCATGATAACCAAGTTTCCTGTTTGCGCGGTTTTTCCATAATTGATAACATCGAATGGCGCGTTTCAACGTTAACTGATAACAAATTGTAATTCTCTCATATATTTATAGGTGAAAAAAATGAATCAAAATTCAATTTTCGAACATTTTTATTTAAACCAAAATTACTTCTTGCACAGTTCTAATTAAAATACATGTTATTATTATAGATACTATGATTAGAATTCTATAAACGTTATATTCCATTTGCGACTTCTTTTTCCCCTGCCCTGCTGGAATAAATCCGGTGGTTTTTGTGTCTACTTCACGAAGATCTTCAAATATCAGCTTCAATTTATACTTGAATGCTGTATTCTTTGGAACATCACTAACAAATACTGCTAACTGTCCCTGATTGACCCGAGTTAAACGCATTGTTTTCCATTGTGTCCTATTACAACGAGGATCGAAATCATCTGCCTTCACGCATATTGCCATGAATTTCAATCTTTTCGGCACATTGACGTATAAAACATTATTCAATATTGCAGTCAGAAGAATAAAATTTGTTTTCAGTTGAGGAGGCATATTCTACAATGCTTGAGGCTGAATTCTTCTTAACGGATATTTTGTTTGCGGTAATTTTCTATTGAACACTTTGTCTTGAATATCCAAATCAGTCAACTGTTTCATCACATTCTCCTTTTCTTCATAAAATTGAATATCTTCCTTTAACTCTTGGACACGTCTAAAAAAATCTTCAACCTTCTGTCTGTATTCTTCAGATGACATTTTAATACTGATTATTTCAACTGTTCAATGGCAATAACATACTTTCCAAAAATAAAGTTACCTTACCCCTCTCCCCCACCCACCTGATAATGAATACCAAAAAAGAAACAGAGTCAAACTGACACCAAACGAAACGTACTGCGGCGGCGATTCTCTGCAAAAATGTAATCAAAATAGACGTTATTCGCGTTCCAAAAAAACAACTGAAAATTGAAACGCTTAAACACGCAAAAATGCAGCCACAAACGTTTTCTAAAATTCTACAGAAATTAAACAGAAAAAAAATGTATGATTACATGTATTTCTTATGGAGATTTGACATTTCAAAATTGCTGAAAATACACGCTTTCGCGTTCGAAAAAAAAAAGCTGAAATTTGAGTACGCTCAAACACGTAAAAATGCGACCACAATAACCCTTTTTTTGCGTAAGAAAAAAACAGCTAAAATTTGAAACGCTAAAACATGCAAAACTGCGACTAAAATAGACGTTTTATAAAGTCAGTTTATTTCTTCTCTTCATATTTTTTTTTGATGATATACTTCAATATGTCCTACAATAGCTCAATGATGTGTTTTTTCTTTAACCTCCATGTTTCTCCTCTTAAATGATATGTTGGTACACCTGGTATACTAAATTTGACAAGCAGTCGCCATGTTTTTTCTCTTAAATAATATATAAGACATCCTATATATATTTTTGCTGAATACTTTGCTACCCTCCATTGCACCAATGACCCATTTCTCACAAGATATTTGACACACACACACATACAGCAGTCACGTTCAATGAACGTGACTTTCATTTCTCTTGAATTATACATTTTGAAACACCTTGTATACTTTTCTCATTGGAATCACACCTTCAAACGTTACACCCTCGTTACCTCGCAATTTTTCACATTCATTCCAAACATCATTATTATTATCAGACTCACAATCATTATATTTTTTTAAATATTCAAACAGCAAGCTCTGGTAGCTGGAGAAATATATATCCCACAGTTGTACATCAACTTGTACGAAGTCTCCGTGGAGACAAGGCTAGGCTAGCGTCATTCGCTACCAAGCAAAAGGACGATGGTTCAAACCTCTGCTGTTGAAAAATCTTTTTTCTTTATAAATTCAATTCATAATGTGTGCGCCGCGCTCTATTGGCAAAATGTTATCAATCAACTGGATCTCTCTCGACTACGTCACACGATGAACGCGAAGCAGCGTCGACTACGAGGGTGATATAGAACCAGGTAACCCAGGGAACCAGGACTATGATGGACAACATAGAAGGGATTTTATTGTAACTATTTTCATTAAAATTGTTAAACAAAATGATGCCTTTGTGTTAATAAATTGTATTTTTTTGAACATATATATTTTTTCTATTCTGTTCTACTTTATTCTCTCCTATAGTTATATATGACAGTGATTATACAGGTTTACAAGAAGGTGAATTTTGCTTTTTTAATTTTTTTTGGCATTTCAGACTCATTTAATATTTTTCTCGGTTTATCCATTCCAAATAAAACAGTTTGAATCTTAACATCATATAATATTGGTATCTAGTAACAAAAAGCCCGAATAATCATATCAGAGAATAATTACAACCTCTCGGCAATAATTTTCATAGAGTCAGCTATAGAACCCAATTTTTGTTCAATGAAATCCAATTTTTTCTCAATGTTTTTTAAAACTAATACTATTTCCCAATAAGCTTCTTCCATCAAATTCTCGTTTTTTCTTCTTTTCATATAACTGTGATCATCATGAGAGGAGTATGATTGTCTTTTTTCTGCTCTGGATGTACTGGAAGTATGCCCAGGAGTCCCACTGGATGCAGGGGGAAATTTAGGAGGGGAACATAATTCAGTTTCAATATTTTGCCAACTGTTGGATGCTGTGCTATTTTGATTTATGCAACTGGTAGATGTGGGAGTGAATTCAGCTATGAATTGAGAATAATCTATGGGTGTAACAGTTGGAGTCAGCTAAAAATTATTACACCATCAAGAGAAAATAAATCATAATTATATCAAAAAGGGATCTTACACCTGCTTCTCAAACTCATTTAATTGTTTGCAACTTGAAGGCCCCCGTCCTGTTTTTTGTTGGTCCTTCTTAATTTCCGCTGCTTTCTTTTTCAGTGCTGCCTTAAAATCAGTCCTTGTCTGAAATCAAAAACTTTTAATGTGATTTATGGAGAAATAAATTAATTTCTTGTGCTCTAAGTTAATTCAGTTATTACATCATTAAGTAGATCTACTTAGTATATATGAATAACCAAAATATTTTACCTACCTTAAGCCATTTTTCGCTGGATTTATTAGCGTGCCCCAAACTATTGAGCCGGGTAGCAAGAGTTTCCCACTTTTCTTTAAATATCTGTTTTGCATTGGGAGCGGCTGCTCTGCCAGAAACCATTTCTGGATTTGTTTCAAATTAATCTGAAATCATATCCCAATGTTTTGGGGTTGGTCTGGAAGACATTACTTATTTGAAATATCAATCTTTTTTCAAGTTCCGTAATTTGCGGTTTCAAATTTCACGTTTCGCTCTCTCTAAGTTGTTTTGGCTCTTGCTTCCTCTTAGGTGCATTGAGCCAAATTTCACGTTTATTTCTGTTGTTTTTGGTATACGACATTCCGAACCAAAGTTAGGCACAATCGAGAAACTCGATACTCTATTCGATCGAGGTTCGTGAACAACTTCATAGACACGATAACGAGTTCACTCGATTTGATCGAGTCGAGTCTCGTAATCCCACTGCAGAAATTAAAACAAATACAGTTTGATAAGTATATATTATTTTGTGTGAATTGGAAGTTTTATTTTCTCTTTATTGTTCAATATGCATGATCTCTAGTTATCACAAAAAAATGGTGTAGAGAAAATAAAGTCTCAACGCCTGATCAAAAACTAATGTTTGAACCTGATACCATCTGTTTGGAAGGATACAATTTTTAGAGAAGCTTTGATATTGGCTCACAAAGAATGTGTGTGATACCAAGTTACCACAAAAAATAGTATCCAAGAAAAAATGCAACTCTATTGGAAAACGTTTTTTTTTTCAACAAGTCGAGATATTTTTTTTACTGCTTTTGCTCTTGCTCAATATTCTAACTCTAAAGCTTCTTATTTGAAAATGTTATCCTTCCAAAACTTCTCATCATGTTGAAATAAAATTTGTCAAACTAAATAGGTTTAATCAGAGTACAGTTCTTTCTCAATAACTACAATTTTTGACAACTTGAAAAAATCAAGTCAGAAATCCTTATTTTTCATTTGATCTTTCTTCTTGCCATGAATATTTGATCACCCTAGACTTACCCTAGACCATTTTTCAGGCTCCAGAAGTATTTCACCGATCCCATATCATATACAGTATGTTTCACTTCTCAAGGAAACACCCCCTTATCTTCCGTAATTTTCAAAGAAGAACCATGAAATTTTCATGATCGATACACTAGAAATGAACTACCTGCACAAAAGGGGTAATCATACTTGATATACACGGGGGCGTTTCCATGAAACAAATTAGAATTTTTCAGAACCAACATTATTTCAGGAGGCAGGTGTATTACTAGTAATTTTGGGGATCCTGAACATGAATCCGAAGCAATTTCGGACTAATTTTGCCCTCTAACATAACTTTCCGGAAAAATGGGTGGTTTATTCGTGTAGAGTTCGTCTTTAGTGTATCTAGCGACATGAGTTTACAGAAGATATGAGGGTGTTTCTATGAGAAGCTACTCACACTGTTGAATTATGTTTTTCTTCTTCAGAGTTGGGAAACTAATTTTCCAAAATGTATTTTTGTTTTCAATTCTGATAAGTGACTGTATAACACTTCTTTGCATTTACTCGTCTCAATAAAAGAAACAGTCTTGACAATCGGAATATTGTCAAGTATGAGAAATAGCACCCAATACAAATATTTTTTTAAATTCAAAATCAATTTATTTATCCTAGAATCAAAAATTCCTTATTTCATTCATTCATTAAAATCTCATCATCTGGTATTAAATTTATTGAAATATAGTATTTCCTACAAATTTAAAGTTCAACGCCAGTCATCAACCAGGTTTAATTCTGGTACGTAGATTATCAATGGCCGAGATGCTGATGATGCGTACCGGTGTGAAGTTAGCCACATCCACAGATGTACTCCAAGAAATAAGTTAGGAAAATACGTTTTGATTTTTTTGAAAGTAATAAAGCGATGGAACATATACTCATCAAGCCTATCATGATAATATTATCTCTCACTTTATTACACCCCTTTGAACAATTATCAAGCCTTCAGAAAGTGGAAGATGGGGTTGTTCTAGGATATATTTTAATAACTTTCCCAAATGAAATAATACCGCATTCTGCTTTCAGTATGTGTTAAATGAATAAAAAATAAATCAAATAACATCCCGCAAATAGTTTGTCAGGACTCAGGAGGGTGGTGGAGGGGGTAGTTTCTAGGAAATAGTCCAATAACTTTCCCAAATGATATAGTACCGCATTCTGCTTTCAGCATGTGCTTAATGAAGAAAAGATAAATCAAATGACATCCCGAAAGCAGAATGCAATACTATTTATTTGGGAAAGATATTGAATTATTTCCTAGAAACAACCCCTTCTTCGACCCTCCAAAGGCCTGATAATTGGTTAAAAAGGTGTAATAAAGTAAGAGATAAAATTATAATGATAGATGGGCTTGATGAGTATATGTTTCATCGCTTTATTAGTTTCAAAAAAATTTAAAAACATTTTCCTCACTTTTTTCTTGGAGTATACCTGTGGATGTAGCTAACTTCAAACCGGTATGAAGCGTTAATACTCAAGGGTAACATAACAAGAACTTGATAAATAGTCGACTATTTTTATTGCATCTAAATTTCGACTGTATTTTATAATAATTTAACGAGACATTATTTTGGCATTAATAATCTGATGAGAGCCCGAGAGCGAAGCTCGAGGGCTTTCATCTCTGATTATTAATGCCAAAATAATGTTGAGTAAAATTAATAAATATAAGAGAAATTTAGCAGCAATAAAATAGTCGACGATTAATCAAGGTCGTGTTATATTTATGAAGATTATTTCTTGAATCCATTTCTTCATATCTGTCATATGAATGTCACTGTATTGTCAGGGATTGCAGCCTCGATATCTCATCGTTTTTGATTTTTCCAAACCGATTCATTTTCAAATAATTATTCAGCTTTAACACGATTGATTCTATTTGACGTTTAATATGTATTTATTTAGAGTACTGTCAGATGCTCAGGCTCCTTGATATGAGAATCATGCTGAATAGTCGGTGACTATTGTGCATCATGTAAATAGTCGCTAATAGAGCGTGTTCATTGGTCCTGTCAAACAGGAAACAAACGTATGATTGGTTGATGACTGATATTTAATAGACGAAAGAAATAATCAGCAATATTTTAATGGGGAATTGGAAAGTTTGTAATTAATTGAGATCATTATTCATTAGTAATTTGATACTACCGAGTGGTAGTACACCCAAAACAATAATTTTTCGAGTTCAATCATGGGTGGCCTGCCACGTTTCTCATCCTATGTGATTATAATGCAAGTTTTATACTCTTGTTGTTACCTTTATTGTTTTTTCACTGTTTCGTCATTTGTTCACTTTACTTTGTTTTATTTGCTCACCTGCCTTTTGTCTATATTCAATAAATTAAATAATTTCACTTTACTCTTTTATTTCACTACATCAGGGTGGTCACAATCAAGTTGTATAATGTTTTAAACCTCTCGTAAGCTAAGCAAAAATAATACTTGAACACCCTATACAGCTAGAGGGCCAGGTAACCCTCAAGTCTGTTTGGGGCCAAAAGTTGTAGTTTCACTCGAGCGTGACACTATGGTTCAATTATAGTGTAAACTTTTTTTGGCTAGAGGGGATACAGCACTGGATTTGCTCGTGAGTAGCTCTAACTTCACACAAGTCGTTTCAGATGATATATTTTTTAATCAGACTTCATTAGGCGCGACTTGTACAAGACAAGTTCACCAAGAGTTTAAGTGAACAGAGTTCAGTTGCTAGGGTTAAGCCAATAAAATTTTCAGTTCTTTGGCAACTGAGCTTGGTTCCTTGAGCTGTTGGTGAACTCGTCTCATACAAAGGCGAGTTTTACATACCAAGTTCATCAACAATTCAGTTGCTAAGAAAATATAAATTTCATTAGCCAACTAGCAACTGAACCTAGATTACTTGAACTGTTAGTGAACACATTTGTACAATCCGCCCTAGTATGCTTTTTCATACCTCTAGAAATTTTTTTTCATTCGCTTCATTAGTACCACTATCTGGATGATATCTTTTTACAAGACCGAGATAAGCAGCCCTTATCTGTTCTTGATCACTTGTTTCCTCTATTCCTAAAATTTTAAAACAGACCTGAAAGTAACAAAAACATATTTTCAAGTTCAAATTCCAAATTGGAAAAACATTACCTCATAATCCAACTTCTTTGTGAATATTCCAAAATTTGACACATTTTTTGGCAATTTTTTTTTAATCCTTATAATTATACTCAGTGCCATGATTCACCTGTTCACATCGTATTTCTGTGTGTATAAAATAAATTGTGAATATTCCTTTTGATTATTGAGGAAAACAATAAATGTAAACAGTTTATATGATGTGGGCAAACTAAATTAATTTGATGATATCTCCAAAATACTAACATTATAAATTCATTAATTTTTGGATCACTGGAGGATGGTTCCCTAATATTTACCTAATTTATCCTATTTCAATTCTAAATAAACTATTTGTCTATGATTTCAATATTCGTAGTCTTATATAATTTTGTCTTTGGAATAAAATAACAAAAGTCTGACAAAGTCAAAATACGAAGCTGAAATTTGTATGCGCATGCGCCAAATAACTGGTATATTTGTCAAACTCACTTTAGATGTGTTCCGTTAATAAACATGTTACCAAAAGTGGTTAACTGAAAATAATTCTGGTTTCGTGACAGCTACACTCTGGTTAGTGCGTAATACGGGACACTTCCATTTCGGTATTTACTGTCATTTGTCATTATTATTTTTTATTGTTGTGTTATTTTCTCTGCGAATTTTATTGCTTGAGAATCTTCAATCTTTTGTGTTTTACAATTATATTATTCAATACTTATAATAATGCATGAAGCAGCTGCTCATTTTTTCTTGATGATATTCTTTCTGAAAGTTCCAGCAGTGATGATAATTTTGTTGTTCGGGGTCCTTTAGGTATATAAGGCATCTCATGATTTGTACGTAGTAAATTTTCATTCAAATACCTCCACAAGTTCATCCAATACTAAATTTGAAATTTGAAATATATTCTAATGACATACGACAGATCGCATTAACCGCTCACCTACGTGCAAACCTCGGTCGTTTTGGTACTACTAAAAGTCACCAGAATTTCAGGAATCATGTCCCGTAACTAGCCAATCATTCAGGAATATTTCATATACGGGACACAAAATGTGCAACCATAACGACCAAGTTTATTAACGGTACATATCCTTTGTGTTTAGTTTTGATTGCGTTTTGAAGTGTAGAAAACGTAAACAAGCGAGTGTGTTGTGCCACTGTTTATTTTGTATACTTCAATAAATCATGCACCTAGTGAATTAAGCTAAGTTTTCATGCATCCGAATTTTCGGTTTTTCGTAGGAAATTTGAAGGAAATGTCACTTTTTCGTACGAATGATATTTTGAGCGGTTTTCATTTGTGCGAAATGCCTTTCACGGATTAAATGAAATATTCAACGTCAACCCCCTAATTAACCGTCCATTTTCTGAAGTAAATTCCTCAGCTAGTTTATTAAGCTGTAATTTTCGTAGTTTGAAAATAGGTCTCACCCATGCAAAAACGTTCGGAAGCCCTTTTTCTTTTTTTCTTCAATTCAAAATTCCAATTCGTTAACAAAATCAGTAGAATATAAAATATTACGGTTGTTCTTATACTTATATTTATAATCATTGAGATTGCTCTCCATATTTAACATTAAAATTTTTAATATGCCTGGAAACAAACATACATAACCGCACTGATCACTGTTTCCCCTTAAAGTTTCGGACAAGTTGACTTTAATTCAACTTCTTGAATTTATTCGTACCATCAGTTAAAATTTGCCGCCACGATATATATTTGATCAGCTTTCGACAGATTTCGTACGAATAACGAATAATTCGTGTACATGAAAACTTGGCTTTAGGCTCCCCACCCAAATTTATTTCAGCACACAATTTCTCAGTGTGTATTTAACTGGTATTTCAAGGTCACGAAAATTACGGAATAGTTCTCTCTGTATAGTTCTCTACTCTGTGCTGTAGACTTGTCGTCCTCGTCCATAAGTAAATAAGAAAAAAATAACAAATTCATTAATCAGGTAAACAGAAACAGCTGATATTTTTATGCAAGAATACTAATTGACCAGACTTCTATTCGCATTCTGCTCAAAGTTAGGGTCACTATCAAGCAGGCCGTGACGTCCTTACGGGTATGGCCCACCGATTTCATATATACTAGATGAAGCATTCCCATATTATACGTAAAAGCTTTGTTTGGCTCAATAATAATGCCACAGAGTGTGCTCATGACACGACCAGTGGCGGTTACTTGAAAAGGAATGATACGCCATAACCACTGTTCACAAAATTCACTGCACTACTGCTGCTAATTTGATAACAAACCATTAAGTTTTTACATTTCCTTCGTGTTTCCCGCGCCTAGATGTTTATCGGCGAATCACTCAAGCCCAATATTTCTCGCCCATTAGTTAATACATATATGGCTTGCACCAACGAGTTCTTATGAATAGAGGGAGAAGTAAATAAACCAAAGTAGCCCTTAAACAATGCAAATTTATGCAGAGTTATTCAGATTTTTGCTACCCAAATAACGCAGCCCATTGGCTGATACAAAAATTATGCTAATTATTCCTACACAAATATCGCAAACAATTTGTTTTTCAACAGTGGCGGTTCGTGGAGGTTCTGTTACCGTGATTGCGCAGTTCGAAGGATGACGAAAAATATTGGGCTTGAGTGATTCGCCGGGAAACACGAAGGAAATATAAAATCTTAACGGTTTGTTATCAGGTTAGCAGCAGTAGTGCAGTGAATTTTGTGAACAGTGGTTATTGCGTATCATTCCATCTCAAGTCACCGCCACTGGTGGTGTCATGAGCACACTTTGTGACCATGAGCTAGTGAGCTGGTGTTCCCTAGTTGCGTAGGAAAACTGTACTCGGAAGTACCAAAAATTGCCACTAGATGGTAAGGACATTCAAATGGCGGGAATATAATTCTCATAGGCATAACATGTGAACATGCAAGCACTGAATTTGAAATTATATTATGAATATGCAGCAATCCAGAAATGTCCGAATTCCACAGCATGAACAATATATATAGGCATATAAATACAATGAAAAACAACCCGAACAACCCATATAGACTATTCAAAAGTAGCACTATTTTCAGAATCTTCTCATTTTTATTATACATTGATGACAACATGATATTTTGGACGATACTTAACATGTTTTCACGATTTTTGACATGCCAAGGGTATGGTCCGTATATCGCCGAAATGTTCAGCTCGGTAACTAGCGGTTAATTAGTTTTCAGGCAACCGGCTCCACATATACGGACTGCTTGTCACTTGTCTTCGGTCAATATTATGAGTATATTGAAATACATTTTTTAAACATTTGTATCTTTCGTCAGAAAATAAATACCTCCAATGCTTTCACATCCATAAACTTTTTTAAAATAAATTTTGAATTTTTCTATTGAAAATTTCAATATTCAATCAAATAAAATGAGTCAAATTGACAAATGACAAGCGGTTACTGAATCTACAAAGGAAAAAGTATGGTTGCTCTGGTGTCAGATACCGGTTTTTCAGGAATTTGATATATACGGACCGCCAAATTACTAACCAAAGTAACCAAGTATATATACGGACCATACCCCAAATAATCATGAAATTGATGGAATCATAAAATAACACTTGAAATGTTAATAGTATTGTTCGCGGGTCAATTCTGAACCGATTCCGAACCAGTCCATAACTAATTCAGGATTGTCTATTACTGTTAACTGCTATTAAAAATCCTGAATTCTGTGAACCACGAACGCCAATTTTTAAACTGCGGATGCGAACAGTTCTTGAACTGGTTCAGAATTGCACCCGCGAACAAACAATATGTACCGTATATATCCGATAGTAACCGCTCTGGTTGTCTGTCTTTTCAGGGTGGTTTATTACTGGTTATTGATAACTTGAAATATTTACGGGACGGAACCCCTGTGTCATCTGTCATTTGTCAAGTAATGAACTTTGAACTGTGAAGTCTGGACATGGTCTTCGCGATAGGGCATCCGCATTCTTATGGCTGGTCCCCGCCCGATGTTCGATCTCAAAATCGAATTCCTGGAGCCTCTCAATCCAGCGTGTCACTTGACCCTCGGGATTCTTAAACTGTAGGAGCCATTTGAGAGTTGCATGGTCAGTTCTCAGTAGGAATCTTCGTCTATACACGTACTTGTAGAAGTGCTCAACTCCCTTGACAACAGCCAACAGTTCCCGCCTGGTGACACAGTAATTCCGCTCCGGTTTACTGAGGGTCTTGCTGAAGTAACCGAAGACCTTCTCTTGTCCTTCTTGGATCTGAGACAGGACAGCTCCAAGTCCCACGTTACTGGCGTCCGTGCCCAAAATGAATTTCCCGTCTGGAAGGGGGTAGCTCAGGATTGGTGCGTTGATCAAAGCTCCTTTCAACTTCCTGAATGAATCTTGGCATTCATCTGACCACTGGAACTTTGTTTGTCCTTTCGTGAGCCTGGTCAGTAGTTTTGCGATGTTAGCAAATCCCAGCCCGTATCAGCGATAGTAAGTGCACAAGCCAAGAAAACTTCGAAGCTGGTGAATGTCTTTCGGAACGGGCCATTCCTTAACAGCTTTGATCTTCTGCTCATCTACGGCCACTACTTTCCCAGAGACAACGTGGCCGAGATAACGTACTTCTTTTTGAAACAGATGACATTTCTTAGGGCTCAGTTTCAGTCCGGAGCTTCTCAGTCGCTGAAATACCTCTTCCAAGTTTTTTACATGGTCCTCGAACGATCTGCCAACCACAATAATGTCGTCGAAATACACCAGACACGTCTTCCATGATAGTCCTTTCAAAACCGTCTCCTTCAATCTTTCGAACGTGGCTGGAGCATTGCAGAGGCCGAATGGCATAACTGTAAACTGCCATAATCCGGAGCCGATGGTAAAAGTTGTCTTTTCTCGATCTTCCTGGGCCAGTTCTACCTGCCAGTATCCGCTTTTCAAATCTAAGGTCAATAAAATCGTAGATCCAGCCAGCGTTTCTAGCGTGTCGTCTATCCTTTTTCGTCACGTTGTTTAGTTGACGGTAGTCTACGCAAAACCGTGTTGATCCATCTTTCTTCTTCACCAACACGACTGGAGAGGACCAGGGACTGTCGGATGGCTCGATGACTCCGTCTTTCTCCATATCGCAGACTATTTTGTCAGCCTCCTCCTTTTTGGCTAGAGGAAGTCTTCTGGCTGATTGCCTGATTGGTCGGGCATTTCCAGTATCTATCTTGTGCTGAACCACCTTTGTTCTACCGCCTTTGCCTACTCCGGTATCGAAGATTTCCTGATACTTCCTGACTAGTTCCCTCATCAGTTTGGTCTTTTGTGCTGGCCTTGGACGAAATAGCAACCAACTTCTCCAATTCTGCTGGCATGTTACTGGCTCGTCTAACAGTGCCGCGTACACTCCTGATCACAGAGGAAATTGACGAGCAGTGCCCCAAAATTGTTCCCTTCTTCAAGGTCACCAGGTAATAATTGACATTCATTACCCTTACTGGCACAAATTTATCAACACGCAACAAGGTTTTTCCTAGTGCAATTCTTCGTCCAATTTTCTCATCATGTAGCTTGGGCTCGAACATCACCACGTTTCCACTGCTCGCACCTCCATCCAGTCGAGCCTCCAAAATGGTTTCAGCCCTTTCCGGTACGCTTACGTCTTCATCCAGCAGAACTCGAACCATTTCTTCATTTCTCCCATGAAGTACCAGCTCTTCTCCGTTCATACGAAGGACGCCGTCTTTAAAATTCAGCTCGAATCCTCTAGAATTCCCCAGCATTCCATCCATTTGCTTTGGCAGCAGCTTCGAATTGTCGGTGGTAGTTTGATCATGGAGTATTTCCGTCGAACTGAGGCGGTTTCAATGCGAGTTTTCCAAGTTCAGCACTAATCTTGAAATTTTTTGTGTCTTTCTGGACTTCCTCCAGGTTGGGTTTTTGTTGTAAGTTTCTGGGGTATGCGCAGAATCCATTCGCTTTTCCAATTCACTGAATGTTTCCTTTATTTTGCCGATTTCTGTATCAATTCCGCCTTTTATTTCATCGTGGAGAGTTTCCTTAATTTTTTTTATTTCTTCCTCCATGTCATCTTAGATTTTCTCCATCTCTGTTTCAACAGTTCCCATTCTTCCTTCCAACCGATTCACCACGCCGCAAACTTCTTTCAAACTCTTTGAAGTTTCTAGAAGCTCCTCCCTCAGACCATTTGAATTTTCCAGAAGCTCTTCTCTCAAATTCTCCGAATTTTCCAGAAGCTTCACTTCTAGATTTTTTGAATTTTCTTGAAGTTTCACTTCTAAACTTTTCTAATTTTCTAGAAATTTGTCTTGGAGTTCCTCTTTCAGACTGTTCGAATTTTCTAGAAGTTTTTCTTCCAGGCTCTTCGAATTTTGTTGAAGTTTATCCTCCAATGATTTCGTGTTTTCGTCGAGTTTATTCATGATTGAACTCAAGTCGATTCCTGAGACATCGAATAAAAACGTTTCGGGATCTTCTCCTTCTTCAATCAGTCCATCTGCAAGTCTTTTCTGGAGTACGGCCTTTTTTCCAGTTGTTTCTAACTCCCGCTCCTCTAACTCTTGCTTCAATTCACTTACTTTTAGCTCAACCAGGTGAACTCTCCTCGGAAACGTTTTGTCTTTAATCGTTTTTAACCGGAATATCAGTCTATTATTTATTTCACACAAAAAGTTTTCAGTTTATTGTCCCACGACGCGCAAAACTGTCCACTTTGCACTCAAATGTTCAACGGGTCACTAACTGTCTACTAGGCGCGATAAATGTCTATCAGTTTTTCAACGCGACGAACACTTTAACACTTATTTATTTTAATCATCCCACTTCTGACCCAAATGTAGTAAAACTGCACTAACTAATTGCTCTAATTTATTTAAAACACTATTTACAACAATTATTCACTAAACATTTATTTCACTAATTTATTTCTACCGTGTCAGTCTCTATCCGCTAACTATGGAACAGTAACTAACTCTCTGAATTCTGACCGTCCTCCAGCGGTTATATAGTCGCAAGCAGATTCCATCCACGGCTCTCTCGATTATTCTGGAGTATACAACATTTCATCTAGATGGCTCTTCGAACAGTATCGAACTGATCGATTTTATTCCAACTTGTTCTCGGCGATAGGCCAGCAGATATGCTGTTGTAGGTGAACGAGGGTGCATAATTAATTAGATCAGGGCCGGTCTCGGGGCCGGTCTCGAAATCGTTACAATCCCATTACACTATGTATGAAAACTTATAATACTCTCCCCAAGGAAATAATAGACAGCTCTAATATCAGTATATTTAAGAATAAAATCAAGAGTTATCATACCTGCATACTCAACGAATGATTGACATAATTTTATTTTATTTTTTATTTTCTTTCTTCTGTATCACAAAACTGAATAAGACTGAATAAGACTGGTATAACTGTGTTATTTTGTGAAAAATCATTTATTAGAATTTAAGATACATTTGTGCAATATATATCCTTAAGTTAAGTGAATTCTAATAGTATTACTCTGTTGTTGTAATGTATATTATATTATTGTTGTTTAAACTTTTCTGAGACCAGCACATGCTGTGCTGCTTTGGAATAACCTTTTTTTTGATAAGTGCTGCTATCACAAATTCTAATCAATATTGTGATATACATGTAACTGTTGTAACATTATTTGAATAAAGTTCTTGAAAAAAATTCCCTTTACAACACTTCAATTATTCTTAACTAGATAACTATTAACGAACCAACTTTAACCACCACCTCTCAAAGTTAGGTTATGTTATTGTTATTAAATTAAATGCTGAGAGATTTTGTCAAAAAGGTAATAAAAGTTTGTTTATCCGTGAAATTTCCCAAGCTCAGAATAGTTTTTAGATCGATTCATTAATTATAAAATGTGAATTAAGCGGTTTTCTTCGAATTCAGAAAAATCACATATTTTGAAATTAGCGCCATTATTATACAAAAAACCCTAAAAAACACCTAAGTCCCTAGTGTTTTGTATTTTATGGAAAATCTTGATATTTACACTGTTATGGACAATTTCAATCATAGTCCGAAAACTTATGGAAAAACGTATCAGTAGTTTCAAAACCAAAAGTTGTGTTGTGGCATGACTGATTCCTTATCCGAAGTCCTCTATTATTTAACCCGCATGCCACCATCGCTCGTGACAATACTGAAATGCAACCATACTTTTTGATGACACAGTCTAAAGTGATCCTAGTAATATATTGTTGACGGTTTTGCTTCATTATTCGAAAGTGTTTACTCCGAGTGCTAGAACCAATATTTTAATTAAATCCCTCATCTATGTAATGTGTAACAACTTTAAGATTTGTAAATACTGTGACATAAGTATAAACAAAATTAATGAACTTTTTAGGGTAGCCAAGGTTTGCCTTTAAAAATCATTTATATTGTTACTTAAAACTTTTTTCACATTATTGTAATCTGTATAAATTGTCCTTTAAATGGTTCTACTATTGGACAATAAATATATTTTTATTTTTTGATACATGATAATGAAAACCTGGACTGTTAATCGAATTATTTCATATGTTGAGTACAGTAATAATTATTTTGTATAGGTAATAAATGAAATAATAATTATTTACAAATAATAGTTATTTTTATTCAAAATTAAATTAAGATGAATGGATGTACTGTGGTGTCACAATAATAAATTTCACAAGTAACCCATTCACAAACATTTCAACACAAATAGGTATATGTGCACTTGGAAAACAAAATGTGTATATATAGGTGTCGATGTGGGGTGAAGTGAATACTTCAATTCATTATCACTAACTGGATCCGATCCAGTATTAAGTATTTCACACAGTTACAACACTCTATTAACAAGTTCAAATTCTCTTTATCAACTTTTTCATTGGATTTGAATTCATATAGATGTTTCTTTTCGAAATGGCAGAAGTCCACTGCTCTTTCAGCATAAAACTGCCTCAACATATTTTTTCTCTGTCCCATACCCTAACTTGCTTGACATCAATACAGCTCATCAACTCGTTTAGTTCTTCATGACTGCAACTACATGTTTACAGAATCCAGATTGGCCCCCTTTGCAACTGCATTCACAGTTCCACTTCTGAAGAACTGGTGTATCTGAAGATCCCAATCCAATTTTCAGTTCATGAGAAACATTTCAAGACGGAAGTTTGCAGAGAAAGTCCAAAAACTCGTCGCTCATCGATATTCTCTACCTCACATATAAATAGATAAAACATGGTTGGCATTGAATACGGCATCCCCTTCAACCACAGGCCTACTTTTTCCCATTAAATATTGAAAATTGTCAGCCAAATGATTCTTTCCAACAGGCATTTTAGAGGAAACAAAGTTGAGTAGTATTCATAAAAATAAAATAAAAAATATTAACAAAACATCTGAAAGTCATCAGCTGTCACGTGACTCCGTGACTGATGTGACGTCTGCTTTATTTTCCCGGAGTTTTGAAGCGCCCCCTGGTGCCATTGGCGACCGTGAATTGAGCAAACAAAGCTTTCACGTATATATGGGAATGCTTCACCTAGTATATATGAAATAAGTGGCTTGCAACCCCCAAAGGAAACACCTAATGCATCTTAATGTACATGAAACGTACTTCATCAGAAAGTACGCCATCATAACAGCAACGCATCAGAACGTTAAGCCATCATGTTCGTAATGTATCATAACGTACTCCAGCATAATCCTATAATCTAGGGGCTTGTAGTCACTTTGTGGGGAGAATGATGGTAGCGAACGTTAACTGCTCATTGATGAACTAAGAAAAGAACTTCGTTATTGGAAAAGCTTGAATAATAATTCAACAATTACATTTACTCATCCATTGTTCAAAATTTTTTATAAATAAATATTCCAATGTCAGGTAGGTATAATTTTAAAAACAGTTGGCTTTCTGCAGATTTGAGTTTTTCTTTTTTTATGTGTGAAAATTTGAAATTTTTATACGGATTCATTTAAATTATTCATCAAATAAGAAAATATTTTCGAATCAGGATTTTGTTAGTTCCCAAACCAAGGGAAACAACAAAGATTGGTAAATAAGAATATACGCAAAGAGTAAATTTTTATATTTTTTCCAGGTCTGTGGTTCTTTATATTCAGTTTCATTGTATTATTAATTCGATCTGATTATTTTCCAATTATTATAATTCACTAACCCAGTTCTATATCAAACTTTTTCTGAATTTTTTGAAACAAAATTTGTCCAGTATGATAATTCTAGTGCTTTCCACATTGATGGATAGAACTCTGAATGAGTTAATGCGAATTATTAGGTGCCAAAAGTCAACAGAACAGGTAGTACGTACAAATATGGAAAAGAAATCAGTGCCTGCATTAATTAGGAACTAGTGTACACATTTATTGATTCAGGTATCATGCCTTGACGCTAATATAAAGTTCGATTTCAATTTGTTACTTCAACCAAATGAATTTGTGGTTGCTCAACAACCACATATATGAAATATTTATTATTATTTCAAGCATACTCTTCTGAAACTTCACCAAGAACATATTATACTCTTCCACAGTTTTGAAAAAGACTATGCCAAGTACCGTTTCCGTTTTTTCAGATTTCAAAAATATATTCCATTTCTCAGGTGAAACTTGTCGACATGAGTTCTTGTTCCAAAAATTTCCTGGTGGACTCAAATATAGTATAAAGATCAGTGTATGCAGGTAGAAACTATATATTTATGAGAAATTATAAATGAGGAAATAGAAATTGCAGTCCTTGAATCTAATACATACACGATACGATACAAAACAAACTGATATGAGACTTGAGCCCCAGACAGAATATGGAAGTTTGATGTAATGAGTTTTAAGTTTTGCGATTTTGGATATCAGTTTTAGAAATAAAACACGATGCAAAACATAATTGAATTAAAAAGCTTGATTTCTACAAATGAGAATATCTGCAGGGCGTGATCAGAATAATAAAGAAAGTGATAGTTTCGTGTTGAAACGGAATCTGAAATTATAAAAATTAAAACCAAAAACATAAAACCTCCATTGTGTTTCAGCCTTATTCTTAACCGAATTAAATTATGATCATGAAACCATATTCATAGACGACACCAAAATGCAAGACAAAAGTGCTCTGTAATTGGTCTTTGTAATCGCGGGGAGTTTATATGACAAGGCAGCTGCAAACTCAGTTGAAAATGCATAAATTATTAGCCAATTTAACCTGGGGTGGTTTTCCGTGTACCATAGAATTCTACAGTCGATCAAATAAGTGAGATGTCATTATCGTTTAATTCATGGGAGAGAAAGAGACATAAGTGTCGAATCCCACCCCAGGACAATCGAATGTTTCAGAAGCCAGGAACATATTACTAGGTCAGGTCAGAACAAATTGTCTGGCTCTGTCTTCTGACATGACAAATTAGCCAGTGGAAGCTCCGAGTTACTCTGGGTAGCTTCTAAAGTGATCTGACAGACTACGAAAAAACATGTTTTAATTTATAAAGTCAGGTGAAGTTCGTTAAATCATTTAATTTTTACCTTAAGTTGTACCAAAAATTTATCACTTATCAATTCTCAATACAGATTCAATAAAATTCACACAAACAGTGACTAATATCATGGAAATTTCAACGAACACAATAATTACCATGTACTTTCAACTAGTTCTCAAACTCTACACCAGAGGGAGAACCCCTTGTGTTCCTGAGTTGAATTTCCAATAGTACTCATTTAGATTTAACTAGCTCGGTGATCCCGTGACTAATCGGGCCGGGATTCCGAAGTCACGATCGAGCATGAATCGTGTCGTTTTCACGAATTTGACGATTCCGAGCCTATACGCCGATCGTATATGTGTTGTAAATAGCCTACATTTTGACGATTAGTTGACGAAAAGTGGATTCCGAAGTGACGATTAGGCCTCAATGGTGTCGTCTAGACGATTTTGATGATTCCGAGGCTATATGACGATCGTAAATGTGTTGCAAATTGCCTACATTTTACGATTAGTTGACGATAACTATTTTCTTGTCGTTAGTATATCTATCTTGGTCTGATATATGTGTTGCTCTTTTCATAAGTGGTCATTATTGCTTGTGTATTTGTTTCCATCCCGTTATTTACCTATGATCCATACTTCTGCAGTAGGGATTTTTTATTCAGAATGGCTTTCAGAGCAACCCAAAAGTTTACTGGGAGTTGATAATAAATTTCATGGAGAAAAGGGCATAGCTAAGTGGCGAATAGATTACCCTGTTGAAAAAAATGGGGAATTCTTTCGAATATTTTTGAGGGTTGTGCTCGTAAAGGTACAGCCGGTTGACGGAAACATTAACAATTTTTTTATTATTATTTCAAGGTACCATTACAACTGATGCAATATTTTTTGGGAATATTAATATTATTAACTAGTTCGAAGAATAGGCTGTAGGTACCTAGGTATAATGATATACCTACGAATAAGTATGCACCAAATGTACGTATTCCTTTGAATTAAATTTCAACAGAATTACTGGAACCTACACTAGGCGAGAATGGATTCCTAACAAAGATAGGTATACATTAACAATTAAAGATACATCTTATATAATGATAATAATAGGAGTAATGTGTACATAACTGCAGTACAATAATTATTATTAATATTATTATAGAGTATTATACCTATCTAGTAAGATATAGGTACCTATCCCGGTTTACTGCAATATAAAATTTTATGCCAGTAATATAATTTATACACTGCAATGAAAGAAGGGGCTACTTCAAAAGTATTATATAGAGATATAGGCATTGTTTAAATAATATTTAAACAATGGTATAGGTTACCTACCTATTGCGATTACAAATTTCTTTATTTTTTAAATGCTCCAAAAACAGCGGATGAATGATTACAGAAATAGTCAGGCAATTTGTCTAACAAATTCAGTGAAATTGTAGACAATCGGAAATTTCCAAACCTTCTGTAAATGCATTTCGACTTCTTAAACAATAAACAACGGTCACGATTATCTTTTCAACGTTAATTGGTAGAGGTACACCTACCTATCATGAAAACTTGCCCCTATATAATATATAACTTGCTTGTGTTTCCTGAATAGAACATTTACTTTATAGCATCCTACAGGTATGCGCAGTGATTACAAATTTCTTACAGCAAACTTGCAGATGAGTAGGTATATGAAAGTTGTAACAAACTTGCACTTATTTAATACATTTGCAATTTCAGTACAATACCTCTCCTCTTGTTACTCTTATTTAGATTCAAGGAAACCTTAGGCAAAGAATATATGTAGATATTCTTTGCCTTAGGTACCTACCTATACAAGGTAGAATTAAGCGCAAAAACAAACATTCAAGAAATTAATTTCCTTCACAGAATAAAATGTTCAATCAATACTCTGGACTCCTTCAACTAATAATGTAAATTTAAAATCACAAAAAACTAGAAGATTGAATAAAATATATTGAGAATATCGAGAATATGTCAATTATCAATTCAGAATTTTATGTTTAATGTGGTTTAATTCATCATCTTACCGTTCCATGTTGATTTTATTGTGTTGACTGATCGAGTACCGAAATCACCCGACGATTTTATTAGGAATCAATTATTACAGTCGAATCGTCCAAGAATGTCATTTAGGTAGGTATTTACAGGAAATTTCCAATCAAACCAAGAGGTCCTGAGTTCGAATCCGGGTTTGTCCACATTTTTTTAATTCACTTCTAATTTTCATCTTTCCGTTTGCTATGCCAAAAACTTATTCTGGATTTTAAATTAAATAACATACGTAAATGCTACTTCATTTTTTCATTTATTCTTATTTTCTACGATCTACGATCATGTTACCTCCATTTTCATCAAGTACCGAGAATACCCGACGATTACTTTCTTGTCGTCTGAAGTTCGAATCGTTAATCGTTCGTTCGTTCGTGATCGAATCGAAAGTTCGGAATCCCAGGGCAGCATTTGATCGCTCCGTTCGCTTTCACAAAACTGAACACACCTAACGAATGCATAATAGCCGCTTTCCAATTACATGCGTGCCCATGCAGAGTTTTTGAGGCTCGGGCTGTTTAAACGCCTTTTACTCACGTTCCTATCACAAGAACATATTTATTTTATTTGATTCTGTTATCATTTTGTCAATGCTGGAGTAATGAGTAATGAGAAGAAGATACAGTGAAAAATACTTTGGGATTATTTGAAAAACTCAAATAGAGCATTACTTCAGGATTCACAGAATTATTATAGAACCAAATGAAAAATGTTCTTGTAATAGAAACGTGAGTAAACGGTATTTAAACCGTTCGTGCTTCAAAAACCCTGCATGGGCACGCATGTATCTGAATCGGCCTTTAGCCACTTTATAATTGCTTCATAGAGTAGCTCCGAATAACTCCGGAGAGCTCCTGAAGTAATTTGTCAGACGTGGTCAGACCACAATCGAATTTAGGCGGATAACCACAATTATTTGGTATTTACCGCAGTTATACCTTGGTCTTTCATGATAAATGACAGATGTGACGTCATCGTTTGCTTTCACCTAAACCTTTTGGTTTGAACTCTGGTTCCTGGTTATTAAAATTCAAAAAGTGTAAACAAAAACATCTGTTTCATTTCTGCCTTCTTCATGTTATTCCTTTGTTTTAATCTTAATTATTCTGGTTTTTCGTATTTTTGTATACAATAACTGTTAAAAGTATTATATTATGAATGGAGAACTTTAATAGTGTGGAAACAAAACTGAGATTTGTGTGCTTTATTGGCGTCGCGAATTTTTATTCGATGAAAATGTAGTATTGCTTTTAATTATTTTCGTCTCGTCAGGGAGGATTTTTGCTTGTAGCCAGAGGTATATCCGTCCTAATAAAATCCCGTAATCAGCTAGCAGTAAATACACTAAAAAATCTAAACAAGTGCCTTTTATACCTGTGAATACTCACCATTCTAATTTGCTATTGCCAAATCTTGTACTTCCACCTGGTAATCTGTCCCTTCATAATTCAAACTCAGAAAATATTTTGTCGCCATATCGTGAAATATGAAATATTTTCTTAAAAGACCAATTAAAAACACGGTCAGAATGAGGTTAGTTTTCTTTTTGATAATAACCATAACCGAAAATGAAAAACAACTTTGGAGTTGGGTAATTACCACAAAATTTTGGTGACAACTATGACATTAAACAGCTGATTCGTGACGTCATTAGATGAAAACCAATCTAATAACCAAAAACGCCTAAATACGGTAAATACCAATTTAATTTGGTAAATACCGAAACATTTTGGTCATCCGCCTAAATTCGATTCACGATAAGTCATGTTCCAATTAAATGATATTAAAGAGTCAGGTGAAATTAGTTCAGGAGTAAGAAGCTCTACTGAGTGCTAGTCCCTGTGGCAAATGGGAAGCGGCTATAGGTCACGAGTTACGTCTCACTTATGTATATTTGAGAGACTAGATTTGATTTAGGTTATGAATAACTAACACCTGCTAAAACCTGTTTGAGGGCCGGTTTTCAATGTGCTTTAACTTCGAGCTAAATTTAACTCATGGTTAGAATGTGAGTCGATTTATTCTTTTAGCAAATGTCATATTCATTCTAACCCCGAGTCAAATTTAACCGGGAGTCAAAGTACGCTAACACGACATTGATAAACTGGCCCTGAATAAGGGACGAACAGATTAAATTGCAATATTCCCATGTTAATCACAGGATAGTGCCAGTCACCAATGAAATAAAGTGGCCATAAATACTGCCAGGCGTTATTGCAATAGAGAGATATTGCAATAACGGCAGCCAGTATTGAAGGCAATTTAATTTTTAATGACTGGCACTATTCTGTGATTAAAAACAGATATATTGCAGTTTTGTCTGTTCGCCCCTTCTTTACACAGGCGTTTGTTATTCATAACCTATGAATTAAATATAGTTTCTCAGCTTTTCTTTCTACATAATTTAATTTGAACTCAGATTTTGGAGTTCACTAAAGCTATATAGGAAATTTTTGGAACAAGGATTTATGTCAGCATGTTTCAAATAACAAATAGAAGAATAAATATTTGAAATCTGGAGGTTTCAGTGTTCAGATAGATAAAGTTATATATCTCTATAACATTATGTTTTACCAAACAGAAGAAAAAGCTATGTTCTTAGTAGAGGTTTTAGAAGAATATGCTTGAATACTAAGTAAATATATTAAAATTTTTGCACTAGCAACTAGTTCCTAATCATAGCGCATGCATCGATTTTTTTCCAACTGTTTATGGCACATAATAATTCGCAATAATTCATCTAGAATTGTTATATCCTTCAGCATAAGGTGAAAAAGCCCATGGAAAGAATCAGTTCAAATTAATAATATTATTGAGACCCACACAGACCCGGAAAAAATATAAGAACTTTTACGTTTTGCGTATATTATTTCCTTAAGTATCGAAAACAACAAAATCCTATTCTGTCAAAAACTTTAAAAATATTTTGATTCGTTATCTGATAAATATTCAAAATGAAAAATTCGAAATACCTGCAATGTATATATTTGCGTAACCTCTATGGTATGAATGGATCTCTAACAATGTTCCATTAAAATAATTATGTATGAAAAATTGGGAACAATTGATGGATAAATCTAATTGTCGAAGTATTATTTGAAATTTGCCAATGTCGAAGGACTTTTCTTAGTTCATCAATGAGTAGGTAACGTTCACTACCATCGTTCTTCCCACAAAGTTACCGCAAGCCCATAGATTATAGGATAATGCTGGAGTACGTTATGGTGCTTTACGTTATGATGCGTTACGAATATGATCGCTTGACGTTATGATGCGTTGATATTATGATGACATGACTTTCTGATAAAGTACGTTATGCTGGTGTATATCATGATGGTTTACGATTCTATCTTGTACTGTTATGATCAATTACGATTTCTACCGGTTATCGTTATGATGGAGTATTTTTCTGTTTCACAATTTCTTTCCTGTACATATTATGATGAATTAGATAGACCCTCACCAAATAGCACACTTTGGCCTGAATCTTTGGCCTTAGTGCAGAATGCAAATCGCGAAATGCGTTCCCGCTAGATGGCGCTCAGAATTAAGGCGCGAAACTGTGTAATGGTGATCAGCCTACAAATTCCATAAGAGACCATAGTGTTTAATTTTATACTCATTCAAATTTGAATAAATTGTTGAAAGATGTCGATAATTGAAATATGTTAATCAAACATTTTCATATACGTAGTCATTGCCACTTTTTGCCTAATTCTATGTTTTCGATGGGAAAATGATGTAAAGAAACTTTGTGTTTGGTACTATTGATGTTGCATTAATCATTGGGGCACTGAGCAAATAAGTATGCCTATTGTTTGAATTGCTTAATTCTGCCGCCATTTCAGTTATTATATTCTGAAACTATGAACATGAAGGAATATCACCAGACTCAATTTAATATACAAAACTCGATTAATTATGAGAAAACAGATGAAATAGATACACTAGCTCTTATGGCAAAACAAGACTTTGCAACATTACATCAGTTCAGCGAAATAAGTATAGGTGTCGCACCTTTCGCGCAGGTCGCGAAAAAGAAAAATGGTGCCAAAGACAAAAGAAGAAGAAGACAAGGGTCTGTGATCTGTAGAAGAACGGAAGTAGAGGAATCAGCTTCTATGACTTAAAATTTAAACTCTAACCTAACCTATCCCCTTACTGGTGTTTTGATATTATTGTTGACGGTAGTTAACGTGTATTTGGTTTATTATGTCTTGTGTTATAACTGAATTAGAATTTGGTTACTTCCGCAGTACTATTGAAAAAACGAGTAACTAGTTGGTTTAACATTTTGACTATATTTTCTACCGTTTTAATCAGTCGTTTATTATTCAGATGCACTGACTAGAACTTATTACACGGCAAAACATTCACTCGTGTATTTTTTTGACGTTATGGATAACGCCAAGAAGTACATAACAAGTCTTCTGACTTCCACACCATTAGCAGTGACAGTGCAACAGCTGAGCAAAGACTATATGAACACTATTGGCGAACCTATTCCTTTCCAGAAGTTTGGCTTTAACTCTATTGAGCATTTTTTACGATCGATTCCTGAGACTGTCCGGGTGAGTTCAAACAAATGATTTTATGTAAAATGAAAAAATTGTACTAATTGGGGCAAGGATGTCAGAAAGTTACTTAAAGTTTGAATGTAAAACATGAAGTATGCCAGGTATTCAGATCTATTTCGGTAGAGTGCAACTTCCAGTCTATGCATAGAAAACATTTACTTACCTGCGTCGTCTAGTGTAGGCCAATCACAATTTTATTAAGTGTTATATTAAGCTGCATCATGTAGTGCAAATAGGTCAAATACAATTATTCTTTTATTTTTATATCATTATAGGGATTATTAGATTTGGATTCAATTTATTGTCTTAATTGAATGCATATAGTACCTAATTCATCCTAAATTTATTTCAATATTTCAACCTTGGTTGGCGAGTGATAGGGATCCACAGGAAACTTTTTTAATCAGGAACACATGCTGCAAAAAGAATCAGTTCAATCAGTGGTTAAAAGAGTGTGTGGGCTAACTTTATCCATATTTAATAGGGTCTGCGGTGAGAAATATGGTTTTGTCTTTTTCTTTATTTTTAAGCTTGTGAATTTGAAACGAAAACATTACTTATCAAAACTAAAATGTTAGTGACAAGATGAGTGTCAGTAAAAACAAATAAAATAAAGTTCTAGTGAGTCAGCAACAGAAAATATATTGTAATATAATTGTAGGAACCCATTATCCAAAAAACAAAATATATCTTATCAGGAAAATTCTATGGAAAATCCTCAATGGAACAAAATTTATTGTTTACCATTAATGAAATGGGAAAAAAGACCAATAAAAAGCTCAGTAATAAGAAAATGAAAAGTGATAAGTTTTTTGTAAGTCTATTTAAACAAATAGTATAGAGTTGGTAATGTTGACATATCAGAAAAATTCAAGAGGTGGGGAAGTTCCTTGACATGACCTGTCACCAGAAATCAGTTATTTGACGAATTGCTTCAGTAAACCCAAAACTATTCTGAAAATGTACCAAGGAAAGAGGCCAAAAATCATATACTTGTTAACGAATCATCCAGGTTTCACAGATGAACCCCTCAGAAGATTCTAAGAGTTTATGTACTAAAGATCTGGGACCGGGACTGGTGGCAGATGCTGGGGAATTTGAACCATGTTGGTTGGGTGAGAAGAGAACGGTCCACCTTTACGGTCACCATGATTGCATGTTCAGATATGCTATACTTGACATGTTATTTGCGATTCAAATACTATTTTCGCACTTGAAACGCCCAATTCGTTTGAAACAACAAGAAGAACATAGCACCCTCAGACCAACGTTTTATTTTCAAAATTATACGTGAATATTTTCTTTTACTCAAAGTTTAACTGCAAGAATGAATAATTGATAATGGCGCTGAAATGAAAACAATTGAAGTATTATGAGAAAATTCGACCCTGTATATATATTTTTAAATAAAAATGTTATATAATTGCACACACTCTAGCTGAAGGACCTCGGTAAATGGCCCGTTAAGTATTATATTCATACTTAGTAATGTTTATTTATTATTATTTTTATATATTTGCCAACGACAAATATTAATAATATCCGTCCTCTACCCACCCAGGCAGGCCTTTAGGGACAGGAGTGTTTATGAGGGAGTATTATTCTATTGTCATTATCAATTGTGCATACAAGACACAGAGCTGAAACGTTGCATCAATAGTTACAATAAGAGTATCCAGGAATTAATCTTGCAATACAGAAAACATGAATGACTGGAAGCATAAGTACCAAGAAATAGAAAGGAAAAAACTACTGGCATCAAATTAGAAAACTCTCAAAATACAAAACAATTTATAATACGACAAACTTGGAAGACAATGGACAATTTCAACAGAAGAAGGCTTTTTCAAAAAACACAAGTTTTAAATTACACTACACTACCAAATAATGAACCGGTTAAAAAAATACGGCACTAAGGTATAACCAGATATCAAGAATAATCATTAGAGCACTTGATCAGGAAATACATCAACACATTTATCTGACGATTCCAAAATCTACATCGATTCACTAGAAAACAACGAAAACTACATAAACCATTGTCTCATTACACATGTTAATTATCACAATACATCCATTAGCTGTCGAAACATTAAGCATCTAAACAGCAAGGCTCACAAACCAACACTCAGCAGCTCTATTTTTAGACATAAATGAACCATTTGATAGTGTTTGACACACAGGAATCCTATGCAAACTTGAACATGCCCATATAGTTACTCTTCAACATCAAGAATTTTTTAAGCAAAAGAAAGCTTAAAAATGAAAGTGGGAAATATCTTTTTGTAACAATTTTCACCAAAACAAAGCGTTTCACAGGGTTTGACACTATCACGACTTCTCTACAATATCTATTGCCACAACATTTGTTACTACAATCTCTTGAATAAGAAAGAATTTTTTAACAACCTTCACTATGCAGATGACACCCCCTTAGTCCCACATAACAAAACCTAGTTTCCAACCTTGGATCTCAAGGGAAGTTGAAAGTTTTTTTACGAAACTGAATCTTTTGCAACAATAACCCCAAGGGTAGCTGAGGCCCGCAGCTAACGGGAGTAGCGACCCGTGGGCCCTAGCTTACCGTACAAAGGTAGGCAGAATACCTTGCAAGAGGAGAGCAGGAGATGGCAAAAAAGGGCCCATGGGTGCCTACTTGCTTGGATGTGACAACAGCCTCCATATACTTACTACCTACTACTACTATGCAACACCAAATCGGCTGCCAAAATAATAATAATGGTATCTTTACTAACCAACGAATAATTTAAGAGATAATTGATTAGAATCAGTTTGAGTGTTCTTCCTCAAGAGCCATAAAAAATTAACCATTAAAAACAGCACAAGCAATGACTCAAATATTTTGATCATAGGTGGCCGGTGGTTCAGCTGTCTAATGCACAGGCCGTTCGAAACTCCAGCATAGCGATAGTCGGTTCGAGCCCGATGTAGGTAGAAGAGATTTTTTCTCAAATACTTTATATCGGATCGATAGGCGACCGCATGCCTTGTTGAAAAGCAAGTGTATTGTAAGTTGTCTAGATGCCAATCTCGTCTAGTGCTAGCTTGAAGTGCACACCGACCACCCGAGGCTGTAGATATTCTGGGTTTTCCTACAACTGAAAAGTGAATACATCACCTAAAACATTAGTAAGTCGCCCCAGAGCGCCACAGCAAATAATAATAATAGCCGTCCTCTACCCGCACAGGCTATGCCTTTGGGTACACTCAACGAGTGTTTATGAGGGAGTATTATTATTATTATTATAATGACCACTGCAATTATTCACTTAGCTAGGAATCACACTGACCGCCCAGCATCGACCGTCCGCGACCGTCCAGCAACGACCAAAAATTGAAAGGGATTAATAAAAACTTTCAAACTCACACTGATCGACCAAAATTTTCAGCAAATTGCAATTTTGAATATGGTCTTCGAAAACCGGTTGCAGACGATCATTCAGTGTCAGTTATACGATAAGAATACACGTTTGGAAAATTTTGGTCATAGTTGGACGGTCGCGGATGGTCGGTCATGATTGCTCATTGTGCCTGCTGCCTCGCTGCTGCCTTAGGATTCTGAAAACTTTGAAATGTTAATTTGATCTCTCAGTATGTACACGAGCGGCAAATATTTTTATATTAAGTAAGACCTCTTTACCACTCACTTGTTTTTCGACTAATAAGGAAGGTGGTCTCATCAACTTTATTTTGAATATTTCACATGTATCTTCAATCATAAATCCTTTGTCTACCATTATTGCACTACCTGATTTTGTCAATTTTGTAATAAAATTGCTTTGATTAAAATTCATCTTGTCATATGCATGACCTCCATATATGGTTAACTAATGAAAGATGAAAGTAATTATTCCATCAGGTAATACACAGTTTCGTGTGACTTATATTTATAATAAAACTTTGTATGACAGCATAATCAAATTATGTTGTGTATTTACACATAATAGTGTTAAGGATTAAAATACCACGATGCTTGAATTAAATAACTTTAATCACCAACTGCCTTAATGCTACATTACATTACAATGCGGATGCGGAAGTACAAACTACAAAACGAATAACGAACAGAACACAGATCACCAGCTCATAAGTACAGTGTTGCCCTTCATTCACAAAACCACAGAACATATTCAGATATACTACAATATATAGGAGAATAACATAATGGTGTCTTGGTCGGTAAACGGGCTTGATTTTTACTTTTTTATATTTCAATATAACATTCAAACAATATAGTAGTCTCAAATCCGTGATCCCGCTTTCCTTATACAGTTAGCACCTAAAGGTTGGAACAAATTCGTTAAAAGCTTAATCTGACAATAACGGAAAAAAAGCTCGGACAGATCGATTTTATTTTTCAGTTGCGCATCATTTGGTCTACTCATATTTTTGATGACGTCATCACTGTTCCTGGTACATTTTTTTTTAATAGTAATGCCCCATTTTAATAATACATTCAAAAAGAACGCATTTTTCTGTGTATGGATGTAATATTTCTTCTTGTTACGTAACCGTATGTCCGAGAAATGAAAGATATTTCTTTCATAATAATGTAATTTCGAAAATGATAAGACTAAATAATAATAATAATAATAGAGGTCCCTGACACTAGATGCAGAGAGTGTCGTGGGGCAGCTGAGACCATAATGCATTTGCTGTCAGCTTGTCCAGCTCATACGGTCTCAGCCTATATCCACAGGCATAACGCGGCCTTACGAGTGTAGTACTACCATCTACGACACTCGTACGGTGTAGACGAGACACCGGTGTTGTCTTATGTAGGAAAACTCGGAAAACCTACAACACCACCTCGGGTGGTCGGTGTGCACTCCAAGCTAGCACTAGACGAGATTGGCATCTAGACAACTCACCATACACTTGCTTTTCAACAAGGCATGCGGTCGCCTATCGATCCGATATGAAGTAGTTGAGAAAAATTCTCCTACCTTCATCGGACTCGAACCGACTATCGCTATGCTGGAGTTTCGAACGGCCTATGCCTTAGACTGATCCACCGACCACCGCAAATAAACTTACTATCAAGTTAAGTACTCGAATTGCAAGCCATCTTCCTCTTGACAATATGCAAGGTGATGCTGTAACTCTTGAAAAACAGTTAAAATTCTCGTCTGCCAATTCATCTATTGGGAAGCATATGGCGCTCCATCTTGCTGGTACCATAGTGAATTGTCTGGTAGCTGAAGATTTCAGTGATGTGGGTACAAAGCCGATGAAAATACTGTTAAAAACTTATTTACAGTCAATGTTGCCGTTGGAACGAAAATTAGAAACGTTTCAATATCCTGAATACATTTCTAGAAATGTTCTTATGTAACTTAAAAAAAAAGTGGCATCCATACACAGACAAATGCAATCTCTTTGAAGGTATTATCAAAATGAGGTATTGCCATTTGAAAAAAATTATAATGACGTCATAAATCGAACAGTGATGACATAATTAAAAATATGAGTGTAACAAAAAATGCGCAACTGAAAAAAAAAATCGAAGTGTCTGAGTCTGACCCTTTTTCCCCAATGGCCATATCTAGCTTTTAGCGAATTTGTTCCAACCTTTACGTGCTCACTGTATAAAATATCTGTAGAATATCGGTAAGGTTTTTCTGAGATCAACTTCAGGAATATTTTTGGATAATTGATTCTATATAATGCTATTCGATAAACATATTTTACGTTACTAAAAAGGCTCATATAATGTTAGGTTTTATAATTAGAACTTATCGCGAATTCAAGAATACACAAACTCTCCGTACTCTTTATATGTCATACGTCAATAGTGTGTTAAGTTACGGTTCTGTAATATGGAATACTGGATACGAAATTTATATAAATAAACGACATCGTCTACCTTAACGATCTGCCGTCTATTGGCGATGTAGCTTTCAAATAACTTCAGGTTCACATTCCTTATACCAATGTCCTCTAATGTTTGCAGAAGTAGGTTGTGACTCACAGTGTCGAGAGCTTCTGATAGGTCTATGAAAATGCACAGACAAGACTTGTTCTCATTCAAAGCCTCGTTTATTTTCTCAGTTAGGGTCAGAATTGCATCCTCTGTCTACGTGTTTTATTTAAAACCAAACTGCTTCTCAGATAAAATATTATGTTTTCAAATAAGAAATTTTTTTTATAGGTACGTTAATAATGATATGGGACTATAATTATTGTCGAGTTTTGTTTGGTCTCCCTTTTTATGAAGTGGTATTATAATAGAGTCTTTGGAAACTGATGGCCATACACCACTTTCCAGGCATTTATTAATTATATGAGATATATGAGATAGAGGTTTCATAATAAAATCATCAATAGTTTTGAGAGTTTCAGCTCTAATTCCGTCAATTCCAGCAGATTTTTCACCCTTCAAACCTTTCAATATAATATTTAGTTCGTTTTCGTTCGTAGGTAATAGAACAAACGAGTTTGCAAACAGGTATCTGTTTGGAATATAACTTGGGTCTCTGGTAATTATATCAGCAAGTGTTTTTCCGGTTTTTACAAATTTTGTATTGAATTCGTTGGCGATTAGAGTTTGTCTGTTATCAACAAACCTGAGTCAGTTTTGAGTGAGCGTATTGGAGAAATAACCGAAAGGCTCGAATAATTTGAATTAATTTTCATTTTGTGAATTTATGGCCTTTCGTCCAGTACACACAGTTCCACATGAAAAATATTTCAATATTTTTCATGATGATTCTTTGGCTTCAAACGAAGTCTGTGTACGGGTCGGAGTGCTTTCTGTGGACGTAAAGATGTCTCTGGTGCTCACTTTAGTAGTGAGTTCTTGGGTGTTTGTAGGGCCAGTTGACAAAAGCCAGGTGGAAATCGTTTGCATGTTGTGTCCGGGGTTGTACTGATGATCGGGTTGAACCGTGAAACTAGTGTGCAGTAGACACACCTGTTTCCGATTATCATTTAGTAGTGGAGAGGTGGTCGGTGGTCTAGTGGCTAAGGTACCTAGCAGTGGAACTTCTGGCTCGCATCAGACAGACGTTCGAGGCTCTGGTACGGAAATTTTTTTTCAAGTACACGGGTCTCTTGAGGTGGCCACATGCCTTGTTGTGAATCAAGTGTGATGTGAGTTGCCTAGATGCCAATCCCGACGTCTGGTGCTAGCTTGAAGTGCGCACCGACCACCCGGGGTGGTGCTGTAGGTTTTCCGGGTTTTTCTACAACTGAAAAGTAAATAAACCACCGAAAACATCAGGAAGTCGCCCCGAGGCGCCACGGCAAATAATAATATCCGCCCTCTACCCGCACAGGCTATGTCTTTGGGTACACTCTACGAGTGTTTTTGAGGGAGTATTATTATTATTATATTATTGTTAGTTGATACAGGAAGCAGGAAGCAAGTATATTCTTGCAGAAAAACTTTGCCAGGCGTTGGGCTGAAGTGATTCGGCAGTCTTATGGGGCTGTTGAATAATTTTCTGTTCGACGTTTGCTGACACCCTATTGTAGAGGGAATAAGCGAAAGGCTCGATTATTTTTAATCAATTTTCATTTTGTGAGTTTCTTCCAGGGATTACCTAAAAAGAGGCACTGAACAATACCCATTCATGATTTGAACTTTGAAGTAAATCAAAAATATCTCAGTACATGATGTTATCAAACCACTTTCTTATATCTAATTTTGATACGGATACATCAGATGAGGGGGTATAAACAAAATTGAAAAAATCGCTATTACTTATTCAATTTGACTCATCCCCAAAACATTTAGAAGATCTTGACAAGTCTTGGAAATAAGGATTAACGAAGAATTTAAAAAAGGCAAATCAATAACAAAACTGACATAATAATAAAAATGTTACTGAACAAAAAAAAAAGGACAAACTTACTTATTGTAAGTACTCTTTTCTTGCCTTTTTTCGGCAAAATCTTTAATCAACTCGTCTAAAGGAATACAATCCATAAGGTCACTTTCTACATAATTGTCAAATTACAGAGTCTCTCTCGTGACATAGTTGATCGTAGAAAGGTTTTTATTGATTTTCATTTTGAAAGACCTTTTTCCCGATGCTATACATACTGGCAACTATAGTAGTTCTTACTTTTGAGCCTACTAAATTTATCAATTCATTTTGAATTTTATCGCCTAAATAGTTTGTGACACCGTTGCCGCTTCTTTGATTTTTATGTATGCATGGAACATGTTGCTTCATTACAGAATCAAATTTGGTGGAAGTTTCTATTAATTTCAAGAAGTTTCCGTTATAATTTTCATATAATTTGTTAGATCTAAAGCTAACCATTGACGACATAAAAACTGCACTGCTGAAATGAATGAAATGACAGTACCCATTATTTTTTATATACATGAAATGTATGTAATCGACTTTCATTCGTAGTAACTGCCTTAGGTAACATATTTGATAAGTTTAAGGAAGATCTGATATATTTTTTTATGGGAGTCACTCTTTTCGTGCCTGTTACGCACCAGTGACAAATGTTTCCAATCAGAACACACTTCCTTATTAGACAAGTTGGTCAAAGACGTACAAAAAAGTTTGCAACAAAAACAGTTAACCGCATCTCTTGTTGTGGAGTGAATCAGCCACTCTCTTTTAACTTTCTCTCCATTGGTGAGGTTACGCTGAAAACATCTGGCAGAAAACTTTTGGCCTTGTGATTTAACTGAATAGCTACAATTCGTAATATGATAGGGTCCTTTTTTCGTTAAAAACATTGTATCTGCGGATGTAATTATTTCGGGCCACTCTCGAGGGTCATCAGATTTGTTGCTGCTGCTGGAAAGTTTTCAATGTGGTGTCCCTGGATACAATATATATTATTACACTCAGAAACAAATGAGGAACTTGGGACTGAGGAACAACTAGGGCGAGCATCGTCGGTATTTCCGTTCACACTTATCACTGTCGGTTTCAAATATTTCTTCATATGATCAGCAAATTTTTTCCCCTCTTTCATTTTCGGTCTTCTTTGTAGACGGACTGATGACCTGGCAATCGTTTTCTTTTTTTGCCGTTTTCCTTAAAATAGGAAATTTCATATTGTTAGCAATCTTATATAGGTACATTTTTAGAAAAAAAATTGAGGTTTAATATCTCGAAAAAAGATGAGTTTTGTTAAAGGATATGTTAAATGATCTGTTTGAAAAAAAATTGTTTTAGATTTGTCTTTACCAATAAGTTGGGTTACATTTTTTGAACAACCTGTACAAGACCATGAAAAAAAAAGTTACCTAAAAATGTTTTACAATTATCATTAGTTGATATTGGCAAGGTATAATTATTAGCCATATTGTTAATTGCATTCCTCAGGATATACTTTCAGTTTTTCGTAAATATCTACCATTAGCCACATGGAATGTTATGACTTTTTTCCAGTATTGATGAGCCTCATGCCAATTTTCTAAAGTGAATATGAAGGAAAATATGACCAATTTTTTTCGAAAATTATACACTATAAAATGTATATAAAGTTAGCAAGGTCACTTACCGGAAAATCGATGAAACCAATTTCAGTAATTGTCGAGAATTTGTCGTGAACGAAAAAGATTTGTCGCGCTTATAGTTTTTTTATATGGGGTGGCTGTGCTAACTTTATATTAAGTTAGCACTGCCACTAATATAACTTGACAAATAAACATCAAATTTTATCACTGTGGTAACCAACAATTGTCGAGTAATTATATGTATTTTTTATTGGAATTCTTGATATTCGGGGAAATTTTGAGTAATTGGCAACACCGCATGCGTATAAGGATAATTTGAGCTTTTTTCATTAAACTTTTGGAACAAATGAAAAATGTATTGTGAAAAATAGGGAAACTCAGTGTTCAATAAAAAGAACTATTCAAACTTGATTTTTTATTTTGTAGGCTCACAAATTCACTGAACGATTGGCGAATAATTATAAAATATTGCCCGAGAAAACTCATTTTCATAACTGAAAAACTAAATACAAAAGGTGGAAAAAGGAGATATTCCTTTTTCTCGGTAATGTACTCACATAATTTTACTTGGTTTGTCTTTTCTGTGCCTGAAAATCATCTCGTCAGTTATCGAAAGAATAAATCATATTTGTCGTGGAACTTTGAAATTTCTGGAAGCAGAAAAATTACCTATAATTAGTAAAATTCTAATCCTTGCAGTATCTCGGTATTACCTACGTACTGTATGAAGATTAAATATAATTTTTTCGGTCGGAAATTCATAGAACATTTGACGAACTACGAGAACATATTTGTCGTGAAAATTTTCATTCTTGAAAATCCGGAAAATTACTTTAAAACGCTGAATAATGAAGAAATTTCCTTTTCTTAGTAATATACACACATAATTTGGTTGGATTATTTTTTCTGTGAATGAAAATCAACTAATCAATTGTCGACTGATCAAATATAATTTGTCGTAGAAAGATGAAATTTCCTAAAGCGGAAAAACTACCTATATTTGGTAAAATTCTATTATTTCCAGTTTCTCGGTAATACCTAAGCACTGTATGACGATTGAATATATATTTTTTGGTCGGAAATTTATGGAACAATTGTCGAAAGATGAATGAATATTCGTCGTGAAAATTCTCAATCTTGAATAGCCCGAAAATTACTTTAAAACGCTAAATAATGGAGAAATCCCCTTTTTTTGTAATACACACAAATAATTTGATTGGATTATTTTTTCTGCTCCTGAAAAGTAACTAATCATTTGTCGAATAACTAAAATAACTAAATCAGATTTGTCGTGGATCGTTGAAATTTCCTGAAGCGGAAAAACTACCTTTTATTGTTAACATTTTATTATTTCCAGTTTCTCGAGTAATACCTAAGCACTGTATGATGATTGAATATATATTGTTTGGTCGGAAATTTATGGAACAATTGTCGAACGACGAAAGAATATTCGTCGTGAAAATTCTCATTCTTGAGTAGCCGGAAAATTACTTTAAAACGCTAAATAATGGAAAAATTCCCGTTTCTTTGTAATACACACACATAATTTGATTGGATTCTTTTTTCTGCTCCTGAAAAGTAACTCATCAATTGTCGAATAATTAAATCAGATTTGTCGTGGAATGTTTAAATTTCCTGAAGCGGAAAAGCTACCTTTTATTGGTAACATTTTATCATTTATTTTTAATGGCGACTAATAGAAAACATTTTTTTTTGACAATGCACCTATGTATCTTATTTCCATCGGGAAGTCGAATTTTTTGATAGGAGAGTAAAGAAGAAGTGATTTGCAACATTTTGACAAAATTTGTTTATGCTCCGGAGACCATTTCTCTCCGAATTCGAATTTTTAAATATAAGGGTTGGTAAATGACCCCCTGACTCCCTCGGAAAGTCGAATTTTTTGATAGGAGAGTAAAGAAGAAGTGATTTGCAACATTTTGACAAAATTTGTTTATGCTCCGGCGACGATTTCTCCCAGAACTCGAATTTTCAATATAAGGGTTGGTAAACGACCCTCTGGCTCCCTCGGGAAGTCGATTTTTTTTCATCGAAGAGTAAAGAAGAAGTGGTTTGCAACATTTTGACAAAATTTGTTCATGCTCCGGCGACGATTTCTCGCAGATTTTGAATTTTTAAATGTTGGTAAATGAAACGGTGTGAAGAGAGCGGCCAAAGATTGCGGCTAATATTTCCGAAATCACCCCAACGCTTGAAGCAGTGGCGCACCAATAAATTTTTAATTTACTTGTACGAAATATAAACAATTGTTCCATTATTAATTATTGAGACGAAAATGGGTGAATCAATATTTTGACCTGATGAAAATACAAGGAATTATAATACTGTAGTAAAACTGCACTAACTAATTTTCCTAATTTATTTAAAACACTATTTACAACAATTATTCACTAAAACATTTACTTCAATAACTATTTCAATTTATTTCTACTGTGGCTATCTATCAGCGAACTCTGGAACTATAACTAACTCTCTATTCTGACCGTTCTCCAGCGGTTATATAGTCGCAAGCAGGTTCCATCTCGACTCTCGATTATTCAGGAGTATAGAACATTTCATCTAGATGGCTCTTCGAATAGTATCGATTTATTTCAGCTTGTTCTCGGCGATCCGTACGCCAGCAGATATGCTGTTGTAGTTGAACGAGGGTGCATAATTAATTAGATCAGGGCCGGTCTCGAAATCGTTACATTGCCCCCTTCTTAAAGACGTTTCGCCCCGAAACGTCATTCTTGGAGTGTGAAGATATCTGCAAGATTCTCCATGTCTGCACCTGGACGTTCGATGGAAGTAGCACTCCACAGTCTTCAAGTTGGGTCGAGGAAGATGGTTGCAGCACACCAGAATGTTGATGCCGCTGGATCTGAATATTGTCTCCAACATGCTTCTTACAACTCTCCAGTCCAGCCCATCAAGCCCACAGGCCAATTTTGGGATTGTCAGGTCTACAATATTCTGGTCCAGCATCGTGTCTCTCAATCTCGTAAGGCTCTTCCAAACATCTTCATAAGACGGCTTATCTTGAGAACGCTTCTTGATAACCAGATAGTAGATGTTTCTCTGGCCTTTCCTCAGCTGTAACACCCCTCCAACTTCCGGGTTCTGTTCTCTCAGTTCCTGGATTCGACCGAACTTCTTGGAGAAAACTACTGCAATGCCTCTGGACATTTGGAGATCTTCTGCCACACAGTGAGCTAACGCGTAATCAGCAGGCACCTTGAAAAGATCTCGTGACCCCTCTCGGGTTACCCCATATTGAACTTTCTGTCCGTTCGAGTACAGGGACATGAACCTCTGAAACGTCATTTCGTCCTCCGGTGATCTGACTGTGCGGACTTGATCGTGGTTCCCGGCGTAAGGGGACAACCTATTGAAGTGGACTACCTTAGGTTTTCCACATGGTGGCTTATATATGCGGTAGACGAGGTCGTTTATCCTTTTCATGATCTTATATGGACCTTCCCACGAGTTCCGAAGTTTCGGTGATAGTCCACGGCGACGTTTAGGGTTGTATAGCCAGACAAGGTCACCTGTCTGATATCCACCAGCATCCGCCTTGATGTCGTAGGTCTCCTTCATTCTGTCGCTGGCACTCTGGATTTTCAAACGGACCCGTTCATGGATGTCGTCCATTCTCTGTCGCAGTTAGCTGACGTAGTCATCTCCCGCAGTGTCTTTTCCTGGTGGCGTCCCAAACTTCAGGTCACATGGAAGTCGCAGCTCTCGGCCCATAATAACTAGCAGGGGTTTGGCCGGTTGACTCATGAACTGCGGAACGATACGCCTTCAGGAACAGATGGAGGTACTGGTCCCAATCCTTCTGGTGGTCAGAGACTACCTTGGACAGGTGGCGGTTTATCGTCTTATTCATCCGCTCCACCATTCCATCGGACTGCGGATGTAGAGCTGTGGTCCTCGTTTTCCGGATGTTCAGCATCTGACACATCTCCTGGAACAGGTTTGACTCGAAATTCCTGCCTTGATCCGAATGCAGCTCTAACGGGACACCGAATCGACAAATCCCACTTCTGACACCAAATGTAGTAAAACTAATTTTCCTAATTTATTTAAAACACTATTTACAACAATTATTCACTAAAACATTTACTTCAATAACTATTTCAATTTATTCCTACTGTGGCTATCTATCAGCGAACTCTGGAACTGTAACTAACTCTCTATTCTGACCGTTCTCCAGCGGTTATATAGTCACAAGCAGGTTCCATCTCGACTCTGGATTATTCAGGAGTATAGAACATTTCATCTTCGAATAGTATCGAAAGATCGATTTATTCCAGCTTGTTCTCGGCGATCCGTACGCCAGCAGATATGCTGTTGTAGTTGAACGAGGGTGCATAATTAATTAGATCAGGGACGGTCTCGGGGCCGGTCTCGAAATCGATACAATACTTCTTTTTTTTGTAACGAATCTTCCAGGTTTCCAGAGAGAGAAACCCTTCAGAAGCTTCTAGGAGCTTGTGCGAGCAAGGAAAAGATCCGGGACCGATGGCCGTGCTGGGCTTTGAACCTACGACCTTATGCTTGTAAGGCGAGCGCTCTACCACACGACCATCACGGACCATCTTGATTACGTCGACAAGATATTCCGAATAGCATTTTGTCGTAAAAAAATCATGTAGCGGGTGTACTCTGCAACTATTTCATTAAAATTCGAATGGTGAAATCGTCGTCGGAGCATAAACACATTTCGTCAAAATGCTGCAAATCGCTCCTTATTTACTCTCCGATGAAAAATTTCGATTTCCCGAGGGAGCCAGGGGGTCATTCACCAACCCTTTTATTTAAAAATTCAAATTCTGAGAGAAATCGTCGCCGGTGCATAAACAAATTTTGTCAAAATGTTGCAATTTATTTCTTCTTTACTCTACGATGAAAAAAATTGACTTCCCGAGGGAGCCAGGGGGTCGTTTACCAACCCTTATATTGAAAATTCAAATTCTGGGAGAAATCGTCGCTGGAGCATAAACAAATTTTGTCAAAATGTTGAAATTCACTTTTTCTTCACTCTCCGATTAAAAAATTCGATTTCCCGAGGGAGCCAGGGGGTCATTTACCAACCCTTATATTTTAAAAATTCGAATTCTGAGAGAAATCGTCGCCGGTGCATAAACAAATTTTGTCAAAATGTTGCAATTCATTTCTTCTTTACTCTCCGATGAAATAAATCGACTTCCCGAGGGAGCCAGGGGGTCGTTTACCATCCCTTATATTTAAAAATTCGAATTCTGCGAGAAATCGTCGCCGGAGCATAAACAAATTATGTCAAAGTGTTGCAAATTACTTCTTCTTTACTCTCCGATAAAAAAATTCGACTTCCCGAGGAAGCCAGAGGGTCATTGGTAACTCTTATATTTAAAAACTCGAGTTCTGAGAGAATTCGTCGCCGGAGCATAAACAAATTTTGTCAAAATGTTGAAATTCACGTTTTCTTCATTCTCCGATAAAAAAATTCCACTTCCCGAGGGAGCCAGGGGGTCATTTACCATCCCTTATATTTAAAAATTCGAATTCTGCGAGAAATCATCGCTGGAGCATAAACAGATTTTGTCAAAATGTTGCAAATTACTTCTTCTTTGCGCTTCGATAAAAAAATTCGACTTCCCGGGGGAGCCAGGGGGTCATTCACCAACCCTTATATACAGGCAGTTTCTTTTATCATGTGGTAACATTGCTTTATTCTAAACCGTAATAGATACAAAGACGATTAAATGGGAAAAAATTTAACTATTGTGGTGAGCAGTACATTGGTCAGAGAAAATCTACAGGGACTCTCGCCCTTCCCAACTTATACAGGGAAAACTAAAAATGCTGTTTTCGGTTTGAAATGTACGGTTGTGCATAAATACAAATTCTAATTTTATGAAATTGTACTATTTTAATGCAATTTTTACAGCAAAAAATTATATAGATGACAGTTCATTCTCTTCGCCCGTCATTATTATGTTTCCTTGGTTACGGCCGCGCCGTTGTCCTTATCACTACTTAACATACCGGCGGCCTTGAAAGTATCCACTTTCAAAAAGAAAATAAATGAATAACACTAGATCAAATGATAGAACAATGAAAAAGGTGAATAGAAAAACTAAACGAAAACTGTTCAGGAAATCAGTCAATTCACTGGCAAAATACTGATTTTGGTAATGGATCGCTTCACGATTCCGCTTCTGGTGCGTACGCTCACTACGCGCACGATATTGTCTGATCCAGGATGCACTGAAGTAATTCTTCCCATAATCCATTGCTGGGGTAAAGTTTTTTCATCCCGAAGGAGTTCTAGACTTCCATTCAGCTCTTGAGTCTCTTTCTTGAATCGCCATTTATTTCTTTGGTGGAGATTGTGGAGGTAATCATTTTGCCATCGGGTCCAAAAGTTTTGTATTACCCTTTGCAAATATTGAAACCTGGTAAGGTGGTTTACAGGCGTATTTTCGAAGTGGAGTTGAGGAGCGGCGTTCAGTGTCTGTCCGATGATGAAGTGACCTGGAGTGATGGCCTCAAGGTCATTGGGGTCAGAGGATAGAGGAACGAGAGGACGTGAGTTCAGGGAAGCCTCAACCTGAGTCAGTATCGTGATGAATTCCTCGAAAGTGTAAGGATCGGTAGACAAAACGCGTTTAAGGTGATATTTTAGGGATTTTACAGCAGCTTCCCATAGTCCACCGAAATGGGCAGAACGAGCTGGTATAAAATGCCACTGCATTTGGCTATGGTTGAAATAATTTTGCATTGGTTTATTGGAAAGAATGCTATAAATTTCCTTGAATTCATTGTGGGCTCCAATGAAATTGGACCCATTATCTGAATAGAGATTAGTACACATACCTCGCCTAGACACAAAACGCTTGAACGCTGCCACAAACGCTTCTGCAGTTAATTCGCTTGCAAGTTCGATGTGAACCGCTTTTGTAGATAGGCACACAAATACGCATACATAACATTTTAAAATTTTTCGATTTCTATACTTCCCGTCTTTTAGTAGAAAGGGACCAGCGTAGTCGAGGTCGCTATTGGAAAAAACACGAGAAGGGGTTACTCGCGGAGCAGGAAGATTACCCATTTGGTTAGACAGTATTGGTGGATTGGCTCTGAAACACTGAATACACTGTCGGAATACATTTCGTACTGCTTCGCGACCGTTCAATGGCCAGAACTTTCTTCGAATAAAAGAAAGAGTTGCTTGGCAGCCAGAATGAAAATTGTGCTCATGAATATGTCGTATCAATAAAACCGTGAAAGGATGTTTTCTAGGAATCAGAAGAGGATGTTTAGCTTCTGGGCTAATATTTGCATGTTCTAACCTACCTCCTACTCGAATCACACCATCGGTATCAAGATAGGGGTTCAAGGATTTGAGACAACTATTGATTTTAACTGGCTTATTGGATATCAAACTCTTTAAATCATCAGTAAAGCATTGAGCTTGAATTAATTTGATGAGACATGTTTCGGTGTGATTCCATTCCAGAGGTGTTATATTCAGAGAGGTTATCCTGAACCTTTTTCTGAATTTGGATCCTTTAGCAAATCTTTGACAGTAAGCCACAACGCGTATTAGCTTGGAATAACTGGAAAATCTCTGAAAGATATTATCTTTATTTGACGTTATCAAGTGCTTCTTTTTTTATTGAATTCCTCAAGATCCGAGGGCGATCGTGAGTAATTCGAAATGTGACAATTTTGAGGCCAGTTATCTTCAGGCTTAGAGAGAAAATATGGCCCATGCCCCCACAAGGAAGCATTCTCAAGGTTAGTGGGGTTAATTCCCCTGGATATTATATCAGCAGGGTTAAATTTTGAGGATTTATGATTCCAGTCATTTGTGTCAGAAATGGATTGAATTTCTGAAATTCTATTACAAACGAAAGTTGTCCACGTCCGTGGTTCGGCACTTAGCCATGCTAGGACGATGGTTGAGTCAATCCAGTAATAAATTGATTTGAAGTTTAGATTTAAGGACTCAGTAACCCTTTTTACGAATTTTGATAGCAGAAGGGCACCTGACAATTCCAATCTGGGAAGAGATATGGCCTTAAGAGGAGCAACGCGAGATTTTGCGCACAGTAGTTTTGTTTGAATATTTTCATCACTATTTTTAGACCTCAGGTAAATGCATGCTCCATACGCCTGAGTAGAAATGTCGCAAAATCAATGTATTTGTAAACTTACAGGATTTTTGAGTGTGACATGTCGATGGATTTTCAAAACCTTGGAACTTAAAAGTTGATTGCAAAAATAAATCCAAGATTTATACAGATTCGTGGGAATGGGGTCATCCCAATTCAGATTAGCTAACCACAACTGCAGTATTGGACCAAGAAGGCCTAGAGGATCGAATATTTGGGAAATCATTGAAAGAATGGTTCTTTTAGTAACAGGATTGGAGACATTGAAGGACATTTGTGAATTATAAATGAAACAGTCTGATACGGCGTCCCAAGAAATTCCTAAAGTCTTTGTACTTTGGGAATCATTCACAAGATGTTTGATAGAATGATTATTTCGAAGATCAGCCAAGACTGTGGGTTCATTGGAACAAAATTTTCGCAATTGAAAGCCTGCGCTTTTCAGTAAATTGACTAGGTTTTTCCTTATAGAAATTAAGTTGTCTATAGTGTCTGTGCCTGTTAGGACATCATCGACGTAGAAATCATTAGAGATAATGTTGGATTCGACAGGAAAAGTTAATCGATTTTCTAAGGCAACCTGTTTTAGACAACTGGTAGAAAGAAAGCTTGCAGAAGCAGTTCAATAAGGACTGTGTTCAGTTAAAAATGGGAAAGTTCTTGACTGGCCTGGTCTCGCCATAAGATACGTTGAAGACTACGTTGCATGGGCTGAATATTAATCTGACGGTACATCATAGAAATGTCACCAGTTAAAACAATATTATGTTGAATGAAACGTAGTATAATTGTGAAAAGATCATTTTGAATTGCTGGTCCAACCTTAAGGACTTCATTCAATGAGAGACCCGAAGTGGAACCATCAAACACTACTCGTAGTTTGGTTATCGTGCTATCAGATTTTTCTACGCAGTGGCGAGGCAAATAATATATGGGATACTCGTTTTGTTGGTTAGGATTTATTTTAGTCACATGACCGAGGCTCTGATATTGTGACAAAAAATTAGAATATTGTGTTTTGAGCTGATGATTTTTATTCAGCCTTTTTTCAATTGCGTGAAATCGGCTAATGGCTGTTTCTAAGGAATCACCTAACTTATAGTAATTTTCCTTCAAAGGTAAACTCACCGTAAATCTACCGGAGTTATCTCTTGTGAAAGTTTCGGAGAAGTGAGATTCACACTCAGCTTCTTCCTTAGTGGAAATTTTTTGACTTGCAAAGCTTTCCTCAATTTGCCAAAAATTTTGCAACTGGTTTTGTATTGAATCATTCGTGGATAGAAAACAGGAATTTGTTGATGAAGAAGGAAAGATGGGTAATGTTCCGGATATTATCCAACCTAGTTTAGTTTGTTGTAGTATTGGTAGGTTCTTGCCCAATTTGATTTGGTCATAAAACAAAAGTTCAAGGAATATATCCGTTCCTAGGAGCATGTCAATATTAGAGGGGATATAAAAGTTTGGGTCGGCAAGAAAGATATTGTCCGGAATTTTGAGATTAGTTAGGGATATTTTTTGTTGTGGCGTTAAGCCAGTAATTTTGTCAATTATTAGAAAAGGCAATTCAAACTTGTAATTAGTACATAAAGATTGGGCCTTGATTGACGTGCGTTTTGAAATGTTGATCAGATTTTGACTTATTCCGGTAATAGGCAAATTGATCGAGGTAAAATTCAATCTCAACTTATCCAATAGATTTTTAGTAATAAAGTTGGACTGTGAACCACTGTCCAGCAATGCTCTTGTCCAGCAATGCTCTGCATCTTATTGGTTTATCGTTTCTGTCAAAAACATCAATTATTGCAGTGGAGAGGATTGTATAGGAATGGAAACTGATTCGTGATGCCATAGCATGAACACACACATTATCAGAAGTGTTGGATGAGTGCGAGTCAGACGTATCAGGTTTTGATTCATGATGAGAAGAAAGATTTTGTGAACTTTTACAGGTACCTTGGATGTGGTTTTGGTTTTTATTTGTATTGCTTATATTCGGATTCAAATGCAGCAAACTATGATGCCTCTTTTGGCAAGAACGACATGAATACGCGGATCTACAGTCATGATATGAATGATTAGGTCGTAAACAGTTAGAGCATAGCTTTGACCGCTTGATTTCTGAAAATCTCCTTTCTATGGGAATGTCCAGGAATGCCTTGCATGAGTAGATAAAATGGGTTTGGTCACATAATGGACATAGAGGGTTGCTAGTTGATAAGTGAGAATATGAACCACTAACATTACATTTTTTATTGGATTGAACATTTTGGTTTGAAGAAGAACTTGTTTTAGTGTCTAGTGATTCCAACAGTTGGCAACTTTGGGTTCAAAATTTTATGTATTCATCGATTGTCGGAGTGTCCTTAGATTTAGTGAAAATTTACTTTTCGTGTTGAGCAATCTAATTTTGAGTTGAGAAGGAAAATCAGAATAGTATTCCATTCATTAACATTCTCACCTAGGCTTTTTAAAGATCTAAAATGTTTCTGAAAATCATCTAGAAATTTTCTAAGAAATATATGCGATTCTTTAACAATATTTGATAAATCAAAAATGGCTTTCAAATAGGAGTGAACTATAGACTTTTTGTTTTGATAACGTTCCCTAAGTAGGTCCCAAGAAATCTTATAATTTTCATCAGAAGCATTTAATGAGAAAATTATTTGAGACGCTTCGCCTTTAAGAGCCCCCTGTAAGTAAAAAAACCTTTGTACATTGGTAAGCATTGGATTTTTGTTGATAAGAGAATCAAAAGTTTCATGAAATTGCGTCCATTTGTCATAGTTGCCATTAAATTCGGGTAATTTAATGTCAGGTAATTTTACATTCATTAGCGGAATAGAATTTGATACGCCACTGGTTGGCGGTTGGAAATTGAGCGCGGCAGCTTGCCTCTGCGCCTGCGCAACCGATTCAGCTAGTTTCGTTTTTGCGAGTGCTATGACAGAGAAATATTCATTTTCAAAATCAACCCATTCAGAATCATGTCTATCTACATCGTCGGGTTCTAGACTTTCAATTTCTGTTTGTACTAATTTATATTCTGGCATAAGTGATGTAATAGCATTCAAGCGGGTGTCCAATTCGATGGTAATTTCTTCAGTTAATGTAGAATTGGAGATTTTCTTCAAATATTTTTTGAATCTCGTTACTGAAGCTTTTTTGCTAGCTTTGCGAGCTACAACTATCTTTTTCTTTTCGTTCTGTTGCATCTTAATAATATAATGAGAAATAATTATTAAAATGTAAAGAAACTAAGAAACATGTAATGAGGGTGTTTTAAGTTTATTTGATTTATAGAAATGCAATATTTCAAGTAACAATCAATAGCAAATGCAGAGGTTTGTATAATAAAAAAATAGTTATTTGTTTTACTAGACATAAAAGCACAAGATTTAATGCCGCGGCTGGTGTTTCATAGCCGAGCGTAGCGAGGCTATGAAACCAGCCAAGGCATTAAATCTGCTTTTCTGCCGTGTGAAACATATAATTTTTTCTTCAAATTTATTCCAATTCCACGTAAAATCGACTTTTTCATATTTAAATTGCGTTTCATTATCAATATCCAAATAACTAAATTATATCATCAAAGGTAACTGGGCCCTGCGTTACTATGTTTACCGCTGATGACGTTTGTTTACTGTTTACTTTGTCATTGTCAATTTTAATAACCAGTTTGATTTAAATTATCACTTGGAAGGTTGCCTAGCAACGAACTTTTTCTGCCTAGGCAGTAAAAGTGGACTTTTTCTGCCTAGGCATTAAAAGTACAACTTCTAAGCCTGCCAAGTGTCATTAAAAGGCCGCTTTTAATGTCATTTGGAGAAAATAGGTATTTGTTATGAATACCTATGAAATGAGTTTTCTTCAGTAAGGAAATCAAATAATAGCGACACAAGTCCAAACAACTCCAAACTCACGAAAAGGAAGGTTAGGAATTGTGGATTAGGTATTTTGGAAGCAGGCAAATAAGGAAAGGACAGGACTGACCTTGATGCCTCTGAACTGCCAATGGCGACGGCGGGTTCCAGAGATATTCAAACTGTTGGCGCTGCAACGGCTCGATGATTGTTGTTTAGAATGTCGGGTTCAAATTCAACAATATTCAGCTACGAAGGACCATGAAATGTGCGGTTGTGCATAAATACAAATTCTAATTTTATGAAATTGTACTATTTTAATGCAATTTTTACAGCAAAAAATTATATAGATGACAGTTCATTCTCTTCGCCCGTCATTATTATGTTTCCTTGGTTACGGCCGCGCCGTTGTCCTTATCACTACTTAACACGGTTTTTTACGAATAGAATGGTTATTTCAGAAAATATAAAAGAATGAAAGATGAAAGTTTTATTGTATTCAAAATGTACTAGAACTACGTAATGATAAATTTTTAATTAAACGTTTCGTGTCAACACGGCCACCATCAACAATTTTTTTCAAATACGGACCTGTCTATTTCATCAGAAATATTGATAAAGCGATGAAATCACAATTCAGTGGTTTATCACACTTGACATTTTTATAGCGTTTCATATAAAATAACTGGCATCATCAGTGACAACAATTTTCAATTACGGTCCTGTCGTTAGTTCTTTTGTAAATTGATTTGATTTCTTCAAAACTCATTCAACTATTAGGATACTTCAGTCATTACCCAATACTTTCGATAGGAAGATACCCCAACACAACGAACATTCGTATTTTTCCTTTTTGGGGATTTTTGTATTACAGTAATCCTTGATTCAAGGCTGATTTCTCCTGTATCAATTTTTACACGGATTATTTTCATAATTCTCAATCCTGGAAGTAATGAAAATATCAGTTTTTGATCAAAATACAAGTGTTGTCTAATTTGGTACAATTAAATAGCATCTCACTTCTTTTACCATATTTAAACACGTAGGCTTTGCTTGATTTCTATGGCAGGAAAAATAAATGAGTTGTTGATATCTGTTAAGAACTGTCAGACATTTAAGCACTCGGTTACAAATTAAAAATGTATTCCAATGACGAAAGGACTGATATGCTATTTACTTATGCAAAATCAAATAGAAATCCTCTTTTGGCAAGAAATGTGTATGGTGAGCTATACCCGAATCGTCGCATTCCAAACATTCAAATGTTTAGAGACGATTGGAAAGAAATTTGAGAGACTGTGGTGCATTTGACAGAAATAAAACTAGAAAATGTGTTGTTACTGGAAGAATAAGGAACCAAATAAATGTTTTGGGTAAGCAAATATCACCTTATAAAGACTAAAAAGTGAAAAATAACGTCTTTTTTTTTAATCTAGCATTGGTCAGTTACAAACATATTTCTAATCAAGATTGTTCTTTACGAGAAATTGCCCACGAACTTGGGATAACTGTAAAATCTACCAGAAATATTTTGAAAAAGAACAAATATAAATGCTACAGGATACGCAAAGTTCACCTTAATGAAAGGGATTACGGAAGGAGAGTACGATTTGCGAAATGGTTAAGACGTAGAAATAGGGAAGATCGAAATATTTGTAAAAAAATAATATGGCCGGACGAATCAAAATTCACCAACAATGGTTGGTTTAACAGAAACATCCATTATAGGTGGAATAATACGAATGAACATTAACATAGAGAAACCAATTTCCAGGAGAGGTTCGGAATAAATGTTTGGTTGGGAATTTTGGGAACAAACATACGAGGTCCTTTCTTTTACGATGAGCATTTGAATGGTGAAATGTATTTAAATTTTTATCCAATGAGTTTGATGGCTACTTAGATGAATTGCCATTAAGCACCCGCCGTGAAATACAATATTTTCAACAAGACGGTGCCCCTCCCCATAATGCAGCAATAGTAAGGGAACATTTAGATGCAATATTCCCAACAAAGTGGATTGGAAACAATGGACCAATTGCTTGGCCACCTCGATCCCCAGACTTTACTTCTTTGGATTTTTTTGTCTGGGGATACATAAAGGATAAAGTTTTTTCGACACCTAGTACCGATATCGACCATCTCAAACAGAAAATAAGAGATGCATGTAATAGCATTACAACCATCATGCTAGAAAATTGCCACAGAAATTGTATGGACAGACAACTTATGTGCATTCAACAAAGAGGTCGTCAATTCGAGCATTTAATGTAGAATTCTTTTTCTGTATTGGTTTTGTTTTCTTCCACAAATTCATTATGAAATAAATTGTTTTTCTGATTGTTTGATCTCTTCTCCTCTTCAGTAAGTTTATTTCTGGGGTAAATTGCCATCGTTCGTCTCTGAAACTGCAGAAATCTTTTATGAATTTTTATAGTATAAATACAATTTTCATAGATACATTCATTCAAAACGTCACTGATAATTTTTATATCGAAGCGTTAGATTCTGTGGAATTCATAAACAAACTAACGACAGGACCGTAATTAAAAATTGTTGTCACTGATGATGCTAGTTATTTTATATGAAACGTTATAAAAATGTCGAGTGTGATATACCACTGAATTATGATTTTATCGCACTATCAATATTTGTGATGAAATAGACAGGTCCGTATTTGAAAAAAATAGTTGATGGCAGTGTTGACACGAAACGTTTGATTAAAAACTTATCGTTACGTAGTTCTAGTACATTTTGAATACAATAAAACTTTCCGTTTTCATTTTTTTATATTTTCTGAAATAACAATTCTATTCGTAAAAAATCGAAAATAGCATTTTCAGTTTTCCCTGTATAAGTTGGGAAGGGCGAGAATCCCCGTAAATTTTCTATGACCAATTTATTGCTCACCACAATAGTTACCTTTTTTCCCATTCAATCGTCTTTGTTATCTATTACGGATCAGAATATAGCGATGTTACCACATGATAAGAGAAACGGCCTGTATATAAAATCGACTTCTGAGAGAAATCGTCGCCGGAGCATAAACAAATTTTGTCAAAATGTTGAAATTCAGTTTTTCGTTACTCTCTGATAACACCCTTGATTTGGCACAAATCAATCGAACTTGATGACAGTTCTTTTGATCTGTCGATCTTATGTAAATTGCCGCTCCATACGCTGTTTCAGATGCGTCCGAAAAGCAGTGTAATTGAATTTCCCGTGTGTCACGACAAATTGTTTCCCTCGGTATTTCCAGTTCTTCCAAAGATTTGATTTGCGATTTGAATTTCAACCATGATGTATGAATATCAAGAGGAAGAGACTCATCCCAACCCACTTTCAACCCTAATGCCTTTGTTGTTTCGTCTTTTGAGAGCTAATGCTCAATTTCTACATTTTCTGTTTCACCTACTAAAACTTCCGTTCGATTCGAAATTCATTTCCTCAAAATAAAACCAGCCCCTTTGAGAATTTGACTAACTTGGTCTTTTATTGTTTTCGCCTCTCTTGCCGACCTCGTACTAACTAATAAGTCATCCATGTAAAAATTGCTTAATATAGTTTGACTAGCAATAGGAAATCTATCCTTATTGTCTAAACCCAACTGTTGCACACATTTCACTGCTAAAAATGATGCCGGTGCCCTCCCATACGTGATGGTGTTAAGCTGATAAACTTCGATTGGTTGATCATATGAAAATCGCCATAAGATTCTCTGTAAGTTCCTGTGCTCCTCTGTAATATATACTTGCCGATACATTTTTTCTACGTCCCCTGCTATAACGACCTCATATCTTCGAAAGCGCAATAAAAAAGATTTTCTTGTAGTTTAGGCCCAATCATCAAAACATTGTTCAGTGATACACCCGTATCGGTAGTCGCGGACCCATCAAATACGACCCTGCATTTTGTTGGTTTTTGTTGTTGTGGATGTTTATTTGAAAACTCCGTGATGAGGTAAATAGTAAATTGGTTTATTCATTTCCCGTAACCCACCGAACTCTTCTGATGTTCCTGTCCTTGTCATATGATCCAACTCAATATATTCCCGAATGAATTCATCCTTGTCTAACCGTTTTTCCAGTTGTCGAAATCTTTTTAATGCCGTGTTAAATGAATCTTCTAAATGAACTATGTTATCACGCAAAGGTAAATGAACAATGAATCTTCCGTTTTAATCCCGTTTAGTTGTTTCATGAAATATTTTTTCGCATTGCAGCTCTTCATTAGAAAGTGATTTTTTGTTGTGACATTCCTCTATTTCCCAAAATTTTTCAAGTTGATCTTGTATTCTTATGTTGGATGAAATATTACATGTCGATACATTATTTTTTACTTTATGAATACCCAATACTGGACCTGAAATAACCCAACCCAATTTTGTTTTTTGAATCATTGGTTTGTTCTTTTCTAATTTCACTTGCCCGGCGCATATCCAATCCCAAAATATCGAAGCGCCTAATAAAAGATCTATCTTGTTTGTTTTGTCAAATGTGAAGTCTGCTAAAGTGATATTTTGTGGAATAATTAAACTATTCGAATCAATATTAATAGATGGTAAGTTTTCAGAGATTTTGTCGATTACTAAGAAGCGAGATTCAAATTTGAAATTGTTGAATGTGGAACAAACAACTGCATTAACTGAATGTGTAATGTTCGTTATACCCTGACCAATACCCAACACTGGTAAGTTGATTTTGTGTGCTGGAAGATGTAATTTTTTCCAAAGATCTTTTGAAATGAAATTGGACTGTGATCCCGAATCTAACAAGGTTCGACACTCCGGCAAGTTACCAGAACCATCAACAATGTGTACTAAAGCTGTGGATAATAGAATTTCTGCAGATAATGCGTTTGCAATACATTGGTAATTTTGACTCGTATTTTGTGTAGCCGAAGTATGAGGTTCTTCCGCATGACTTGAATCTTCCTGTGACCCTGTTGGTCCGTTTACTGATCTGGATTGTGTTTGTTCACTATGATGTATCATTGTATTGTGTTTCCTCCCACATTGTTTGCAACCCCCTAATGTGCGTTTTCTACCCGATGCCCGTATTTTAGGCAATTCCAAAAAGCACCTGATTTTTTAACCTCGTTGCGTCTAGCTGACACTGCCAAATTTTGAAATTTCTTGCATGTGAATAAAAAATGATTTTCCTTACAAATGATGCACGGCTTTGTGACCGCCACAAAAGACCTTGGCCCATTTTGCCTAGCAGACTTACCCTTCCATTCTGATGTTTTATTAACTGTTTTATTGGAATCTATTGCCTCCAAAGTTGACACCTCTTTTCCAAAAATTCTTGAAATTCTGTCATAGTTGCAAATGTATTACTTGCACCGCTTTTTTGCCACTCCCTTTTGGTGATTGAATCTAGTTTATTTTCTAAAATATAGATTAAGAGTGTGTCCCTTGAATCGATTGGCTGACCTAAAGATTTCAGTGACCTTATATCCCTTTTTATTACATCTGAAAGCTTAATTGCGTGAACGATTCCTTGTGGATTTGCGGAAAATTATACATGGAGTCTATGTACTCAAAGCTATCAGTTTTTTGTTTTCGTCTTTCAATAATTTCCAAGCTTCTGCGTAATTTTGCTCCGAAACCTCTAAAGCACGGATTACTTCAGTCGCATCCCCCTTCAGTGAATTTTTTAAATAGTAAAATTTTTGGATTCCCGATAAAGAACTATTTGTGTGAATCAAAGCATTAAAGGTGTCGTGGAATTCTAACCATTCTTTATACGACCCTTGAAATGATGGAATTTCCATAATTGGTAATTTATCATTTTTGTCTGCCGGTTGTGTTCCGAGGTTAACGTTTTGACTACCGTGTGTACTGCTATTTAATGTGGAAGTGCTCGCACTGAGTTTTCTTTCAGCCATGCCAATTAGCTTAAAATAATTATCTTCAAAAGATTGCCTCTTTTCGATTTGTGCCACTAATATATCCAATTTCTCAATGCAATTTTACAAGGCATTAAAATCAGTCCAACACTCTCCACACTTGTCTATGCGAGTCGGCAACTGACCCAACATGTCCTCTGAAGCCGATGACATGAATGATTCGAATCTTGTCAACCTTCCTTTCAAAATACCTACCTCGTTTTCGAATTAATTAATTCAAATCATCCGCCATGTCTGTTGTATTTATTTACTTATTAATATCCCGAAAATACCAATTTAATAGCGAAGTAACATAGACAGAACCCGTTTAATGGATAAAAATGATTGAGGAAAAGGCTTCTTGCCCTACCGTCTTTGTGTAATTTCTATCTGCTTGTAGAATGAATTTCTGACCCAATCGTGCTATGTGTCTGTAGCTACACGTGGTGCGCTGATATTGCCAGACTCTCTGACCACGTTGTCCAAGCTGCGCGCCAACTCCCTCCGCTGTCTGATACCCACGCTGAAACCGCTGCCTGCCTTCCGATTTGGTGTTGTGTGTCTACGCCCACTGTACGGTCTCCCGATGTTATGCTTTCATCCACCGTTGCCTTGATAACACTGAAACTCGTGAGTGCAGTGAATTGCTTTCCAACCAACAAAAAACTTGTTTTTATATCCGGTGTAGAAGGACCATGTATGATGTTGAATTCATCTGAGCATCGTGGTAGATATTTTCGATGATAAAAACACTACTTCACTTCCTGAATCATGTGTTTGAATGAAAAGCACAAAATATACAGCGTGAACAGACAAATAAGAAGTTAACAGTTAGGCGGCTGCATAAGTATTGAATACTGAATGTGCCTAGGCGTTGTCGCTATGCGAATTCTCTAACGGTAAAGTTGCGGCGCGGGGTAGGAAAATAACCAACATGATGTTCGTTCACAAAACAGAGCGTTGACCGCCAAATTTGAACGAATTAATAAACGGTACTGTACACACTCTGTATATACTTGGAATTTACAATGAATATTAATTATAATAAAAAGTTAGTCTGAATTAAAAGCATTAAAACAGTCAACACATTACAAGTAATTTCTTTTAGTAAATACCTATGATAAGTCAAACCACCTTCAACATTTTTCTGATAGTCATCTAGGAAGTAGATACTCCCTCCAATCTACACATTATTCCAGTTGAACACCACCACTATATGCATTCTGGGACAACTTGACATTATTAGTGGCGCATTTGCTATTTTACCTGTAAAAAACATCCGAAAAAGTCTACAGTTTGGTGGATGAGAAGATGCAGCAAAACAAATACATGCACATGAATCATTACAACATCACCTGCATCTCTGCCACTGCCATTGAAGAGTATGCACATGAAATCCGAAAAAAGTGTTATTTGAAGTGGGGATGATAAAAAACCAATAACTTGGAAAGAGAAAATTTTATAACTGCTCGAATCATGTTTTGACTTCTAAAAACTATCATAAAACTCTAAAACATTTCACATCTTTCCTGAAACGGAAAAGTGATGTGATAAATTATGGTTAACGTCTTCAATGCTTCAGGTAGAATTTTTAAGAAATGGTAATTTTAAGAGTTATTAGTCAATATCTAGGTACTCTAATATTATGTGTCATGCTCATGCATATCAGATTGAATAATTATTCTTATAGGTTTCAACTAAAGTACTAATAGTGAACATAATTTGCATAGTTGCAATTAATGGTCTGCAAGTATCACATTTGGTAGGATTATGTTATCCTTTTTTTGATGCCCAAATACAGTTGGTGCTTCCGATGAGTTTCCCCAGAGTAGTATATCATTATCAATATGGGATCGCTTCAGTCTTTTAGTCATCGGCTAAGTCTTCCAATCATTGCCACAGTCTTTCAGTCATCGGCCTAAGTCTTTCAGTCATCGCCTTAGTCTTACAGTCATCACCTTCAGTCCTTCAGTCTTTCCACAAGTAGTTATATTAATTGACATTTTATGTGACTTGCCCTTTTTTATTTACAAAATCACTTACGTCAACGGTTGTTCAAGACCAAAAACACACATTTCATTGCAGATATGTAAAGAACGTATAACAAGCTGCACACTACTAAAGTTGACAATGAGCAGAAATAAGACTGTTTATATATTGTAATGATCTATCAATTCATTTACATCCTTGTTGAAATATTTGTTAATATAAATTCTAATTGTCAAAATTCTTCTTTATAAAATCATCAGTAGACTGCTAGAGTAACAAAATTAATAAGTAGGTTCCTATTAGCCAATGAATAGAAGTGCCGCTTTTTCATTTTCAAGTTATCAATTGGTTTGTTCAAGCCATGTCGGTTCATTTGTCAGTATGTTGAGAATTTTCAGTCGTTGCATTCCAAATCTTAAGTATTTGAGTCATTGTGATTTGAATCTGAGTCTTTTCAGTCACAATTGAGTCTTTCAGTCAATTGAATTTGGTGTTTTGTCTTATCATTCTCAATCTTGAGTCATTGAGATTTGATTTTGAGTCCTTACTGTCACAATTTTGAGTCTCTCAGTCAATCAGATTTGGCTTCCAGTCATTTCAGTCCCGATCTTGATTCTCGGGTCTTTAATATTTTGAGTCTTGTACAAATTTTAGCTAGATGTTTCCCCCTCGTTTAAAACTATCTGGGAATATTCATAGCAAGAAGATTTAGTTAATCAAGTCAGTTACAGGTTCAATAATATTGTCACCTAATGTTTTTATCATTTACTTTGATATAGAGATTGAATCAAAGCAGGTTTGGGAATGCCTTCAGAGCCTCAATGAACTGGCAAAATACAATAAGGTAACACATGTGCGAGTGCCTGGACATAGGGGAATAGAAGGTAATGAAAAAGCAGACCAACTTGCAAAATGTGCATCTAAATTACCATTCAGAAACAGCAAACACACCAAATCGAAGGGCATCAACTGATCGCAGCCATGGTGAGGCACTTAAGCCAAACACTGACGGCTGACACTATCAACTGAAACAGATCTAAGATACGCACAATTACCCGCTTACTAACCGGACATTGCGGCCTTAGGAAACACCTGCAAACTATGGGAATAAATAGAAAAACTGTGAAGTGCAGACTTTGCGGTGACGAAGAGGAAAGAGCCTCTCACATCATCTTCGAATGCGACGCGCTGCACAACAGACGCTACAGAATATTCCGACAGACCAAGTAGTAGTAGGGATGGCCTCCACTGCAGCCAGGCAAGTAGGCGCCAATGGGTCCTTTTTGCCAATTCCGACAGACCAACCTAGAAATAGGTATGAATCCGAAACACCTAGTGAATAAACTATTGAACCTATGGTAAAAGACACAGCCTTTTTAACTTGGAACCACTGACGACAGAATAATACAATAGACCCCGGCAGGTCTCAGTGTTGAGGGACACCCTCACGGGTAAACCCTGCATCTGGCATGTCAATTTTGAACCAACCAACCAACCTCTTTCATTGGCGTTGTTACTTCCACATTTAGTGTGTTTCGCTTTGCATCGCAACCAACGATCACCTGCAGTCGGTTCATCCTACATCCGAGTGTCACCTCTAGTGCCGTCAGGTCTCTGGAACAGAGTTCTGTTAACGGTATTATTTTGATATGTTTATTTATTCCGGGCGGATTTAGTTGAGATGCTGTATATTAGCTCTCGATTCGTCTCCCCCAGACCTGTTATTTCACAATTTCTGACCTATGGTTCTTGAATAAGGGCTACTTAAGTGTTCCTCATATTAACTATAAGTACTGTTTCTGTTGTATACTGGTACTAAAATGGTTTTACATTTTTTAATTATTCATGATTATTAACTAGCTTACAATGCATAACTCTCGTTGTCAGCTATCTGTGTTAACAGGGACCACACCATGTGCATGGAACTGATAGTAGGTAAATAAATAGAAATTAACTTAAGCCTAAATTGAACTATCGTGAAAAGTACTAACGAGGCCGTCCTACAATGCTGTAGGTTTATCTAAAGGATTCTTATTCCTCAACCCATCTTGTTCCCACGAGTACGCGGGAAGGGGGTTTGGTCCTGCGGTGTCACCTGTATGTAAATTCAAAAAATCTATATAAGTTTAGAAGGGCGAATGAATTAATTCGTCCCAAGTTACTGCCTTCAGAAGACATTCTTGAATTAAATATTCAATTTTGTCAGTATTGTATTGAATACAAAATTTGCAAATCTGAAAAATAAATCATAATTTGTCATGCCAGATAATTTTTGTATCATCTGCAAATACGGTAGATTCACCCTGCTTGTCTAAATGAGTAAAATCATTAACATCCAATAAGGATAAAACAGGTTCCGATAAGAAGAAGCTTACCCCAGAAATGAGCTCTTTGGGACACTAGGGTTAACAACATATTCTTTGGATTTGATTCAATTCATGACACTGCAGTATCTATCAATCCTAAATTGTGTTATGAGTTTGTGAAACTCGTTAAGATTTTGTGATACCTTACAAACTGAAAGACCTGCGGGGCAGCGGTTGGGGAGAGGTACAAAATTCGCCAGTGGTGGGTGGAGTCTAAATACTACGGAAACATGATTATCGCTTGTAAACCCATTCCCTAGACCGAACCTCAACAATTACGAGGGGGAGTCGAAGTTCGGTACGGTTTGGCGGCTATCCGTCATCATAACCTTGAAGAATATACTGAATCTGGGCGATGGACGATTGCATTAGAATCGAGCATTCATATCGGATTGCAAATAGCTGAAAACATATTCCGATTATCTGTTTACCAAATGCAACATAATTTAATAACAAAGTATCGGTGAATTTTCTGAAATATTAAAACTGTATGCTTTATTGCATACATACCGGGTGTCCGCGGAAGGTAGCTTGCACCTTCAACTGGATTTTAAAATGAAGAAATGAAATTTGAAGGATCTGTATAAGACATTAAACTGTATTTCTCGACAAGTGACTCAGTTCCATGTCACTTTTGGTTTCATCGGAAGTAACATATACTTTCGGAGAATTGTTTGATGACCACTACCATCAAATAATTCAATCAGAAGACAAAATTTAAAAGTAACAATTTATTGTTCTAGTTTTTCATTTTTTATTCTGTCTCGCACTTCCATACCTCTATTTGTCCTACTATGTATAATTTCAGGTAGAACGTGTTCAATATAAATCTTTGTTATTTTTCTTTCCATTTTGTCACTCCAGAATTCGTCTTTTCGATTAATTTTCTCCACTTTGATTCCTTGAGGGGTCCAAACTCAGAAAACAAAAATTCAATCAGAAGACAAAATTTATTCATGATATAAAAAAATCTCTCCCGGATCGCAAACAACAAATTTTAGGGGCTTGTTGATTTTTGTACAAGGTATTGTAACTATCAGAATGTTGCCATTGTCTTCGGTGGTAATCTTCATTAACTCCTCACGACGACAAACTATAGCTAATCCAAAGATAATGGCTACTTTGGTCATTAAATATATATTATGTGGAGCATTAAAGATGAAATTTTCGGTGTCTTTTTGCTCTAAAACCACGGATTTTTTCGGTTTCAATCCATCGTTGACTCGCTTTAAGTAAGATGCTAATTTATTATATTTACTGATGTCGATATTTAGACCATGAAGTCGATGGAGCGTATGTTTTTGATAATTTGTGGAAATACTCTAATATTACCTTGTCTTTTATGGTGGATACATTATTTATTTGGTTCATCAAGACTCGAATACTCGAATTTCTTTTTTGTACCTCTCTACTGACATCTGCGGAACTAAGATGTTGGTCGACTCTCTAACTGCATTTACTATTCCCTGGGGAAGATCTTCAAACTTTGTCAATTTTCAATTGGAATTACGTACACAAAGGACGCTTGAAATGCTTTTTTGTTGACTGTCAGTTTATAACGACTGTTGCTATGGGTAAGTTTTAGTTCCAACAATTATCATCACTTATCTCCTGTTGAGCCCATTATTATTGTCAATGTATTTGATAGTTTTTTAGTAGAGTGCCTGACTTTTTAAGTTTAATGGTTGAGGGTATGAATTTTCGAAGTAGTTGTAAGTATAATGAATTTTAATACACAGATTTAAGTTTTCTGAATGAAAAATAGTACGTATAGATAGAAATTTGTTTTGAAGTAAAAAATAGTATATCTTGAATTAAAATATTGTGCCTTAAAGAGAAAATCGCGCGTAAAAGTAAAAATCAGGCGGTAAAATCGTACGGAAAAGTACAACTTTCAAAACGAAAAATCGTGCGGAAAAGTTATTTTTCCGCACTCTCGTAGGAAAAATTTTTACCGGTCTGCATGGCCTATATATACTGCCGAGTATTCCCCGCATTCTATTCTATATATCACTGATTTTTTCATTCCATCTGGATTGGGTTTTGCATTAAACAAAATTCTGCCTAAATTATTATTACCTGTGAAAGCTGTTGTTATTTTTTATTTTGAAAAGTAATTTTGAATGTTTTCAGAAAGTTTAATTGAGTAATTAATGATACTAATACCTATATTTACATGTATCATGTTTTCTGATATTAGGGTATAATCCACTTATAATCGTTTTACGAGTTTTATCTGATATTACTTTTTTTAATAGAGAAACTGGTATTACCTGATTATTTACGGCAATTCGTTTAATTAGTTTTAGTTCATTCTGGAAATTATTTCGGGATTGCGAAAGCTCTGTGTATCCTTGACCTTAAGGCGGATAATTTATATGAGATTGGACTGAAAGAATTAAAGGTGTTTTTTCGGTAGATATTAAATTGAAAACGATTGTTAACCCTTGCAATATTCAAATCTAAGAAGTTACTCCTTGTTTTGTTCATTTTCTACTGTGGATTCAATGCCCCAATACCCAATTACCCAAACTAAATAATAGCCTCAGAACTACAGAATTCTCTCCATACGGCTATCCCTCGTAAACATGTTGAAACGTAAATGTATTTCATCCCACTTCATAAATAAACAGTTCCATTGAATTCTGAGAGCGGTGCCACTCTCCAGATACAAAATGTTGCCATGTAATGGTTTCGTAGTCCCTAACTTTTTAGGTTTATTTTTCATTATTAATGGATGAAAAAATTTGAGCGTGTTGGTAAAGAACTAATCTATGTTCCTCTTTTCTCACTTTTTCGAAATTTTATTCGGTTCTTTTTAAAAAAAAATGGGAAAATCAACAAAAAACATGAACTTTTGCGATTTTTTTCAGAAAAAACTAAAACAAATTTTGAAAAAGTGACAAAACAGGAACATAGATAACATCTTTGCCAATATGTACTTATTTTTTGATTCACTCAAAGTGAAAAATTAACCAAAAAAGTTAGGGACTACTAAACCCTTGCAAACACTATTTATGGTATAGTACAACTTGCTCTTAATATACCAAATTCTTTATTTTCAGGTACGTGGCACTGGCCAATTTGCAGAGGTACTTCCTGTTGTATCCTCAAAATCTTCCCATGTGATGGAAATGGTTGCTAACCAGAAAAAAAGTGTTCCCAAGAAAAAAGATAGATATTATGGGTAAAATAATTTAGCGTTTACAAAAATAAAATTTCAATATTTTATCATTTGGGTGTAATGGTGGATTTATAAACTCAACCAAAAATTATTTAGAATTAACAATTAAGAACTAACATTATTCAATTGAAAAGGTGTTCATAAATATTATTTAATAAATGAAGAATTGGTTTCTATGATTAGTTTTCTTAAACATAATAATATTTCTGTAAATACTGATGTTATGTCGATTTCGGGTAATTTCTCTTATTTTGAGGCGACAACTAGATTTGTTCAATATACCATCTGTGACAAAGGTGGTCACAACTAAAAGGAGACCGCCCATAATGTTTAACATATGTTCACTATTCATTATGTTGTAATTGTAATGAAAATTTGAAATATTTACAGATATCACTCTTTGGCCCAAAATTGTAAAAATACCAAAACGGAATAAACAAAACAAATATTCAAAGACAAATGGCATCTATGATTCTGTCGTTTTCGCACACCCTGTTCCATTTTCAGTTGAGACAATTCTTTAGTTGAAGTCAAGATGAAATATAACCATTTTCTTAGTTGCTAATTCTCAATTTCATTAACAACAGAAAGTATATAAAACACTGATGGGGTTTTCTTCTATTCATCTTTCTCAAGTCTCAGTTCTTCATTTAATTCTTACTTTGGCTGAGTTTATAAATCCAACATAATTGATAATTATATAACATCTTTCTTGTCCACTATAAAATGTGATTCAAAAGTTTTCATAAACGAAACATTGAAATTAAAACAGATTAAAAAAGAAAGACAAATAAAAAGTAATGATTGTTATCTGTCTGTAAAGTATTCGGTAGAATGTCATGATAAAACAAGAAAACATAAAACATGAACTTAAATATATCGCGTTACAAGAGCTTTATTATTATATTTTTCTTCAAGGATATTGCAGTCAGTCTATACTCTAAGTAACCAAAGTGAATCAAGCATAACGGTCTTCTCTAGTTGTTCAGCTGTTATTTTGTCATCTAGACCTGTTTGATGTTGTTGAAGAAGCTCAATGCATTGGCTTATTCTTGACAATTTGAGCTCCTATAAAAATTTGGCAAATTATTGCTTCAAGTTATTGAGTCCATTTCACCACTTCTAATGCGTAGAGTAAGATCGGAATTGCAAGCATATTTGTTTCTGTAACTTTGTTCCTCCCTGAAAGTTCTGATTATCAGATCTGTCGGAGTTTGTGCTGATAATTGCCGCGGAGAGAGTTTTTAACTCCAGCATCCAGACGGTGTAGGATGCTTCCGTCTACGAGCTGAACGTCCTCTCCGTATTCCTTGCATCGTCCTCTCTTGAGATGAACCGTAGCACATTTTTCGATTCCAAACTCCATTCCGATAGAATGTGTGTATTCTTGCACCACTATTATTATTATTATTATTTTAACAGAATTTGCATTTGAGTTTGAAGAGTAAACCTGAACAATTTCGGACGTTACTGTTCGATTAGCCAGAATCCAAAGGCTCAGATGACAAAGAAAATCTTACTTTGGTGGTCGAGAAGGACTACATCAGGCTTAAGTGCCTTTATTTGTCTGAGGGGGAAGAATGAGTAGTTCCATTAAATTCTGCACTTCTATTCTCCACAACGGACACAATATCTATCGGAGCGTATTAATTCTATTACTCTCTCTACAGTATTATTATAGGTAAGAGAGTAATAGACTGATACCGCTTACGCCCTGTAAGCCAATATTGGATCAGTGGACTTCAGCCCACTTGACCCAAAATAAATGTCAACATTTTTCGATAAGCCGAGGTCTTTGACTTATTTGAAGAAGACCCAATGCATTTTTCGTAGCCTTTATATGGGCTTTCCGCTAAGAGGGTTCCCACTCGGTGAAAAAGTTCGGGATATGCTGTTCGGCATGACCGAACTCTTTTTATTTCATTTATTTTTCGTGAGGAATATCCTAGTAATGCTCTTTTTTTTCCGGATTCCCTATATATCTGAAGGGGGAGTGATTATTGGGTCCGACAAACATGAGCCCTGAGCAGAAGGAAGTGACCAAGAAAGAATACCTTCTGCCTTCGCCTCGCTGATATTTTCTGCCGTCTTATGACAAACAAGCCAGCATCATTTTCAGATTCGAGAGCATTATTCGACCAGGACCACTGTTTTAACGGAATGGTTTGGCTAGAGCCTGCGAAGTTGAATATTTCGTCAGTTTTTCCTCATCTTTTAAGACGATATTCGTTTCTCCTGAGGCCAAAATTTCAAAATTGATCCACATTGGTGGTCGAGGAGGGCTATACCAAGTTAATTGGCTTAATTTTGCCTGAGGGTGGGAAGTGAGTAGTTCAAATAAGTTCGGCACTTCTCATTTTCCACAGCTGACTCAATATCCCTCCGAGCACAAAGCAACACCGTCTATACCGTACGTTATCCTATTTGTTTATTTCATTTATTTTGAAAACCTAACAGAAATCACTATTAATTTTCAATACTATGGTTTCACTAAATAACAGACTTATGCTAACGTCGCAAATAAAAAAGATAAAAATAAAAGAGGATTATTGAGATTGCTCTCATACGATTCGTAGAATCAATAATGTTGAAATTTGTAGTTGATATAATTTATGAACTTTTCTTTGTACTCTCTCAATGCAATCAATGCACGCAGCATTGAGTGGGTTCCAGATGATGAAGGCATATTCTAGATGGCTTCTTACTAAGGAATTATATTAGGCAATGTTTCTACGTGAAGGTTAATTGTATTACTTTGCATGTTGTTTGTATTTTTCATATTGTGCATCTTTCTATATAGCAATAGGGAGGTTTTTGAAGTGTCAGTAAAAAGTAAAAAGTCAGTCCTGTCACTGCTGATATTTTGGAAAGGAAAAACGGTTTAAAACCAAAGTCAAAGCTGACATCGAGCGCAAGCATATACAGGCAATAAACAATTGTGTAGATTTCTCCTGTGATCCTCATAACGAAACCTAGATTCCTTAAGGCTTTCATGATGACACCGTTAATATGCGCGTTAAACATGATTTTCTGGTCTAGGATTGCTCCCAAATATTTTACCTGATCCACAACGGTTAATAATTTTTTCTACAAGCGTGCGTGATCGTATATCCGTACGCAAATTAATTTGGAAAGTATAATTTTTCCCACGCGCGAATATTTGTTCAAGGGCACTACATAAATATTTTTAATGAGCTTATAGACACAATATTGAACCTGAATCGTACAGAAAAGTACTTCAATATCGATATGATGTGGTAAAATTATCGCGTGTTGGTGATTTTTCAGACTCGTAGGATTGTCGCACTTGGCATGCGCCTCGTGCACAGTATTTTCCACTCGTCTGAAAAATATCACTTTCTGCACTCTTGAAGTTATGTACTATTCCCGCACTCAACTGCTTACCCGAACGACGCAAAGCAGTCTCATGCTGGAGAGGTAGTCTTTCCGCATTTGTTAGGATAATAACTAGTTCCTACAAGCGTGCGTAGTTCACCTTATTCCCGCACGCAATTTATTTTGAGAGGTGTTATTTTCCCGCACGCCAAAGTCACTGAAGTGAGTTTTTCCCGCACTAGTGCGGGAAGAATTTTTCCCGAATGCGAAAGTTTGTTCAAAAGCGCTATCTATATAAGATGTTTTAATGCGATTTTAGAAAAAAATCTTGATCCTAACTCATACGGAAAGGAACTGTCCCGCAGTCGACTGCTTACCTTCCGCATGCGGGATAAGGTAGTCTTTCCGTACTTGTTAGGATAATAATCATTCCGATGAAAATGCAATTAGACTGGCAGAATTTTATATATTTTTCGAACAGTTTCAAGCTCAATAGCCGTTCGGTCCGATCACGACCAGATCACTATCCGGTCAACATCAATTTGGAATTTAACATATGGGGTACCTCCTCTAGTGTCGAGTTTTCCTATAATATTTGCCATTGTTTATATAAATTTTGTTGATTCTATTGTTACGAGATTGATAAAAGCCCCCTAGCTGCGCCGCTGAGTCCATTCCGCGGGCGCCTCATCGATAAATCAGTTCCAAGAAGTGTTTATTTGGATGGATCGTTTTCTGTACTGCATAAATAGTCTAGATAACGGAGCTGCCGCGTCATCGCTCAATTCCTGGAAATGTGTAGAAGTTCTCCGTTTTGAGTATTCTCGAATCATCGCGATTAATCCAGTCTACACGATGAGTACCTATATAAGCGCTAGACATTTGACTGGGAGAAGAAGTTTTAAAGAAGAGTTTTTATGAAGAGATTTATTTAAGAAGATTAGAAAGTGATAATAAGCAGAAGTGTTTGGAATATTTAGCTAGTTGTATTGTTGTATAGATCTAAGTGTGTTATTAGTCAGTGAAGTGTTGTATGTTTGTTTATAGTGAAGTTAGAAAATAAACAGTTAAGTAGTGTGCTCGGCCTATTATTTAACAAAACGTAACAGGGGTGTCCGAACCGGGATATTAATGAAAAACAGAAAAAACCTATTTATAAACTATTTATGGTGAATACGATGGAGGTCATTGTGAAATTTATCCAAAATCAGTTTGCGGATTTGGAAAAGCGGCGCCAGGAGGAAAAACAAGAAGAGGAAAAGCGGCGCCAGGAGGAAAAACAAGAACAAGAAAATGAAAAACAAAAAGAATTAACACGTCGGTTGGAGGAAAAACAGGAACGAGAAGAGGTACTCCAGAAAATTCTCGAGCAACAAAAGAATGAATTGGAACGAATAGAAAAACAGAGGAAAACAGACTTCCAGAAAGTTCTAGAACATCAAGACAAGTTCTTCCAACATGTATTACAGAAAAACGAAGTACAAATGGAGGAACTGAAAAAAGAACTAAAGGAAGACGTCAAGAAAATTGACGATGAGCTTGATGAGAAAGTGAAAGGACTCGAAAACCAGGTAGCTCTCCTTAAAAACCAAGATCGTCGAGACAGGGTTGCCACATCAGGAATTTCCGTAAAACCACCGACTTTTGATGGACAGTCTTCTTGGTCCATGTATCGCCGACAATTTGAAGCTGCAGCAGTGGCTAATGGATGGGGCGAAGAAGAAAAAGCTACTGCCCTTATAGTAGCTTTAAGAGGGCCAGCTTTGGGTATGTTACAGACGATACCAATCGAACAGCAAAATAAATATAAAGACCTGATTACTGCATTAGAGTTGCGGTATGGCGATCAACATCGAGAACAGCTGTATCGGGCTCAAATGAAAACGCGCACTCAGGAATCAGGTGAGAGTCTGCAGGAATTTGAATCGGATGTGAGACGCCTAATTCAGCTGGCTTACCCAAAAGCACCGGCAGATTTCAAAGAACAGTTAGCGGTGCAGTTATTTATAGATGGACTGAGAGATACCGAAATCCAAAGGACTCTGCGACTAACACACTTCGAGAGGAGTAGTGATGCCTTGGTACGTTCTCTAGAAGTTGAGGCGGCCCTCAACTCCTTGAGTCCGAAAGTACGAGCGGTTTCAACAGAAGAACCCGAACAACGAGCAAGCACAGTTACTAGTTTATTGGAGAAGGTTCTGGATGCGCTCAGATCTTTGAAAAGCGGAATGAGCACTCAGGAGAACAGGGCTTGCTATCGATGTGGAAAATTGGGACATTTTATTAGAGACTGCAGGGTAAGGATGCCACAACGTTCGCTATCACCTGTGTGGACAAGGTCTTCCAGCGATTCCTCAAATTGGCGGCAGGAAAAATTAGAATCAGACAACATTTCGGGGCGCATACCGGCTAGCAAAGATGGAGCCCCCAGGATCATCCCTGTTAAGAGGCTACAAACAACCGTATTGATATCGGGGCGCACACCGGCTAGCAATGATGAAGCCCCCGAGGCTATCCCAGTTAAGAGGCTAAGAACAACTGAATTGCCCAACAACACAGATACCTTGTCCAGAAGACCTGATTCGGATACTTGTGAGCGAATTGTACTTCGAAAAGGGATCAACCAGGTGAGATTAATGGTTGACGACAATTGGACCACAGCGAAAATGAGGAAGGACCAAGAAAGTGATCCAAACGTTGCAGATTTTCTACGATGGAAGGAAAGCGGAGCAGAAAGACCCACCTGGAAGGAAATCTCCTCACGATCACCAGGTTTCAAGGCATTGTGGGCACAATGGGATTCCCTGATTGTTGAGAATGGTCTATTGAAGAGAGCTTGGGAATCGGCCGACGGCAAAAAAGTGATTTCTCAATTGGTTGTGCCTACGTCAAGAATATGTGATGTCTTGGAGGAGATCCATGGCAGCAAATCAGGTGGACATTTTGGAGTGAATAAGACCATGCATAAAATACGGTAGAGATTTTACTGGGTCCAATGTCGTGAAGATATAGAGAGATGGTGCCGAAGATGTCTGAAGTGTGACGCAAGCAAAGGTCCCAAGACAAAATCGAGAGGAGAGATGAAACAATACAATGTAGGTGCTCCCTTCGAACGAATTGCCATCGATGTAGCAGGACCGTTTCCGGTGATGAATGATGGCAACAAATACATCCTCGTTGCCATGGATTACTTTAGCAAATGGGTTGAAGCTTATGCTTTGCCTAATCAAGAAGCATTCACAGTTGCAAGAGCTCTGGTGGATAACATGTTTTCAAGGTTTGGAGTCCCAATGGAGCTACATTCCGATCAAGGAAGAAATTTTGAATCAAATTTATTCAAGGAAGTTTGTGAATTGATGGGAATTAGCAAGACCAGAACAACGGCCCTCCACCCACAGTCTGATGGCATGGTTGAAAGGTTCAACAGGACTATGGAAGAACATCTTTCCAAAGTAGTAGAGGAGCACCAAAAGACCTGGGATCGACATCTTCCACTATTCTTGATGGCTTACAGGGCCTCTGTGCACGATTCCACAAAGCTCACTCCAGCCAGCATCATCTTCGGGAGAGAACTTCGGTTGCCCTGTGACTTGGTGTTCGGATCACCAAGTTCTGAAGAAAAAGAGGTACAGGATTATGCAGACGAACTGCGACATAGCTTGAATGGGATCCACGAATTTGCAAGAAAAAGATTGAAGATAACTAGTGACAGAATGAAGGCTCGATACGATCTTAAGGCCAATACTGGTGGATTCAAAGAAGGAGATCGAGTGTTGCTGTACAATCCTCGTCGTAAGACCATCTTGGGAAGGACCATATACGATAGTGAAAAGAATAAACGACGTGGTCTATAAAATTCAACGCAGCCCGAGAGCGAAAATGAAGGTCGTTCACCTAGAGAGACTGAAACGTTATAATGGAGACAACGACACATTGTTTGATCGGGACAATCAAAATTGAGAGGGGGATAATGCTACGAGATTGATAAAAGCCCCCTAGCTGCGCCGCTGAGTCCATTCCGCGGGCGCCTCATCGATAAATCAGTTCCAAGAAGTGTTTATTTGGATGGATCGTTTTCTGTACTGCATGAATAGTCTATATAACGGAGCTGCCGCGTCATCGCTCAATTCATGGAAATGTGTAGAAGTTCTCCGTTTTGAGTATTCTCGAAATCATCGCGATTAATCCAGTCTATACGATGAGTACCTATATAAGCGCGAAACATTTGACTGGGAGAAGAAGTTTTAAAGAAGAGTTTTTATGAAGAGAATTATTTAAGAAGATTTGAAAGTGATAATAAGCAGAAGTGTTTGGAATATTTAGCTAGTTTTATTGTTATGTAGATCTAAGTGTGTTATTAGTCAGTGAAGTGTTGTACGTTTGTTTATAGTGAAGTTAGAAAATAAACAGTTTAGTAGTGTGCTCGGCCTATTATTTAACAAAACGTAACACTATGTTGATTATTGATAGGTGATGAAATTTTGGTATATATACAAGGCAATTCAAATTCGAATCTTGGGATCTTGTTGATGGTAAGGCATAGAATGGTGGTTAAATTGGGTCCAAGTAGCGTATTTCAGAAGGTCAATAATATGAATCGAAAAAAATCTAATCTAGCTTCTTTAGTTCTGGAGTTACAAAGAAAAAATCGAAAACTTCAAAATGCTCCTTTTGCCTATATCTTTTTATTTTGCAGATACTTTTTGAAACTTGGCACTTTCCCATAGCAACTTTTTGTAGACTATTCAAACATGTGAATGAAAGTTGTATAAAAAGTACCGTACAAACACGGATCTGTATTTTTAATTGCATTTTTTCAAACGCCAAATGTTATGTTTCATATCGGCGTCGTATTTTCATTTCAACTACAATGTATTTTGGAAATATCGTACTATAATTGAAAAATATCAGAGAAAAAGAAGTGATTCGATGACAAATTGACATTTTTTAAATACCTACAGATGTTAAGAAATAAAAAAAAATTACTAGCAATAGTTCAAAATATCTAAAACACTCTGTTGTTCACATTAAAATATGACGCCAATATGAAACATAAGTCTTGGCATTTGAAAAATTGCACTAAACAATTCAGGTCTGTATTCGAAAATAAAAAGTTGGGGATGGTCCAATTTGCACGTTACTTTGTATATAATTTTTATTCACATATTAAGATAGTCTACAAAATGATGTTATGAAGAATATTTAAAAAATCTTCACTAAATAAAAAGATATAGACAAAAGAAATTGGAAATTTTTGTTTTTTCCATTTTCATTTTACATTAGATTTTTTTGATTCACATAATTGACCTCTGAAATATGCTTACTTTGTCCCCATTTAACCATCTTTCTTCACATCTCATCTTTTACCATCAACGAGATCTCAAAGCATAAACTCTTTGAATAGCCCTTTGTATGGTGAATATTCTTTTATTTTGTAATCATAATGTCAATAGTGGAGAATTCCACGTAACGGTTCACTCTATAGGTCATAGTCAGGTCATGGACCAGTCCGGTCAAGTTTAGACCGCGATCTAGGTATGGGATTCCGTGTACCATAGAATTCTATAGTTATATCTCTGTCTCTCCCACGAATTTAATCGTAATGTCATCATTCGATGCATAGTAGAATTCTATGTCAATTTTTCAAAATGGAAGGCGAATTATCAATTAAATAGTGCATGAAAATAGTGTGCTGTACTATTGTTCACTTCGTTAATATTCTATAGAAATCGGGAAAAACTGAATATTATGATTCCATCTGGCGAGTCAAGTCGAATGGGTGAACCCAAAACCGCCGACCCCATTCCCTTTTCAATCAAAGTTAAAAGTTTTTATTTTACATGTCATATTACTACTTGGTGTGTTAGTTTTTGTTTAGGTCAAATCTTGCAAGCTGAATTAGAAGCAATTCCTCTTAACCTACAGAGTTGAAATTTAATATGTGGTTCAATTTTGATGGGAAAACAATAATGTAAAAAAATGTTATAAGCTTTTATCATACAATTGTATAATGTAACGAAATGATGGGTTTGATATGGGCCGTAGTGGTCATGATGGTAGAGCGCTAGTCTATCAATCAGAGGGACGTGGGTTCGATTCCCCGCATGGTCACTGGTCTCGTGCTAGGAATCGCACGATAAAATGTAAGACCTCGTTAATCCCTAGCTTGCACAAGTTTCGACTTCTGAGGGCTGTCGTTCGTAGGGGGATGACAGCTGGTTAACGGAAAAAACAATTTACTTCTTTTTTTCTTATTAATTTTTACGTTTATTTGGATATTTCTCCCTCTTCTTCAAGAATTAATGCGATTCTCATCAAGATATGAGTGGAAATTATTACGCCATTTGGTAACAACGAGCGGACTGTCTAGATTTGATTCTTTTGGATTCTACGTTATTATCATTGGTCGTGATCGGATCGAACCAAATCGAAACTGCTGTCAAGAATTGAGCTTCAGAAAAATTGTACTCCTGATCTAAGAGAATATGGAAAAGTATTATTTCCTTGTGACAGTATGCACACTATGAAATTGTTATCTTTATTTGGAAATAATATCACATTCCTTTACTCATTTTCAGCAAGAGAACAGTCATATTTACCCCTCAGAAAGAATATATGAAACAAAACTCGCACCCTCCTGCGGAACAGAAAACAAGGATTCAATACCCCAGTTATTCTTTTCACCAATCTAATAGCAGACCACCCGAGAATATCAAGCCCGTTTCCTATTCAACGAATGGAAATTACACAGATAAAAGGGTACCTGAAAAAATTGATCATGTTCGAAATTCATTGCCTACATTGAAGAAAGATGAGAGAACTCACCACAATATTCATAACCCAGAACGATATTCGCATGTTGATGATCAAGTTTCAAAAAATGAAAAACCCCTGAAGTATCCGGAAGTTGTGAATGATGTTCAGAAGAGTAACAAGACGTTTGAACCTTCAAAACATACTGAGGCACCAAAGAGTTCCTTACGAAGTCATCATAGAAAGAAATTACATAATTCAGATAGGGCAAAAGTGCCATTATCGGATAACTTGGAAAATGCTATTCCTCAGAGCATTCAAAATAATCTTAGAACGTTGATCGGTCGCTATCCTAATGGGATATGGTGCGCTGATGTTCCAATAGTGTACAGGTTTGTAGAAATCACTCTATTTTAATGGACATCTTAGTAGAACAAAAGCCATTAACAAATGAAAAACTTAAATATGAGAAATAACACTTTCTATGTTTTTTTGTATCAGTTATATTTGTAACACTAATGGTAGGTTTATAGATTCAACTAAACTATGGATGAAACTAACAACTAAGAACTAAAAATGTTGAATACAAAAGAACGTATATGAAAGTTTATACATTTAGGTCTGTCATTTAAATTAAGAATGAATAATTACGAAGTTGGTTAACTTTCAACTTAACTACTAAAAATCAAGAAATTCTGCACTCTCTACATGATTATCATTTCTGCAGGAACCCACTACAATTCTGATTGAAAAGTCTACTTACGAGTTACCCCCATTATGACCAAAATAGTTTGCCTCCCTTTTTTTACTTCATTGTTGAAATTTGAATTTCTTTTATCAAAGAGTAGTTTGACCTGATAAACCCTCTCAATCAGTTCGCCATCGTCCATTCTACATGAATCTTTTATAGTGGGGAGGCAGATGGCTAATTTGAAATTTGGATCACCCTGAAAGTTAACCACTATGCCAGATTTTATATTACCGTAGTACAGATGATATTTTGAACGGTGGTGGCCCCTCTTTTCTGGACGCTAGTTTGCAAAATGGCGGATGCAAATACACTCAACATCAAAACTTGATCTTGGTGTCAAATTATATGTTTTTGGGTTGGGGAATCAAAAAAAATTTCATTGCTTCATTCATTTATACAATCTATTACCCATTTTTGAAAATTGAGGCCAATATATGGCATCAAATGAAATTTTATTTAATTATTTCTCAACCGGTGGCATCTATAAAACATAAGATAATAATATTTCGTCTCACTCAAACAAGAAAAAACAATTGAATATAATATGAAAACCACAAATGAAAAGGTCCTTCATGCGGGGCCTAACTTTCCTGAGTGAATATAAATACGAGAGTTTCATCTTTATCATCCTGTTTTGAATATATGTTCTTACACTGTTCAAGAGAACACTCACATACTTTGGAATATGGTAACTTGTTTACTGTACACACACAATTAGATCAACCCAATCTGCAGTAAATTCGCACTGTACGAGCTGCTTGTTATGTGGGTGAAAATGGGTCTTTTTCCATTGATTAGGGTTTCACCATTATCCTCGTAAGTCTCCAGTGCACGTTGGATGTGGAGCTTCAATAAAGCATATGTAGAAGGAAGCATTTCTGGTGACTTTTCCCAAACTGTAATTCCCGAAGTTCATTGATTGATTTTGCAGTTTCTGCATCAGGCAGAGAACGTGAGTAAATGCTTATAAAAAAAAAATCATCAGCCGATATGATTGCATGATTGCACTGTACGACAATGTTTCAACACCAATTTCTGAAAACAATTAAGGGGTTTTTCAGATAAACTTCCCACGTAGTATTTTTGGCAATGCCATTCGGCTGACTGGTTGTGTCACATTCAGTTACCGAGTGAAAACCAATCATAGATTCTCGCACATTATTTGGTATGTATGAGAATATTGTATGCACAGGGACAAATATTTTATGTGATGATGTTCCTATGGACTTCCATACTTCGTGTGCAAGAATATCTTGAAACATGTTTACTAACATAACCAGCACATCTGTATCTGTGCATTGCACAACAATCCGTGGATTGCAAATACTGAATCTGACAGAATTCCGGATGTGGAGGTAGCCTTATCACACTATTCATAAACACCTGTTGTCAGCACAATCTCATTTGGATTTAATTTCTTAGAAGAAACATCCATCAACTGTTTTTAGAAAGTGAGTTGTTTTGTTCTCAAGAAGATTATTAAATCTATTTCCATTGTATCGAGCAGAGCTCTATTCATTGTAACCCTTTTGAAAAATGGAAGATGGATTGTATATATGAATAAATTGATTAATTATTTGAATTCCTTGACATCAATATGATTTGTAGTACTGTAATGTGGAATTTAGCTTAGTGATTGCTGGTTAGGTTTCGGGGTGAGCCATCTTTTACTGAAAGCGCCTCTCCACTATTATTAATTTCTAAAATAACCGGAAAATTTTTCAATCATGATGACTTGTTTCTGCTCCTGATGTCAAACATATGTCAATCACAAAACGCTTAGTTCATAATTCTTAGTTTTCAGTTGATGTTTGTAAACACCTTCTTAATTCTGTAACGATAATTCTCAATTATTAATTCATAAGTTAGTTCAGTTGAATCTATAAACCCAACATATTGATACTGTAGTTTCATCAATTTTAAATTGAGAAAGTGCATATAGAACGAAACTGCAGTAACATTAGTGTTACAAATATAAGTGGTTTTATACTTGAAATATTATTTCATAATGACGAAATGAAGCATTTCTTCTTCATTATTTTTTACACTTGTGCAGGTCATTAAATAACCGAATATAGCACATCAAATTAGTGCCAATTAACTTTTTATTATGTATTATTCGTTTAAACGTTTTGGTCACTAGAAGATAACTATTTTATTTCGTTATGATGCAGTCAAGTATGCATAATCAAAGTAAAAAATTTATCAATTTAAGTGAGAAGTTGGAAAAATGGTAACATTGTAATTTTGGGATTTCAGAAAAATCATCGAATTACATAAATACTTTTCTCCACGATCATCACAGAATTTGCTAATTCTGAAATGAAATTTGATTACAGAATGCTGAAATTCTCTCTCTTGAGATTGAAGAAATATTCTGCAACACCTCTGCCCCCATGCAATTCAAATGTATTTACATTCTCTCTCTTGTATAAGAATAATATTCTCACACTGGTTAGCAATAATATCATTAGCCTTGACGCAGTTGATTGCCACCGTAGTGGCAAATTTCAGTAGTGTCAAAATTATTGCTGTCACGTTTTCATTCGAAAATATAAAAAGTATCATGAATTTATCCAGTGATTCAGAATCAGAGTGTGAAAATACACCACCTGAAATTACAAAGAGTACAAATAATATACTGGAAAGTTTACTACCAAAACACCCAAATATTTGAGACTTCTAGTATTAATATAATATTTATCAAACACATTTTAATGAGGGGCTGTATGGCTCAGATGGTATAGCATTGGCATGGTAGACGAGGGGTCGTGGGTTCAAGCCATCGACAATGCAATTTTGGTTTAATTCAATCGTTTATTCTTAATGCATCTTTGCTATTAAAAAATTAGATCTGGTTAGTCCAGGATTAGTCCTTTCTGATAAACAGGGTTTTTAAATAATAGTTATTATTTCGTGTGAAAATTATCTTTTGTTCGTTTCCATTAAAAAATATTTTAAAATGTTTGATCGTGGAGAAAGTATAGTCTGCTACTCGGTTAGAATTAAAATTCGTGATGCTCGTGGTTCCTCCCGCTCGCATCGAATTTTCATTCTAACCTTTTTACAGAATAAACTATTCTAAGGAATATAACTTATACTTTTATTATGTTATGTACTGGGTGGCACAGGAAACATGTAGCAGCCTGTAGTTTTTTTACTTTGAAAAAATGAAAATGTTGAATTTACAGAAGGTATGTAATCTATGAAAACGCTTTTTTGAATCTAACAACAATGTTTTTTCAACCACAGGATTGACCGGTAGTAACATCAACTTCTTTTTTTTTCATATGTCACCCTATATATTTCTGTAGCCTATTTTATTTGTTTGGGAATCATCTATTCAACTATGTAGCATGATTTGTTATTTGATTTTTATTTGACTGTTGAATTGCATATTAGTGGAAAAACATCAAGTTGTCACCAGAATTCGATGATAGCTCGATGCTTGATAGGCTTTGAAATTCAAAGATAATTAGTTGGCCGATATTATTTAAAATTTTTCCATACCCTGATCAAACCCTACAGGTTGTCAATAACTTCTTTGATTTAAGAAAATACTACCGAAAATTACTCACAATATGGGGAAAACTGTGATAGGAACAGATTTTTTTCAATTTGCCTACTTGTGAAGAAACGAATACCAACTTCTGATACATGGTTGAATAGAAAATTCAAAGGCAAATAAGATAGGCTAGAGAAATATACAGTGTGACATTTGAAAAAATAACTAGGTGTTCCTTCCGGTCAAATAGTGTTTACTGTGATTTTCAAATTTCTATCTCTTCAAATAAAAAATCTATAGGCTGCTACATCCTGTGTGACCCGGTACATTACAATATAATTCTTTTATTCCGATTTTACATGAGTTGTTGGACTAAAACAATGATGAACATATGGTTCTTGTTTAATTTGGAGAAATATGCTTGACATTTCAATAATTCTTCATAATCCAGGAATTTTCTAATAAATTTTTTCATTTTAATACCAAATGTACACATTCTCACGAAATTGAAATCCTCAGTTTATTTGAATATTATGTAAATCTACAGTCACATAAAAATACCTCAGCAAACCCCTTCAGTTAATGATATATTTTATTATTTTCTTGTAATTTTATATATTTATTGAGCCCTTATAACCTGGTACAGGTGATGAATTTGACACTGATATTGTATGACATTTCAAAATATATTAAGCTACTTATTACCAGTTATATATCCTTTTTAACATAATTGTGCTTAACAAGATAATTCAACTAGGTAGAAACAATAATCATATTCTCTCTTAAATATCTGTGAATTAAATATAAAGTCTGCATCCACTTACTTGGTTTTCTATAAAAATTTAACTGTTAACGTAGTGCAATCCAGTATACAGGTTGGACATTATATATTGAGATGAAGTCAGTAAGAGGTAAATAACATATTAGTCTATGACTACCAAGATTAACTGAATACGCCTCAAGCAATTGAAATTTATTTTGTTAATTCTTGTCAATCACCACCAGTTAAAAAAATAGATATTTCCTAATTCTGTTCTTTGTTTCATGTTTATGAAAATTGTGCAATCAAAATAACAGTGCTGCTCCCAGGCGCATGGAGTTGGCCATCTGAAGGATCTGACCTAGGTGAATGGCGATTTAAGAAATATCGATAAAATACAAATACTACTTCTGACTTATTTTTAATTTCAAAGTTTCTCCTTTTTTCACTGTCCACCGGTCCCGGATCTTTTCCTTGCTCGCACCAGCTCCTAGGAGCTTCTGAGGGGTTTTTCTCTCTGTAAACCTGGAAGATTCGTCAGAGAAAAAAAAAGTACTTAATTAGACAATTCTATAAAGAAAATGCGTATTTAGTACAGGTTTTGAAGTATATTGTTTTTTATCAAATTATTTAGAGATAAATAAATTCCTGTTGAAAGAAGCCCATTTAATTTGAGTAAAAAAGGTGCATCCTCCTTAGTAGTTTCACTTCAATTTCCCTATTATCAGCTATGATTGTTGATAGAATATGAGTCGTTTTGAGGAAGTTTCGTCTGAACAAATTACAAAACGTTATATCAATCATTTTTTTTTTTAAGTATTCATATTTCAATAGAAATATTTGTTCTCTTCAGTTTATCTCTTCTGAACCGTATGACATTGTTTTCTTAATATTTTTGAGAATAATTGACGCATTTACAGAAGTTTATATTTTGTAAACTTTTCATAAAAGTAGATATTTAAGGAACAACCGTGAAGTAGAAGTGATAGAAACATTTGAGATATATTATGATGATACAACTATTCAAATTGTTTCAAATTGTTTCAAATTGTTTCAAATTGTTTCAAATTGTTTCAAATTGTTTCAAATTGTTTCAAATTGTTTCAAATTGTTTCAAATTGTTTCAAATTGTTTCAAATTGTTTCAAATTGTTTCAAATTGTTTCAAATTAATTCAAATTGTTTAAAATTGTTTCAAATTGTTTCAAATTGTTTCAAATTGTTTCAAATTAATTCAAATTGTTTAAAATTGTTTAAAATTGTTTAAAATTGTTTAAAATTGTTTAAAATTGTTTAAAATTGTTTAAAATTGTTTCAAATTGTTTCAAATTGTTTCAAATTGTTTCAAATTGTTTCAAATTGTTTCAAATTGTTTCAAATTGTTTCAAATTGTTTCAAATTGTTTCAAATTGTTTCAAATTGTTTCAAATTGTTTCAAATTGTTTCAAATTGTTTCAAATTGTTTCAAATTGTTTCAAATTGTTTCAAATTGTTTCAAATTGTTTCAAATTGTTTAAATTGTTTCAAATTGTTTCAAATTGTTTCAAATTGTTTCAAATTGTTTCAAATTGTTTCAAATTGTTTCAAATTGTTTCAAATTGTTTCAAATTGTTTCAAAATTGTTTCAAATTGTTTCAAATTGTTTCAAATTGTTTCAAATTGTTTCAAATTGTTTCAAATTGTTTCAAAATTGTTTCAAATTGTTTCAAATTGTTTCAAATTGTTTCAAATTGTTTCAAATTGTTTCAAATTGTTTCAAATTGTTTCAAATTGTTTCAAATTGTTTCAAATTGTTTCAAATTGTTTCAAATTGTTTCAAATTGTTTCAAATTGTTTCAAATTGTTTCAAATTGTTTCAAATTGTTTCAAATTGTTTCAAATTGTTTCAAATTGTTTCAAATTGTTTCAAATTGTTTCAAATTGTTTCAAATTGTTTCAAATTGATTCAAATTGTTTCAAATTGTTTCAAATTGTTTCAAATTGTTTCAAATTGTTTCAAATTGTTTCAAATTGTTTCAAATTGTTTCAAATTGTTTCAAATTGTTTCAAATTGTTTCAAATTGTTTCAAATTGTTTCAAATTGTTTCAAATTGTTTCAAATTGTTTCAAATTGTTTCAAATTGTTTCAAATTGTTTCAAATTGTTTCAAATTGTTTCAAATTGTTTCAAATTGTTTCAAATTGTTTCAAATTGTTTCAAATTGTTTCAAATTGTTTCAAATTGTTTCAAATTGTTTCAAATTGTTTCAAATTGTTTCAAATTGTTTCAAATTGTTTCAAATTGTTTCAAATTGTTTCAAATTGTTTCAAATTGTTTCAAATTGTTTCAAATTGTTTCAAATTGTTTCAAATTGTTTCAAATTGTTTCAAATTGTTTCAAATTGTTTCAAATTGTTTCAAATTGTTTCAAATTGTTTCAAATTGTTTCAAATTGTTTCAAATTGTTTCAAATTGTTTCAAATTGTTTCAAATTGTTTCAAATTGTTTCAAATTGTTTCAAATTGTTTCAAATTGTTTCAAATTGTTTCAAATTGTTTCAAATTGTTTCAAATTGTTTCAAATTGTTTCAAATTGTTTCAAATTGTTTCAAATTGTTTCAAATTGTTTCAAATTGTTTCAAATTGTTTCAAATTGTTTCAAATTGTTTCAAATTGTTTCAAATTGTTTCAAATTGTTTCAAATTGTTTCAAATTGTTTCAAATTGTTTCAAATTGTTTCAAATTGTTTCAAATTGTTTCAAATTGTTTCAAATTGTTTCAAATTGTTTCAAATTGTTTCAAATTGTTTCAAATTGTTTCAAATTGTTTCAAATTGTTTCAAATTGTTTCAAATTGTTTCAAATTGAGAGAGGGAGAGGGAGAGGGAGAGGGAGAGGGAGAGGGAGAGGGAGAGGGAGAGGGAGAGGGAGAGGGAGAGGGAGAGGGAGAGGGAGAGGGAGAGGGAGAGGGAGAGGGAGAGGGAGAGGGAGAGGGAGAGGGAGAGGGAGAGGGAGAGGGAGAGGGAGAGGGAGAGGGAGAGGGAGAGGGAGAGGGAGAGGGAGAGGGAGAGGGAGAGGGAGAGGGAGAGGGAGAGGGAGAGGGAGAGGGAGAGGGAGAGGGAGAGGGAGAGGGAGAGGGAGAGGGAGAGGGAGAGGGAGAGGGAGAGGGAGAGGGAGAGGGAGAGGGAGAGGGAGAGGGAGAGGGAGAGGGAGAGGGAGAGGGAGAGGGAGAGGGAGAGGGAGAGGGAGAGGGAGAGGGAGAGGGAGAGGGAGAGGGAGAGGGAGAGGGAGAGGGAGAGGGAGAGGGAGAGGGAGAGGGAGAGGGAGAGGGAGAGGGAGAGGGAGAGGGAGAGGGAGAGGGAGAGGGAGAGGGAGAGGGAGAGGGAGAGGGAGAGGGAGAGGGAGAGGGAGAGGGAGAGGGAGAGGGAGAGGGAGAGGGAGAGGGAGAGGGGAGATCTCATTGACAGACAAGTTGAAAAGACCTTTATTAGAATTTGTTGTGATGTCGCCAGAAATTATCTTTTCACCAAATAGTTTATTTTTTCCAGGCAAATGTTCAACAGAGAATTGAAGTATGAGGAATTTGGATATAGGAGTCTAATTCATCTCTGCACGAGTTTAAAATCAATATTTCACTATGTGAGACCTTCTAGTGAAGATTTTAAGTTATATGACCGTAGTAAGCCATTGCCCAGTTCTGCTGAGAAAGTTTATACTATTGCAAGTTATGGAGATGCTGGAAAAACTGATAAGGAAGCAGGAACAGCTTTGCCAAATATAGATGTAAGTGGGTTTCAATATAAATATGCATACCGAGTGGAGAAACATGGAGATTTGTTATGTCACTCCATTTGGTTATTTTCAAAGATAGAAATTTGAAATTTATGAGACAATTTTCGATTATTGTTCCTATTCGAATCGAAAATAGCACTTCTATACTTTAGCAACATTCTTTAATAGCTGGTTTTCAGCTTGTAAGTAGTTGTCATAGACAGGTTTGCCAGAATCTAAATGATTGATGTATTTTGTTTGCAAAATTGTAAAGATGAAAGTTGACGGACGAAAAATCCGGAAACTTGTCATTTAAGTTCCTATTATAGTGATACTAATAGTCACACAATACTAAATGAATTTAAAATTTCAGTGGGAAGATGTGATGAGATACTTGCCACCATTTACATTCAAACCTGGAAAGGAAATCCCCAGAGCTTTTGTTTCAGAATTAACATCAGAGAATGATAGTATCGATATCAAGGTCGGTGAAATTTATGATTTATCCAAATTTTGGATATACTTAGACGATGGCTTGTTAGATACACTTATGGATAATATACAGTAAGTATTCAATAGCGCTGTATTCAGTTTCACAAGATATAGACACTAAAATCTACTGTAATATTCACCTACAGTGTCCTTCTCTTGTTAGGTTAGGTTAGGTTAGGTTTGAACGTGAGTGGGCCCTTATCAGTCCCTCCACCGCGGCCAATGGCCTATTGTGGCTCACACTATAATAATAATAATAATAACAACAACGTTTATTCGGCTATGGTTTATGGGGTCTTCTTCAAGAATATTGAAGACCTTGGCTTATCCAGAAACCTGACATTCGCTTTTCTCAAGGCAAGTGGACTGAAGTCGGAGTTCCCTGACACTAGATGCAGAGTGTGTTGTGGGGCAGACCATAATGCATTTGCTGTCAGCTTGTCCAGCTTATGCGGTCGCAGCCTATATATGTTGCACGACACTCTTACGGTGTAGACGAGACACCGATGTTGCCTTATGCTCCGGGGGATATTGAGTCCGTTGTGGAGAATGAGAAGTGCCGAATCTATTGGAACTACTCATTCCCAACCCTCAGGCAAATACAAGCCAATAAGCCTGATGTAGTCATCCTCGACCATCAAAGTAGGACGATTTTCGTCATTGAGTTTTCAGCTCCTGTCGAAACGAACATCGTCCAAAAAGATGAGGAAAAACGGACTAAATATCGAGATCTACTCTTTGAACTCCGCAGGCTTTACCCAAAGCATTCTGTCAAGATGGTGGTTCTGATAATAGGGGTCCTTGGTGGAATGATGGACATACTACTATCAAACTTGAAAATCATACCGGCTTGCCATGATGCGGCAGAAAACTTGGCCGGAAGAATGCAGAAGGCCGTAATTCTTGGTTCACTTCGTCTTCTCAGGGCACATGACTCTCTGACCCAGTATACACTCACCCCACGGACGTGGGGAGTGTTTACTGGGGTTAAAGAAACACCAGCGTGCCCTCCGGAAGTGTCAGTGGTCCGGAGAAAGGGCCTGTCGGTAATTCCTAACGGGGAAAAAAAAACAAGCAACGTTTATTCGTAATTCAATGCTACAAGTATAAAATGTATACCCATTCCTAAAAAAAATATGGTTATCAAATGTACAATGTTTTTGTTTTTTTTAAGTAACAATTATAAAAGTATTAGAGGGTTATATTTATATGCTTATTTTGATTTCTATATTGGATTAGCATGAACAGTCAAACAGTTCTGTACTGGAATCAGACTGTTCATGAACCTTTTATTAGTTACAAGTTTCAATAAACTAAACTTTCAGAATCACAAAGAACAAGAAACACTAAAAACAAAAAAAACAACCCATTTAATTTCGATTTTTTTTGTAAAAATATCTTTTTATTTTGATTTTGAATTCAGTGATATTTCTACAATTTTTTATGTCTTCGGGTATTTCATTGAATTTCTTGATTGAATCTTTTCTTATCAAATACACAATTTGCAAAGTCAAGATGGATCAAGTTATGTTGTATTGTATGGTAATTGTGAATTCCTGAAAGAATTTCATTTTTTTTATAATGAGGTACGATATTTTTTATTTATTTTGCATAATGCTCTTTCAAAGAAAATGTGTTCGTCATTGTATAGAGTTGATTCATTGGAGTGTCAAATGGAAGGCGATAAAGTACTTTTGAGGCTTCCCTGTATACAGAGAGTTAATTAAAATTATTTTCAGAACAAGATCCCCATATATTGATTAAATATTTGATTCTGCTGAGAATATGTGAATATAAAAATATATTAGCTACTTTGGGAGTCAATTTGGGACATCTTCTCAAGGTTTCAATAACGGAAGATATATTTTTAATCAGATTATCAATATGTTTCTCCCACCTCAATTTATCATCAATCCAAATGCTAAGATAATTCTTCTGAGAAGTTTGTTTTAATTGTTAATTTTTTATTTTTATATTTAATTTAAAATTTCTTTGTTGAAAAATTATATATTCAGTTCTTCTAGGATGAATAGAGAGAAGATTAGAAGAATAAAACCATTTTTCATATTTTTGTAAGTCCTCGTTTATGGTTTTTTCTAAAGCACTGTATCATCCGCGTATATAGTGTAATGACATGATAAATTAATATGGGATAAATTTTGTATATATAATAAATATAATATAGGACCTAAAACAGATCCTTGGGGAACGCCTTTGTTTATATTTCTCCCAGTATATCCAATCTCTTAACGAAATTAAGGAGTGTATTGGGAGAACAATTTACCAGGTTCTCTCGCGTTACTGTTGTATTGCCAAATGTTGAGAATCTTGTTCTGGCCGCTGCGGGGCATGTACATAAAATGTGATTAGCCGTTTCATCCTCCTCCATGCACAGACGGCACTCTACATCTTGTGCATTTTATGCATGTGGTGTTTGAGTTTGCAGTGGCCAGTGAGCAAATCTACTAGAACTCTGAGATGTGCTCTGCTGAGTTCTAGCAGTTTGTCAGAGTCCTGTTTTTTCCTTGTGCAAGCAATAAATGCTTTGGAATGGGCTAGGCCCGGTAGACTACCCCAATACTCATCTTTTATTGTCTGCCCAGGATGTTATAACATTCTTGGCAGAGCTATGTGCTATACCGATTACCGGTTCTGGCCCAGTGAACGATATTTCGCACCCCCCTTTTGCTAGGGCGTCCGCTATTTCCTCCGATCAAATAACACAACCTAGATGAGTAACTCGTCGCATATGCATTAAAATTTGTGTGTATGGGACATCTTCCCCCAACTTCAGTGTCGTGCGTTGTTAAAAGAAATATTGAGGTTCAATAAAAAAGAAATAATGGAATCCCAATACGGAATGGAAACCTGAAATTATGATGGAATAATCTCCACAGGATTTTGAGAACAGCCGATGCTCTAATTGACATGTTTTTTCATAATTCATTACTCTATTCCAATTCGGTTTCCCTTTCTCGATAGTTACGACACTGGTAGCTTACTTATGAAATGACATATTTTGATTTTCAGCTTCAAATGGTCTTTAACACATTTCACAATGCTTCACCATTGCTTAATAATAAAAACTAAAGATAGTTTAACACAAATAACTCAGAATTTGGCTTTTATTCACGAAAAAACACTCCTGTAAGCCAAAGACGAAAAAAACAGAAATGTTTTGTTGTTGTTCTGTCATATTTGACACTCGATATTCCAAATGCAGTGTTGCCGTATCGACCAGACTATATCGAAAACGAAGAATCTCCATTCGGCGATTGAAATACTATCGTTTTTACATGCTCCTAACCTAACAAGCTGCAATGTACGTTTCAGTTGCCTTCTTATTGCTATATATTTTATCCAAGACAGTATTTTTGGGTTTTCGTTGACATGAATATACCCGACAGATATCAAAATCTAGCAGACGTGCTTATTGTATCCTTAAAAAATTTCGACTTGGCAATAATGTCATGATTTGAAGAATAACATTATGAAAAGATGTTCTATTTGAGTATTACTCATCTAGGTTGTGTTACTTGATCGGAGGCTATTTCGTTCCCTTCTAGGCCCGTGTGACCTGGTATCTAGACTAGGTTAACATTGTTGCGTTGTGTCAGTCGGTTTAAGGTTTCTCTGCACTTCCATACTGCTCTGGATTTAAAGCAGTTGGATTCGAGCGGTTTCAGTGCTGCTTGACTATCTGAAAATATTTTTATTGTTTTTCGTGTGTGGTGTCGATTTTCCAGCTCCCTTGTACACATTTCAATGGCATATTCCTCTGCCTGGAATACCGTAGTTAATTTAGCCATTTAGTTAGTTAATTTAGAATGAACGTTTCACTACTGGGTTCATCTCGTAAATTTTGGCTCCGACGCCTTCCAGAGTTTTGGAACCATCGGTAAACCAACGTTCATTTGACCTACATAGGTCAGTTTCATTCCGAACCCAGTCTTATCTTTCAGGGAAGACCAAAATGTAGGGTGTATGAAGGCTGATAGTTTTGGGCATGATGTCTGGGGGCATTCCTAGAATGTTGTGAGCTATTATGTCCTCCAGCATGCTGCTGCCAAGATCCAGATATGGCTTATGAGGAATTACTAAAAACATTTGACTCCTGTTCATTTATGAAAAAAATTAAATGTAGAAAAAATCTAAACCTTGGTTTGATAACCACATAGCACTTTTGATAAAAAGAGACAAATATTTTTATAAAAATAAAGAAAATCCCCAGTCAGAATATTTTTTGGAACAATATTCTCAATTCAATAAGTTAGTGAAAAAAACTATTAGAGAAAAAAAATACAAATTTTATAAAGAAAAATTCACTGATGCTAGTCCCAAGGTGGTTTGGAATGGAATCAAATCATTATTGCATAACAAAACTAGCTCTCACACAGTAAATATAAAAGCCATTGAGGTGTATGAAAGCAAAATTGAATTTCCAATTAAGATATGTGAGGCTGTGAATAATCATTTTGTAAGTATTGGAAAGACTTTATCCTCTGCTATTTCAAATACTTCAGAATCATTGGAAGACCAATCAAATGTTTTGTCTATGTTTTTAGAACCTACAAATTTAACAGAAATAGAAAATATTATAGCTCAGTTAGATTCTAAAAAAGCATCTGGTTTTGATGGGATTAGTGGAAAGATTATAAAAGTTGTCAAATTCGACATTTCATCTATTGTATTGTTCATTATATATCGATCATTAGAAACAGGTATTATACCCAAAAAAATGAAAATTGCAAAAGTATCTCCTATCTATAAAAATTCTAGAAAAATTGATCAATCTTAGACCTTTCGATTTTCTTGAAAAAAATAACTTACTATATAGTGGACAATATGGTTTTCGCAGATCTAAAGACACTGAGGCAGCAGTGATGGACGTTGTTTCGAATATTCAAATTCAACTTGATAGAGATCAGAAATGTACCATTTTGTCTTTGGATTTGTGCAAGGGATTTGACACAGTTGATCACAATATATTTCTCAAAAAATTATATAGTATTGGTGTTAGAGGGAGTCTACATAAATGGTTTCAAAACTATCTATGTGATAGGAAACAATATGTTTACTTCGGAAACCATCGAAGTTCTTTGAAAGATATAAGTTGTGGTGTACCACAAGGTCCTATTCTTGGTCCGGTTTTATTTTTAATATATATTAACTCATTATCAAAATTGACTCTAAATGGAGTACTGTTGTTATTTGCAGATGACACAACGATTATTTATTTTTCCAATAGTCATAATGAAATAACAAATAAAATAAAAAATTATATTGGTAATATTTTTATTTGGTTACAAAAACATAAATTGACTCTAAATTTTAACAAATCTTCTTTCATGAATATTTCAAAAAAGGTGGTGGATATTCCAACTCTTCCAATTAGTTTAAATGATAAAACTATAAATGGATGATGATAATTGAAAAGGAACCAAGCGACTTGGTCATATTTTATGAACGATTCCTCAAAGTTGGATATTTTTCTATAATGAGAAACTGCTTTTTACTTCAAAGTCGCTTGGATGATAAGTCAGTAGAAGTCATCAGAATTCTAGTAGGCGCTCAGTAGTTTTAGGCATAATAAATGAATGTAAAGCTGTCGTTGGGAATCTTTATTAGTTTTTGCAATTTGGCGCTTGGATCCTTTTCAATTATCATCATCCAAATTATCAGCGAACAATTAAATTTTTGGGCTTGTATTGTAACGTAACCGCGTTACTTTGATTGCCTGACTGCTCAGCAGAGAACGGCGTAAGTTCTTTGGACTATATTGCCAGTTTTGGATTTTTTATGTGGCAGGCAAGTGTTCTTAATTTTGAACTTCAAGAATTTGACTGGCTTGGAAGCCAGCAATTTTTAATTTAACAGGAATAAAAAGTACAAAATACCTAATGATAGATAATTGAAATAAGATAAATTGACTTCCATCTGTAACCAGACCAACAATAAAACAATATTTCAATTCAAATATATATTAATAAATTTAACAAAATGTAGTGTCAAAGTAACACGTTGATATTTAAACAATATTATGAGGTTAGACCAAATATTTATAACAAATCTGTGAAAAATTACTGAATTTGTTTCGAAGACACAGGTTACCATAGTTCATACAGTGTGTAGATTCACAGGCTAGTGATAATTGGAAAGTTGTAATTGTTGTTCGGCTAACAGAGTACGAACGAGATGCCACTTCAAGGAACAATTTCAGGCATTCCTCTGGTATGGATTACGCCTCCAGGTTGTACCAATTTCCTTGTGTTCCCTCGTAGATAGGGGTCGAATTCAGGTTTCTAAGTAATTATTTTCCACGTGATCACACCTCAGGATTTGCCCTAGGTGATTAATAACTGCTTATCATCGCAACACTGAATCCAACTAGAAGGCCATCATCGATGGTTGATCAACAGGTTATTAGATCATGAATTCCGTTGCAATTGGCACTTTCTTCTGGATTGGAGTTGATCGACAGTCTAATTCCCAGTATTATTCACTTGAGCTTCATTCAAAAATATTTATGATGGCATCAATCCATGTGGATTTAAATTTATTAACGTCACCTGATATACACCACCAAGCGAGTTCTTCACCCCTCGACAGCCAAACTAAGAAGAGAGTCTTCCCACTTCTCCAATTCTCGAACTGATTTTCCGACATCATGTCAGTGACATTTATATGAACCCAACGTTATCAACCCAGATGGGTGTCTACAAATGAAATTTACCCTTAGACAAGTTCAGCTATTTGCCATCAGCTGTCACTGGACGTGAGAGAATTCTGTTGTCTACTCTTTAGACAAGTTTACATGTTCGTTATTAGATGTCGCTTCTAGTACGATTTTGGAATTAAGTGGACATTTAGATGTAACAATATTTTTGTTACAGTATATAGATGAAAGGCTATCATGGAATAAACACATTGATAAAATCAGAAATGAAATAGCACCACTGATCGGAATTCTTTTCAAAATAAGAAACTACGTCCTGTTGAAATTTCTTAAAAATATCTATTTCGCTCTGATTTATTCACATCTTCAATACTTGGTTTTTGTATTGGGTAATTGCTTTTTAAATTGTTTGAGGAAACTTCAAAATAAAACAATCAAATGTATCTATAAATTGAATTATCTGGAACCAACAATTAATTTATACAAACCAAATGGTTTACTAGATATGAACTCCCTTTACAAGCTGAAAATTTGTTGTTTCATCCACTCAATAAAAAAAAAGTGAAAACCTCAAATTTAGTGTTTATTGAAGTGAATACTATACACATTCATAATACCAGACAAACAAAATTGTTAGCTGCTAGTAATTTTAGAACAAATTTTGAAAAAAATTCGTTTTTTTATAACAGAATAGTAAATTACAATTCTTATAAATCTCATAATTCGTTAAAGAAATTCAAAAACAAATTGAAAAAAGAAATTTTGAGGTGATATATTTTATGAATTTGACCACTAAAAAAAACTTTTAAATAGTTTCAATATAAGTTGAAAACTGATAAAATTATGTATATTTCAATGTTTATTGTGTTTATATTCACCACATTGTATTTTGTATTTTGAGCAAATGTATTGTCAATTTTTTTTTATTTTCTTTTGTTTTATATTTATCGATCACACCTTTGTATGCTTATTTATTCATGTTATTTTTAAGATGATTCTTTTTATCCCTTCCATAAACATGTAATGTTTCTTGGGGAAATAAAGTTGAATGATTGATTGATTGATTGATTGATTGATTGATTGATTGATTGATTATGTTGCCCATTTTGCCTTTCTCCCAAGAAATATGTGAATAGGAAGTAATCCGAGAAGGGCTTCCATTGCTGCCGTTGGTGTGGAGCGAATTGCCCCAGTAATCGCCAGACACGCTTGTCTCTGTAGTCCGTTCAGTTTAGCCTGGGCTATTTTTTGTTGGCCCTTGCTCCACCAGACCCATACGTAATTATTGGTCGTATGACGATCACATACAGCCAGTATACTTGTTTTGGTGACATGCCCCATGTTTTGCCACATATCCTGCGGTATGTCCGTAATGATAGGCTAGCCTTTCGGATAGTCTTTTCCAGATGCAAGTTCCAATTTTGATTTTTATCTAGGGTTATTCCCAGATAATTTGATTCACTCGCAAAAGGAATTGTTACACAATTGATGGAAGGAGGTATTAAATCAGCTTCCTTTTTCTGCTGAACGGTACTATGACCATTTTGTGAGAGTTAATGGACATTCCCTCCCTCTCACACCATTTATATATGGTATACAATATATCCTGAAGGGCGTAGGAGATCGTCTGTTCTGATTTATCGCGCATTACTAGGACCAGATCGTCAGCATATGCTTGCAGATCGACCTCCCGTAACGAGAGAATGGCCAGCAGATCATCCACCAGCAGTGACCATAGCAGAGGGGAGAGAACCCCTCCTTCCCCCTGAGGGCAGCCCCTGGCTGGTTTGAAGCTGACACTTTCCCCCTGAAGAGAGGTCGTTATACTTCTGTTATGAAGCATAGTTCTTATCCAATCACATAGCATTGGCTCAATTCCTCTAGAGACAGTGGCCTCATATAGGGAGTGAGGTAGTGCATTGTTAAATGCTCCTTCTATGTCAAGGAATGCGGCAACTGCTACCTCCTGAAGTTCCAGGGCTTCACTTATTCCTGAGATAAGGTTGTTGAGGGCAAGTTCTGTTGATTTCCCAGCCTGGTAGGCATACTGGTGAACATTGAGTGAGTGCTTTGTTAATACACCACACCTCATGTGCCCGTCCAGTATTTCCTCCATGCTTTTCAGCAGAAAGGATGTCAGACTAATGGGTGTGGGTCAGTCCGACCCACCTTAGAAATATAGATCACCCTAGTCGCGGTCCAGTTACCTGGAATATGGTTCCAAACTAGACTGACTCTGAAGAGTCTTATAAGGATAAAAAAAATATGTTCCAGTCCGATTTGTAACAGAACTGGAGCTATGCCATCCTCTCCTGACGACTTGTAAGGTTGGAACGAGTTAACCTCCCATCTTATCGCCTGTGGTGTGTGTTGTATTTGTAATTGTATTGTAAAATAAGATTAAGAAATTCCCAATTTGTGATTATTTGGTTGGCAACCACCCAGTCATCTCTGCCAGGTAGTTCTATCCGGCCTATATTTGTGACTGGAGGTCAATTGTCCAGAATCAGGCTGCCTAGGAAGTGATTATTAGCCAATAGCTCTAGTGTTTCTTTCCTGGAGGCCGTAAAGGAGCGATCTCAGCTCCTGTGTCGGCTCTCTGAATAGAATTTCGTGGATACTGGCTCCGCTTGATGTGTTGGACACATTTTCGCATAATCGTTCCCATGATTCTCGTTTTGCCTTCCGGATATCTTTATTGTATGCAGTTAGAGCGAACCTATAGTTTTCCCATTCACCTGATACCTTAGGTTGGTTGAACAACATTCGAACTTCTTTTCGTGATTTATCCTGATTTTTGTTCCACCAGGAAGCATTCCGGTTATCCCTTTTCTCCCTCAGTGGGCTGTTTTCGTGATACGCTGAGATAAGTGCAGTTTGTAGATGTTCCGCAGCAGTATCTATTTGATCAGGACTATTTATAGTGGTCAGTCCGTTTTGGAGATGGTTCTTCAGGGAGGTTTTGTATCCTTTCCTGTCCATGCTCCGCATATCTCGGTATTATACCACTGGCCTGGGGTCTATGTCAATGTTAAAATGAGCCTGAGCTGATTATTAAATCTAGTACCTCTCTCCTAATACTAGTGACGAAGGTTGGCTCAGAGCCCACATTGTTAATTGTCAGCTCCTCCCCTATCAAGTAATTGAAAAGAGACTCACCCCTCATTTGTGCTTCCCCACGCTTCATGGTGCGCATTGGCGTCACATCCTATCACTAGGTGGGTGTTGTTCCTTCTGCTGAAAGCAATTAGTTCTCGCACGGCCGCTGGAGGAGGCTGTTCTGCCCCTACATCTCCAGGAAAGTATTCTGAGCAGACGATAATTTCCGTCATACTCCCCCTTTCTGGAAACTTCACATGGATTGTTGCCATGTCCTGGGTGCAGAAATCTGAAAGAATAAAATAATTAATGTTGTTTCTGGCTAGAATGCATGCCCTGGGTTTTACCGTGGAGCAGACTGCAATTACCTTACCAGATGTGTTGCTCAGGCCGGTAACTCGGCCTGTCTTGGAGGTCCAGAGTTGCTGGATGAGGGCCAGATCTATCCGCTCCTCTACGATTTTTTTTCCACGACGTAGGTGGCGGCCTGTTGCAGGTTTCCCTGCAAGTCTGACTGTTGTATTAGCCATTCCCTTGTTTGCCGTCTTTAGGCGGTCCTCCCCCACCATCTTTCTCAGAGGGCAGTTTGCTCTTTTTCCCTCTGGAGGTACCGGCACCCTTTCCGAGTGGTGGTCTGTTCGGGATGGATTTACCCTTTCCCGAGACCCCCCTCATGGGTTGTTTGGTCCGAAGTGCACCTCTCGGGAAGGATTGGTCTTTCCCTTGCGGTGCTCCCCTTGCTACCATTCGTGGAGGAACGCTTTCCTTCCCCTCCCCCGGATGCGTCCGGGAAGGTTCTTTCCCTCTTCGGCCGCCTTTCAGATGGAACTGAATCCGACCGAACCCAAAGTAGGGTTTGAAGTCTAGCTCCTCCAGGGATTACTTGGACGTTTCATCTATGGCGAATATCCATGTCTGGCCACGGCCCGAATCCTCCCTGTGCAGTATTACCCACTCTTGGGTGGTCAGACCGTGGTTAATTTTTTTCAATCTTGTGAGCACCATCTCGGCCGTGAGTCGTTCGTCGGCTTCATCGTCCGGGATGTATGCCACGCAGATGAAAGGCTTTGGAAGGTCCTGCCCTTGGACGAATTTGATTTTCGCCCCTTCCCATGGTTGGAGTTGCTTTGATGCCTCCTCTAGCCAGCTGCTACTAATGCTGTCCGCTACTCTTGTTCACAGTAGTTAAACTTTATAAGAAGTTCATATGCATTTGTGATGAACAATTTGGATGTAATATGTCTTATAGAACTTAACTATAACGTATTCTGACAGAACAAATATTTTATAGCGTAGACGAGTTTCTCAACTTTTAAAATGTATTTCAATTAATTTTAATTGTATTGTTTTGTATTTACCTATTTATTTTATATTTTTGACTTTGACTAATTCGATAAATGAATTTTTCAGTCCTTGTTAACTAAATATATTTGCACTAGACTTTTGTGATAAAAAAACTGATTCTGATTATGTTACATTAGTGAAGTATTCTTCGGAAGACTTTTAAGAAAGGTGCAGGAAGTTGAATTCCTGACAATGATATTTGACAAAAAAATTTCGTTTTCTTGGTGCGAATATAGTACAATATATTTTGACCTACTACCGATAACGTTAATTATTTACTCAAAATTAAGTGATATTCTTGAAATTAATTATATTAGATTCATGTAACAAGCATACTTTGCAAAGGTTGGAAGTATACTCATTGTTGATTTATTGTGTCTCAGTTGTCACTCATTCTACAAACTGTCAACCTTGACGCGTTCATTTCATTTTAGTAAAATTTCATCAATATGAGTTTTGACCATGAAAGTATATATTCAGACATACAACTTGCGGCAATTGAAGCAATTCAAATCCCGGGACAGATACGAAAGTGACTTTAAAAAGACAAAAAAAAATATATTCTTCAACTTTATTTATATTACAAACAGCAAAGGCCCCATCAAAGAACCCTGATCTATCACCGTTGAAATCTGATAATTTATTTTTGTAGTACACTGTTTGAAATAGTAGTTTAGTTTTTCAAGAAGAACTTTATGGGAGACAAATCACAGAGAGTAATACTCATGTGATAAACCTTGTTCAAGACCCTCAACGATTTTATCTATAACTTTTAGTGCTGCACTGGTTGTCGAGCGACTCTTCCTTAAACCAAATTGTTGGTTGTTGAAAACATTGTTTTCTTTAAAGTAATTAGTTGATAGTTGTTTCATTATTTTTTCAATTCAACCCCTTCTTGCAATATGCACAAAATTCAATTCAAATTCAAATATTATATTTTTTTTACAGAGTGTTCTATAATAACCATGCGAAAGACTATATTATTCCTCAGCAATTGGTTCGTGAAGGACTTTACTGCGTTCAGATGTTTTTTGGAGAATATCACAGAGCACTGGTGGTTGACTTAATATCACCGCCTGAAGAAATGGTTAGGGTGAGTATCGAGTTCTTATTGTCGGTTAGATATTTCAGGAAATAAACACTTTATATGAGAAGTTATTCTCCAAGATGAATATTTTGACAGTAGAGTATATCATCTGCCATAACAAAGTCGTCAGTATTATTTACTTAACTGGTGCCTCAAGTACTGTGAAACTTTAGTATCACTTTTATTTTTTTTGGTTAGTGTGATTACCATGTTTCCTGTTATGTTGAGACATGTTAATTTTCTAATTTAATCTTCAGTGAACGATCATTTGGAGAGCTTTTGATCCCCAGGATATTGCCCAGTATGCTAGCTCGAACTTGTCTTGAAATAGCTGTGTAGTACCATGAAATCAACGAAAATGATTCTTTTGATTTGGCGGCATTGTTCATATTCTTTTTGTGAAGGTGACAAAAACCCTTAATGGGGAGGTTATGAGTCTTTTTTACGTTTCCATGTCTACTGTGAGAGTTTAGAGCCACCATCAGCGCGTTACACCGAACAGTCGAATTTATTCCTCGCATTCTCTCAATTTTTTCAATTCATCATGTCATTCCATTTTTTTTTTAAATCATTATAACCAAAAATCACTGAAGTTCCCGAATTTACACGAAAAAATTGAATCATTTGCTAAATAAAAATTCTTGAACAATAACTGCAGGAGTAAAACCAATTCTCGTTTTACCAAGGTACTGTTTGCTCTTAAATGTATTGTTTCTCAAGTCTCTTTTCTAAGGCTTTCTATGTTAATTTGCTATTAAAGGTGATGTGGAGGAATCATACCTCAACCTTGACATTTACGAGTGGTCGAATAGCCGAGTAATCTAGGTGTCCACCAGGTACAGGAAACATTTTTTTCTCAGATGTATCGGTTCTGATAGACGACCACATGCCTTATTTCAGAGCTAGTGTGATGTGGGTTTTTCAGATGCCAATCCTGCCATCAAATGCTTGCTTGGAATTAGCACCGACCATTTGGGGTAGTAGTAGTAGTAGTATATGAGGGATGGCCGCCACTGCAGCCAGGCAAGTAGGCCCCCATAGGCCCTTTTTGCCATCCCTCATCCTTAACATGCTCTTGAAACAACCTCCTCCTCAATATGAATCCCTATAATATATTTGTGTGTGTGTATATGTGTGTGTGGGTGCTTGTCAAGGAAACGAGTTCTTTCAGTCTGCCTATTTCTGGAAGTCCTGGTAGGGCTGGTTCTCAGTCAGGCGGTGCGGCGGCCGCGGGTGTTTCCATCACCCGATATCAGACCCGCAGCACCCGATTCAAGGCCTCTCCTCAGCTCCCACGAAAGACCAGATTTTCTAGTTCCCGCAGCAAGTTCCTTCGATCCGTCTCCTCGTGAAAACCATGGTAGGGCTGGTTCTCAACCGGGCGGATCGGCGGTCGCGGGTGATTCATCACCGGCTACCAGTTCCGCAACACCCAATCCCTCAGCTCCTACTGAAGGCAGGTTTTCGAATTCTCGCATCCCTCTGTAATGTGTGTATATGTTAAGTGTCGGGGGAATAGGTGTGTTTTAGACGTTGGTGTACGGTAAGCTAGGGCCCACGGGTCGATTCTCGCGTACCGGAGCCTCAAAAGTCTGTTTGATGCGAGGCAGAAGCTCCACTGCTACATACCTTGGCGCTTAGCCACTGGTCCACCGACCACCAATAAAAGCGAAAGAATTCTCGCTGATTGTCACATATGTTTTGAGAGGTGAACAAAGTTTCACGTGACATTATCAGTCATTACCACGGTTGTTTTGAGTCCTAGGGATCAAAATTTGGACGACTTGTTTCATATTTGAACATTTTACAATTCAAATGCTTGGTGATTTTTAAAATGAAGTTTGAAAATTTTGCTGTAGAGTCGGAGAATAACTTGCTTTGCTTCTAAAGGGGAACTACATATTGATAGTTGCAGTTTTAGTTTTGGATAAAAATATCAAATACTCAGTTTGTGATTGACGTTTGTCATCTTTTCTGGCACTTTCTGGCACTGATGATAGGATAGTCAAAAACCTCTAAGCAAGTCTGTTTGTCAGGATTGGTATACGAGAATTCAAATTACGAACACAAGAAGTTTTCCTTATTGTAGTGTCTCCAGAGTCACAAGCTTATACATATCCTAGTAATGAAGCGTTCTACTTAGTTTGAGCAAGGCGGTAGGGCCAGCTATCGAAACTCATATTTGAAACTGAGAACCCAGTCAGATTAAAAACAACAATTTTTAACAATCATGCCTCTTTACCTATTCACATTTTTCCATTTGATATATGTTGTTGGTCACGTCCTTTATTTTTCCAATTTTTCGAATTTTATGATTTGAAAAGTTACGATTTTTTCTCAATCTTATTGTCCAATTAGGCCATGTTACATTTCAATTTCCCTCGATTTTCTATTCAAACTGTATTTTCTTTTGTACATTTTCCATTCCCATAAATGTAATATGTGCCATAGCCCAATACTAGAAATCATTGTATTATATAATCTGCTTTGTATAGATTCCTGAGAGTGATGGTTGGAAGACTAGTAAATGGAAAGTGGTGGAAGATTATGAATAATATTATTTCACAAGAAACTAATTGTTATTGCAAATTTTAGGTCATTTTCATTGATTATGGAACAGTTGCCAAAGTACCAATAAAAGACTTGTGCTTCCTGCATGAGGATTTCGCTAATTTTCCAGCTCAGGCAATACGATGCAGACTTGCAAATATATGTCCTCCAGAAAAAGGGGCTCCTTGGAATCGTGAGTCAACTAAAGCCTTCAGGCACCTCTTGATGGATAAAGATCTGACTGCCAAAGTTATTCGAATAAATTGGAGGGTATGTATATACACATTTATATAAAAAAACAGTTACCAGCAATTCAGACTTGCTAACAGCTAACCTTACCCCTCAACTTTATACATATTTATGTTTAAATACTCTACGATGATTACAAGATATAGTTTTATAACCTGAAAGCGTGTTAAAGTTAGTGAAGATTATAATCTCGTATTCAATTCAAAATCAAAAAGTTCCATTACTTGGTTAACTGTAATGTTCAGAGAACATCGTGAGAGCTGAGGGAAAGTAGGTAGGAACTGGTATTCAAGAATTTCTGTAGGTTATGTGTACCAGTAGATACCTCATGGTTGTTGCCTTATGGTTGCCGTTCAATGGCATGCATGCTGGCTACTGCTCGGACGGCGAATCGGTGACACGTAAATAATTCAAATTTGGTAAATATATTTGGAACATAATGGAGTACTTGTTGACACTTTCGAAATTAATTTTTTTAAAAAAATTCGTGATTTTTTTTTGTGGAAGTCAACAAATCGATAAAATTCACGTTTTTGTAATGTGTCATCATGAAGACCAATTGAAATTGTTCAAAACCTAACAGACCAATATTCTACACTGTGTTTTTGAGAAATGCGAGCAGTACTCGGAATTAGGCGGCAATATGCCAAAATCTAGCAAATTTATAAGAAATTGTATCTTATTACTCACTGAGTCAGTTCAGCAATTTGCGAATAGATTGCGCCACAGTAGAATTCATTATCTTCAAAATTATGAACTGGAATTTGGGTGATGGCAATGAACAAGCACAGCGCTATGAATAGAGTAGAATAAAAGATGTTGACGAATATTCGCATTGAGCGGCGAGAAATGCTTTTAATAAATTCTTTTATACATTTTGTGGCATCATAGGCATGTATTGGTGCATATGAGGGGCGGTTCAATATATTCATTTGTTCTTTAATTCATTAATCAGATTCTGAAATAAGAGTCACTATAGTATGGAAGGGTTTTATTGAATTCATAGATCGATTTTATACATATCCACATAAACTTATTAATTTATTTTTAATAATCAATTGACCCGGACGTTGCTGTATTAAAATGTCTTATATTTAAATATTTAAAATTACCTTTTGTAGTAATATATAGGTAGGTTATATCCTTAAGCTTTGTGAACGAGAATTGTATTTCTTCCGATACTATAGCATATTTTGATGGATTGATAGAGGAGACAGTGATTTCACAGTAGAAAATTGTGAAATTGAAATAAAAATTGAGTGTTAGGGCTATTCTGAAAAAAAATTATATACCCAATAATAAAAGGAATAAGCCTCTTCAATTTCATATAGGTATAATGAAATGTTTACCTTTTAATCATAATGGTAGAATAGATCTGAATAAAATTAGTGTAGGTAGGTAAAAATCCGCTGTTACACAATCATTAACAGATAAATCATCAGAATAATTCACAGTTTGATTGAATTATTAGCAGAGGCAAAACTTTCGAGGAGTTAGGAAATTTGCATATTGATTGAGACTGTAAAATAGTCTGACATAAATTCTTGACTATTACAGTTTCAAAAATATTTAGAGAAAACAAAATATAGTCTAGTGTTGAGCCTCGATTAATATATAGGTACTCATATACTGTGAGTCAAAGATAATAATAATAATAGTAAAATCATTTTCGTCATAGTTTTTAGCTTCTGTCAAAACGAACATTGTCGCAAAAGAAGAGAAAAAAATGGAATAAATATCGATAACTCTTTGAACTCTGCAGGCTGCACCCAAAGCATTCTGTTAAAATGGTAGTTCTGATAATAGGTGTCCTTGGTTTAATGATGGACACCTTGCTCTCGAATCTGAAAATTATACCGGCTTGCCTTTATACGATAGAAATCCTTGCCATATGAATGCAGAAGGCCTTCATCTTTGGTTCACTTCGTCTGCTCAGGGCACATGAATCTCGGACCAAATAATCACTCACTCTACGGATGTAGGGAACGTATATTTGGGTAAATAATACCAGCGTGCCCTCCAAATGTATAACAGCTTCTGAAACTGGCCCGACTTGGATAGTCCTTACCGATAAAATATCTCGAGAATATATTGAAAAAAATTGAGATGATTTGGAACTTAATGAAATCGTTAATATACGTAATACAACATCAAACGCGGAATGAAAAATAATTTTAAAAATGTATATATTGAAACAGAGCCGCAGCTAAAAAAATAAGTTCAGAAATAACTCAAAACTCCAATATTTGTTTGGAAATTGTATACTGCAACATAAATGGTCTCATGTACTATTTAACCGAAACTATAATAGTCAATTATTGCCGTTTCCGCCGATATTACTTCGACGGACATCTTTGAACTCATTATACTTGCTGATCACTTTGATGTGCCTCAAAAATTTAAAAAAATTATGAAACAAAAGTAGTGGTAGGGTAACAGAATATTCAAAGATGTGGGCAATAATGAAACAAATGAAAAAAATTATTTATTTTTATTTCCCGATGCAATTGCTTCTTCTATCCATGGTGGATCATAGCATTTATCGTTTCGCAAGGAACGTTGTCGTATTATCTCTTCCAAAACACAATCCTCATAAAACCTCTCTTAAAACGAATTTCTTAGGTAAATTAAAATATGAGGGACATTATACCGATCTAAAATTAATTTCCAGCATTGTTTTTGAAGTCACAGGCATCATAAAAGTAGCGTATAATACTCGTGAACAAACGCCTATAAAGCGTCCTGCCCCAAAACTCGTTGCGTGTGCTTGAAAAGCACTTCTATTGTAATATACTATTTAGGCCTACATCCAGAATGACTGATTCTGCATTTGTATAAATCATCTTGAAACACTCTTTTTCAGGCATCCGTGTATAATGACTGATTTTATATTTGTATAAATCGTCTCAAAACACTCTTTTACCTGCCTAAGCCCTAAGCAGGAAAGTAAAAACTGTGGAAACTCACACTGATGGTTTGCCTGAAAGTGACAGCTTCACTTAGTCATATCACAACACTCTGTTTTGCCAGTGCTCGTTATTGAAGACCTCAGCCTTAAGCCTGTGCCCTCAAACATTACTCGCAATCATTGCAGTTTGTTGATTTTCAAATAACTATTTCACCATTATAAATGAGAAACAAGAAATGTCTAATTACCTACCACGATTACATTGATCACAGATTTCACTTACCTGAATTCATGTTTTTTTACACCACTCAAAACTTAAATATCCAAGAATTACAATCCCCTTATTTTACACACAAAACTTAAAAAAAAAAAACAATCCCCTTATTTCACACCAAGAAATTGAGACACTGCACTGATCAACCTACAAATCCGTTGAAATGAATCAATCATACACAATCGAAATCTTCAATTGCAATCTGGTAAATATATTCGAATGTGAAAAACAGAATTAGGGATTCCCAAATTCCTGCGTGTCCATACAAATGCATGTTGCCAAGCATTTATAAAAATAAAAATCTTTGAGTTCATATTTCATTCTTTATCAAGGCTTGTACCTTGTACTACAAAACATTTGAACATGTGAGTTGATATTTCAAGAACATTATTCAACGGCATTTTTGTCAAAAGTCATATCTCTCTACATATTATTCAGCCAGAATATGAATTAATTATTGAATATATAATATAAAACGAGAATAATTGTGTCATCTGACATCACTGCTTGGCGGCGTGATATTTCCATTTTACGATCGTAGTAGCAATTGATGTCGGTATAAATGCTTCATTTTTATGGTTGCATACTTAGATAAATATTCATTCCGATGGCTGGTGGCTCTTCTGTCGGATTAGTTTGTCAAGCCTGATCAAACGGCCACCTTAATGATACTTCTTCTGTGATATCACAGATATATCAGTTTCTCCATATTTTTGACTGGAAAATATTTTGAACAATAATTTCTCTAAACAATTTCTCTGTTGTTCACCAATTCAGGTAGCATTGGGTGCTTTTTTGGTTATGATATCCTCTGTATTTTAACATTCCACTGAATGATCTATGCTGAATTAAATTGATTTGAGTAATTTCATAGTTTTACTTATACAGTGCGGCGTTTAATAGCCCCCCTGTTATCTTTTGAACGGTTTGACGTACACACTTAAAAAAAACATTTGGAGGGTTTCACCAATACTACTTTTTGAAATAAAACACATTGTGATTGCTCGACAGATGGAGCGGGGGATCAACTAAAAAATTGTAAATGGCATGGGAGTTTCATGTGTCACATTGTTGAAAAGATAATTCAATTCTCTTTTCAACCATCTAAAAATATTTAGAATTTCGTTCTATCCAAAAAAAAATTCTGTCCCGTTATTTCACATCAAACCATTTAAAAGTATCGTGATCAGGCAAGAATAAAGGGGATTCAGACCGCCAGATCCGTACTTATTCTGACATTTCAAATGCATATTGTGAAAAAACGTATGGACGAAAATCTAAAAACTTTGGATGGTTGAACAGAGAATTGAATTATCACCCGCGCCATCTTTCGAGTAATCACAATGTGTTTTATTTCAAAAAGTAGTATCGGTAAACCCTCCAAACGATTTTTTTTAAGTTTGTACGTGAAACCGTTCAAAAATTAAGAGGAGGGGGACTATTAAAAGCCACACTGTATATCGTCGTTGATACTGCAATACGAGCTATGTCACAAAACATAGAATGTATTGTACGAAACAAATCCGCACGAGTTAACATATATCCTATTGCCAGATAGTATAATCTATATTTTCGGTATTGAGTACTGACATAAAACATATTGCTATGCATGGAGCGTAGTTGGTTGCATACTTACATACAATAAAGTAAATTGCTGAATATTGTGACATAGCACGTCTTGCAGTATCAACGACGATATATTTCTTAAGATAAAAAACTACAATTATTTTTATTTCTTTTCAGGATCAATTCTTGGAGATTTGCCTGGCAGATGTAACAGATGGAAATAATGTTTTTTATATCCATGACATTTTAGTTGAGAAAGGATTTGCGATTTATCCCAATCAAGTGAGTTGTGATGATACAGTTCCTAACAATAAGAAAATGCTATTACGTCAGGTAATAGCCAAAAGAAAAGCTGCTATAAGTATGTTATAATGATTATTCTGATTTCTGATCGAGAATTTAAAATATTTTATTTTGAGAATTGAGCTGTTGAACTGAATACAATTTGGACAGCACCGCTTCAGCGAACTTTAATTTACGTTGAGTTTGATATAATCAGTATTACTTTATGTGTAAATGGCATTTGATGTTTAATTTAATTTTAATTTTGATGTTTGATAATATCGTTTTTTTCAAATATATAAATATGTTTAAGATTTTTCATTTTTTGTTATCACATCAACGATTCCTGAGATATTGAAAAAAGTTGACCTTTTGATTTTATCACTCTATGACCCAGAAAATTAAATCCAGTTACATTATTTGTAAAATCACCATTAGTACTAGAATTATTTTTCTTCATTTATGATATTCTAAAATGAACGTCCATGCTATTTTCATTACTTTATTTTTTGAATTGCATTTGAGTTACTTTAGAATAGAAAAGCTTTATTCATCACTTTGTATGTTAGTTTTTCAGACAGTGAAAAATGTTACGAATAGAGAACATTCATCAGATATTATTGTGATAGATATATTGTTAGTTTTTGGCAGCTCGTAACCATTTTTGTCATGTATATACATATTGTGGAGTTAATATTTATGTAATTTGTGTTGTAAATTAATAAATATTTCAAATACATTACAATTAACTCACAATCACTTGATTATACATCTCTATTGAAATTACTACTATAAATAACTTCATACAGAACTAACGTTTGGTGCGGAATTAAAGTGATTTATTTATTGAGTTTCGTTTTTATAATACTCATAGTATAAAAATAAAGAAGGCATTTCCAGTAAATAATAAAGAAAGATTCCTTGCTGGTCTACCAACATTTTTTATGTGATATATATTGCCTTAATGTTACCGGGCTTTTTATTATTATTATCATTATACATTGTTTTTTAATGAACAAAATACAATTTTAATGTACTAGCAATCAATCAAAAACACTTGTCTTCTTCTCTTATTAATCAGCTTCCTAAATTTTTAACACTGATCTACTTTATCATACGAACATGAAGTGTACACGGAAGATAGTAGGAGAACAATAGTTTATTGTCTAAGATAGTGATCATCTTCTGGACTTGGTGTCCTGTTGAGGTGTATAAAATAGTAAATTGGTGTTGAGGTAAAACTCCAGTGTATTCCTCACTACATCAAAGGTTCCGCAGTTCAGTTTATGTATAGGGTGTAAACTTACTTATTGCACTACCGCTAACGGTTGATAGTTCATTAATAGTTATTTATGAAAAAGTGCAAAATGGAAGTGTTTATTGCACTTGACGTGAAATTGTCCGAAGAGGCCGTCAGGCCGAGTTGGACAACACGTCGAGTGCAATAAACATTTTTTGCACGAGTTGCATACATTTTTTCTACGTTCATGCAAAAAGCAAAAAGTTATTTATGTAGGTGCGGCACTAGGTGAAGGAAAATGAAATACGCAATTTAAATAAATAATTATTACTATCGATTTCATCACCATAATCTAGTTTTCCATTAATATTACTCATTTTAAAATTTTCAGTTCTGTAATTGTCAGAATTAAATTTTGACTGACGTTTATATAACCACAGTTGCATTATAAAAATCAAACTCATAGTAGCCATGAGCGCGTATGTTATCACGAGGTGTGGTCATAGTACAGACAGTTTGCTCTATGCAGGTAGACGGTTTAGAACATAGCGGATCGGTTTTGATTATGGAGTTATTTTCGGAAAGGCATTGTTTGTTCAACTCTGACTGCTAACATTAATACAAAATAAAATGTTTAAAATGTATGGCCAATTTCACAGAATATCTGCTAAATATGTAGTGGATTTGAACGTTTATGTTTATCATAATGACAGCACGTTGAAGTAGAATGACAGATGAGTGCAATAAAAACTTTATTGCACTAGTGCAATAAAGAGCTTCTTGCTTTTCCACTGAATATAGTTCAATAAAGATTTGCTTTTTGCATGAATGTAGAAAAAAAATATAAATGTATTGATAATGGAAAAATTATAAAGACGTCATAATAAGTGAGAAAAACAAATATTTATTATCATTGGAATGCTCAACAAACCTGTGTATTGATTGCCCATATCCATATTTATCCATTCATTGGATTAGAGATCGATTTTGGAAAAAATGAAATTATGCCTTTTGAAGTAAAAAACGCGGCGTTCTTAAATACTTCCGGCTGACAAAACAATATTTTTTTGTGAAAGGATTTCACAGTAATCGTTTCTTACAAGATGATTTTTCGGGTTGTTAGGCCGACGTTCATTACGAGTTAGACTCGAAGTTTCGTCAACACGAGTGATTGGCATTCGCAAGAGAGATATTTTTTACTCAATTCACTGTCGATTGAGAAGCTGTCATAAAATTTATGTTCGTTTCTGTTACAATGCTTGAAACCGATTATTTGATACTTGTGTTTTGTGAAGTGATGTAAAGTGTGTTGATATCATCTACAAAGTTTGATTATAAGCTACTTGGTAGGTTCGTAATGTCATAAGTTTATTTTATTCTTGCTTTTGTATTTGAACTGAATGTTTGAATACGTTTTGCCGTTAGCCTGCTACGATTGTCAAAAAGAAAATTTTCAACAAATTTTTTACATTTATGAAACTATCAGTTCGATATTCTACTATAATCATTCACGGGAGTACCGGTTAAAATACTACAATCAATATACTTCCGTGAAATATACAACCTCGCAAGTAAATAGATGAAGAGTTGAGTACTGTCGCAAATAAAATGGGATTAACAATTTTCTTGGGTGAAATAATTTTTGCTAAATATGTAAAATAGAAAAATAAACTCATAACATACAAAAATGTTAAAAAACTCATAACAGTATTTTGCAGCTCAAATAATTGATTTCTAAATTTTGCCCCTGTAATAGTCATAATTTCCTTCCTCCATTCGCTATGCAATATGTAGTTATCTAAGTGGTTGTACATCTTTTTGGTTTCATTTATTATTTTAACTGGCATGTAATGTATCAGAACATTTTTCCTTGTGCATCAAACATGCCGTTTTGAGAATGAAGGTTCAAAAGACAACCAAAAGAGGATTACAGTGATTCAGGCGACAGCTTCACAAAAATACTGCTCTTTTTTGTAGTACAAATACATTAACTTCAAGCCTGCCTACTGGGTTGATTACTGCATACCTGGACTTTATAATTTAAGAACTCCATGTTCTTTTATGATCATTTATTGATAATGGTGTGAAAGTCGAAACCGGCCGTAACGAATGAAATTATAGTAAAAATTAGAATTGGGAAGGTTTTAATTTAAACGAATACCCACAAAATAAACGAATCATCAAGCGAGCAAGGTAAAATAATTGGTGTGTTCAGGGACATAAATGAATATTTGAACTTCAGAGATTAGAAAATGTTATTTTTATGACGCAGTTTGCAAATAATTTGTGAGACATTTTCTTTCAAAGTGTTTCTTTTATGCAAATTTTATTATTTACTATTTGTTCTGATAAAAGCAATTCTAGATTGTATTTTTAATAGGACGTAGTATATTTGTTGATTCATTCATTTATGGTTTATTCCCTGTAGGTTGTTTTTATCCAAATACATTTTTATAATACTAAGTAGTTTAATTCTGTACTTTCAAATATTCTGAAATCCGGGTTTCAAAATACCCAGGTGAATAGTGAAGGTCTTTTCTCTGAACACCAGTAGTACTTTTTTAATGCTAGAATAAGTTACCCAATGAATAATTACCCCACATCGAAAAATTTTTTTGGGTTACCTTAACCAAAGTTTGATACAAGGGATACAAGGGGAGACAAGGGACTGCAATACATTTAATTCATGTGACGTGTTAATGCTTTTTTGTTTTGATTCGAAATGAGTTATTATTTCACGAAGTAGAAAAATAAACCTTCCATAGATAGATAGATACATTACCTACTCTGTTATTTCAAGAAAAATTTTTTACTAAAATGGCAACGGCTCGTCACTAATAATTTTATTTTTAATTTCAGAAAATTATGAAAAAATATGTAAAATGTGATATCTCAGGAATTGCTGATTAATTGAAATTCATTTGAAACACTTGATATTTTTGTCATTCAACTGACTTGAATGAAAGTTTTCAAAAAACATCTTTTAAAAAATTATGGAAGCATTTCATTTCTGACATTGATGATTTTCATATTCATTTAAACTATTCATGAATATTGATAAATATTTGTATATAGTCAACATGAGTTTTTATATATACACGGTGTTTCATAATTGAATGCTGATCCTACAATAGGGCGATAATCCTTAGATAATTTTAAGAAAAATTCTTCGTATGAATGAAGGTCCGCAACCGCTTTATTTCTGTGATACAAGGTGCCGAAATTTGACAAAAAATAATTTTTTTCCCAATATTTCTGAAACTGCTTTGTGTTTCTTTCCATTTTGGTATATGTAAAGAATTGAAATTAATTTTTCATAGAATTAAGTTTTTTTAATTTTGCATCAGTGGCGTCCCTGTTAACATGCTCAGCAATGTTTTTGATGAAATTATTGATACGCTACTGATTTTTTTTTCAAATATTATTTTTATAATTGTTTCCTATCTTCCCATAAACATAGTATCTGGACTTTTTTCCGTGAGAGGGACGGTTTTCGATTTAAAAAATAAAATTCTTTAATTTGCTTGTAATTATGCGATTTTCTCTCATTCTCAATGATAGCATTTTATTTTTTAACTAGAAAATTATCCGCTGGACGAAAACTAGTCAGGATACCATTTTTGTGAGATGTTAAGGGTCAATTATAAAAATAATATTAATTTGATAAAACATAGTGACGAATAATTTTTGTTGAATTTCAATACCCCGTACCTCAAAAATAAAGCGGTTGTGGACCAATGTTTTTTCTTGAAATCATCCAAGGATAATCGCCCTTTAGGATCAGCATCGAATTGTGAAACACCCTGTATATATGTTGGAAATTGCATTCACAATGCATCTAAAGGGTTGAATTACATATTTGATGCAAGTTGTCCTCTAGAAGTTATTTCATGGGTACTAAAGTTGAAGTATAGTACCTACTAGATGAAATGGATAAGTCAATAACAGTAAATTTTGCTTAGCAAATCCCTCAAATGAATTAGTGCACCATTGACATGTTGCATAGGTTGCTTCAAGGATTTAAATTTGTAGCTGTTGTCCTGAATCAGTTGAACCTCATTTATTTGTTGAAATGTTCTGTATGTCTCATCATTTTATAATATTATTATTATAATATTTATAATATCACTTCATCCGTAACGAGTTGATAGGAAACGATGTGGCAGATATGAAAGCAGCCATAGTAGCTTTCCAGGATAAAGTGAGAAGTGAATGACCTGTTGAAAGTGGGTCACTCAATATTATCCAGTTTGAGGAACTTGTTCAAGAAGCCTTCAAACAACAACTTTTTTGAAGTAATTTTCTGGAATTTGGAATAAATGAACTATCTTCTACTATTTCTAAAGAGAAACGAATCACTATAGAGGAAATAGAGGTACTGAAGTGATTAGTTCATATATCACCAGATATTAGTTCGATTACTAAGATGCACAGATTGGAGAAGTTTGATAAGGACAGGAGAACTACTTGTCTAATCAAAATCAGTTTAAGTAGTTATGAAGAGCTGTCCGAGCTGATAAAAAAAGTTTTCGAATCTGAAAAATTCTCAACTTTTGTACATATTTCTGTATGAGTATATTGATTTCATGAAATGTTAATAGATTAGAAATAATCCAGCCTTTCGTAAATATCCTATACTATAGGAGTAAATATTTTGGCAAACGTCAAAAAGAAAAATTTAACTGCCCCATACTAAATTCGTGTTCACTAAGAATAAAATAGAATAAAACTCTTGTCTATTTTCATCTGAAATTTTTATAATTTGAAAATAATTTCAATTATTACATTATCTTCATAACCAATCCACTTACACTACACGTGAAAGCTAATAATAGTACTCCCTCAAAAACACTCATAGAGTGTACCCATGGCATAGCCTGTGCGGGTAGAGGACGGCTATTATTATTATTTGCCGTAATATATACCTAGAGCGGTAAGTTATTGCATATACATATGTTCTAATTACAAACTGATAAACAATTAGCTAGTCCAAGAACAATAACATAAAACATCTAGTTATCTAAAAGCGAGAGAGGCGGGTGGGTTATTGACATGCAGAATGGGTTATTAAATCAAGTTGTTCATTGAGGATATGAGAATTGGGCTTTTTAATTTAATTGTTTATTACCAAAGACTCCAACGGTTCATCATCTTATTATCTTTACCTGTTTTTTCATATGTTTTTTGTACCTTATATCAACATATCTACCTGTTTTGACCTGTATATATCGCTGGATATTCACCGCATTCCAGTCTATATATTCGTGATTTTTTCATTTTGTCCAATTTAGTTCAACCCACTGCCTAAATTGCCGTTGCTTGTGAAGGATGTTGGATTAAATTTTGCTGAACTATTCTGAATATTCTCCAAGATTAATTATCAAGATTAAAACCGGCTGATGTATGATAATCAGTAATTAAAAGGTATATGTAAACTGCTCCAGGTATGTATATATTCACATGTAGCAATCAGTTATGAAGATAATGCAAGAATCTAAACTACTTACGAATCAAAAAACTTCCAGTAGAAAATAGGCAAAAGTGTTCCAGAAACTAATATAAAAAATATAAAATATAGCATTTTACTGACATTCCAAAATTTTTTGAAAACTACGCCCACTTTCTCTTTTGTGTTATTAATTACTAAAACGTTCATATGCTCGAATCCAAAATAATTGCATTTTATAATTCGATTTCTTCCAATGAAATTAACCAACCAACTATGTATAATGTTTTTTATTATAGATTATTGTAAGTTTTCACGGGATATCTAATAAACAAAAAAATAAACCACTAAAAAATTTAAAGACAAAAAATTTGTATAATTATCACTTTGAAAGTTGTAGGTACGTTTACATCGTGAAAGAGCAGTCCATATTTTCATTTAATATGTATTTCATTTCTCTTTTGGCGACAAAATGTTCGTACAGGGTAATATATTTTTTTTAAATTAGTTCTCTTTAGTGGCTATTTTATCTATCCTGTATTCAGTTGTGGATTCTTTCATATCTCATTAACTCAATAATAGATGGTATTTTGATTACGTTCATTATCATCATTTACTATATTCATATTATCACTTAAAGAAAACACTACTAAATTTGTAGGAGAGACTGAGAACGAAATACTTATTTAATTTTTCAGATTTAACGAAATAGTCTACAAGTTCTATATAACTGTAAGTCCATTTCATGTTTGTAATTAATCTTCGAATTACCAGATGCATTCCTTTACCAAAAAATGGCGAAGGAAAATATTCTACTGTATACTAGAGAGATAAATTTCGTTCTACCAGAATCAAGATATACCAATTTGATATTTTGAAGAACATAACACAATGTTTACAATACTCGTACTTCTACAACTATATTTTCAGTAATTGTCCCATCAAAATCAGAATACCTTTTTTTGATATAGCAAGAATTGGGAAGTTTTTATAAACATAAGTCCTGACGCTCAAATCATAATATTATATATTACTTATAGTTGAATGTGGGATGCAGAATTTTTGTAACTAATTTGAATATTATATGAACAAATAATCATTATTTTTTCCACATAGAATATAACTGAATAAAATAACTAAAATCCACTATTTTAATTTTTTCAGGAACAGAAGAACTCAATTATTGACAGTATAAGCACTCCGGTAGTTAGTTTGATTCACCTTTTTCCAACCTTTATGGAAATAGAACGTGGATTGGCACCTTCTACATCAGAAATGGAAGTCTTTCACGATTTAAATGTACCTATAAATTTCTGTTATCCACAGTATTTTAAATTTGACAGTGGAGAAGAAGAGAAAATAATTAAACTAGCTGTTTCATTTCACGAAACATATTGTGTGAAAGAAACTCGAATTTATTCTATTCATTCCAAATATTTTATGGATAAGGAAAAACTGAAACCAGAGCAAATTGATATGTCCTTCTTTGGTCAGCTAGAGAATGATGTGCTTGTTTGTTGTGAATACGAAATACCTGAAAATGAAGACTTTTCAGAAGATCTGGAAGACGATACGGATTATTTGGAAGGTGATATAGCCATAATCTCGAAAAGGCTGGAATTACTTAAAACGAAGACTGTGGATGAATTACGGAAAGACTGTTCTTTGTCAGAAGATATAATGAGAGATATTTTGAGTATTTGTGATGAGGACAATAGTGCCCATTGTAAAAGAAATAATGAAACTTCTGACAGACAACTCTATAGGATAGGAGAGGAAGCCAATATTGATACGAATATGGACACCGTAGAGTTGGATAGGTGTAATGACGAAGATTTTTATTCTCCTGTGAGAAGTCCAACCAATGAAAATATTCAAGAATGTGATGAGAGTCATCCTCTTGGTAAAATGACTTTTGATGGAGTTACTAGTTCACCGAGCTATGATTTTCCAGTATCTGTTGTAAGTGAGCTGGATTGTACTGAAATTAGAGCAGATTCAGAAAACTCGGATTTAGGATTGAAGAACAACAATGAAATGAAATCTTTTTCTTATTCAAGCACAAATCCATTTTTGCAAGATTTGAATGGCATTGCTAATGAAGAAAATGATTCTTCCGATAATATTCTAAGACTGAATCCCAACAATCCTTTCCTAAGTTATCTCAAACCAAAAACTAAAAATAATCAATCAAATGGTGACGATAAAAGTACTACCTCTATGGTTCATGAATTTGTAGAAAAGGTTGATATACCAAGAAAATGGTCGACCAATGATGATAGATCGTCTGATAAAAGTATATCTAATCATTCAGGCTCCCCTGATTCAATCAAAACATCAAATGATGTTGAGAAATGTGCAGTGTTGACTAAGACTTCAGATGAGGATAGAACATTAGGTTATGCACCTCAAAATTATTCTGTAAACACTTCTGCATATCAAATGCCCATGCCTAATTTTGCAGCTCACCAAAATTGGAATATGGCTTTCAACAATCCTTATTACAATACAAGGTTTCCAAATTGCAATTACTATCCTTCCGAATCGCGATTTTGTCCTCCATACCCATCACCTATGCATCGCATGGGCTTTGGATTACAAAATATGCTACCTCAAAGTAGCACTGTATGTCCGCCTCCAGGTTTTGCACCAAGAACAAACTTCTCATATGGAAACAGTAATTATAATATAACCATGAACGGTATAGACCCAAGGATTCCGAACAGACCAACTGAACTGTTCAGGCCACCATTCCAAATGTATAATTGTGTATCTGGAACTGCTACAATATCTAACGTGAGTGTTACCAGTGAAAGAGACTTTTATGAAATGTATAATGCACAATTGAGGTTGAGGATTGAACAAGCCAATGAATAATATATGTGTCATCAGGTAATGCTCATGTATTCATTGCTAATCTGTATTAAGAACAAAAATATATTTAAATTGAGTCGTTATTCTATGCACTTCATTTCCTTATGGCTCAGGCAAAATATTTTCAATGAAGAACAGCACCAGATAAACCAATTTCCATTAAGAAGCCATCTAAAAAAATTCAACCTTTATCCATTGTTGGATATAAACAATGTTTTATTTTTTTTTTATTTCCGTCAGTTTTCCTTCTCCGTCTCTTTGGAGACTTGCTGAACTTATTTTCCTCAGCACTGGGATTCCGAGGAGTAGAGAGTAGAAATGTGTGATAGTATCAGATATTGATGGAAATATAACTTTTTTCGATAAGAAGACTTTTGACTTGTGTTCAATTCTAAGACATTTATTTGACATATTATATCAACATTCATTTCTTTTGTATACAAAGTAATTCTGAATACAGTAAATGAAATAATAATAAATACAATTCCCAACATTCTCCCCCCTTTTACTATTTAAACAATATAGAAATAAAAAAAAAAAAAAATTGAAAAGTATATAGTGATCTCTGCTGAACTAACGAAAACCAAATCGCTTGGGAGCATGTACAGTCCTTCCAAATCTAGTGATAACCGGTTTATTCTATTCTTCTTTCTTCAAAACCTTCTGCTTCTGATTATCTTCTTTCTTCCTAACAGGCTCCTTTATTTTCTTTTCTTTATCTGCTTCTGTCTCTGATTTCTTTGGATACTCAAATCGTATGCTGTTTTCTTCGCCAGAAATCTCCAATGGATGAAGTCTTTGGAATGGTCGAAGGATTTCCCCATTACGTACTTTCACTCGGGCAATCCTAGCTATCCCGTCTCTACCAAGTAATATTACTTCTACAATTCTCCCTAGGGGCCAGTTCAATCGTTTCACATTGTCCGAAGCATCATAAACAATGTCTCCAACTGTCAAGGTACCAGGTTTTCTGTGACCAGACTGCACTAATTCTGCCAGATATTCTTTTCTGAATCGAGTTCTGATGCCATCTCTGATCTTTTGCAAGTAACGAAAACGTGATTTTATATGGTTTCTATCAATGTTGTCCAGATCAGGAGTTTCGTTGGAAGGTAGGTCTTGCATAAACATTGAGGGACTTAAAGGTATCAAATCTTCGTCTTCAGAAATATAAGTTAATGGTCGACTATTAATGATGGACTCACAATCACAAAGAATCGTCATCATTTCTTAAAAATTAACAATAGCTCTCCCTAAATTTCTCTTCAAAAGTTCTTTGATAACCCTAACCAATCGGTCCCACCATCCTCCCCACCAGGCAGCGGTGGGAATCCCATTTTATCTGTTTTACTGAAGAATATTGTTCAATTCGAATACATTCAACATTTTTTAGCAATTATTGGATATTAGAAATTATGTGGGTCTTCTCCAAGAATTAATCGTGTTTTTACCCTCAAGACCCCTTCTTCATCTTCAAAAAGTTCCAAATTCTGAATTTTAGGCTTATTTTTAAAATTTTCTTTTTGTATTATTTTGTTGATAGAATTTTTGGCCTATTTAATTTCATTATATATCAGTTGTCCTTGTCTTTTTGATTAATTTTTTTTTTGAAATATTACTATAAAATCTCCAAATCCACGCAATGTTCTGATAATTTTGGAAAATTTAGAAAAATGCAATAACATCTTCATGAAATCATTTTCATGTACCACATTACTCACTGCTGTCCTTTTCCTTTCTTCCTCCACTTCATTTTCTGGATAGTTGGATACTGAATTTGGCCAGTCTTCCTGACTTTCTCTCAACCATTGCGGGCCTTCCCACCATTTGTTTTTTAGTAGGGATTTTCCACTACAACCTCGAGAAACCACATCAGTAGGATTTAGATTGCCAGAAACGTGATTGCACTGTTCTACATTCGTTACAGAACGTATTTTCTTCACTCTATTGTCAACGATTGTTTTCCATGTACCAACAGATTTGATCCACGTCAGGGCTACCATGGAATCAGTCCAATAAAAGTATTTCGATCTACTGAGCTCATGAACTCTCTTAACAGCTTGACCTAATCCAACTCCTATCACACAAGCTAATAATTCTAGTCTAGGAACCGTGATATTTTTCGGTGCAATTCTCGACTTTGCCTGTAACATTTGCACATGGAAGATGTCATCTAATTCAACTCTTATATGAAGACACATGCTGCGTATGCCACTTTGCTAGCGTCACAGAAAATATGAATGGTAGAATTATCCACAATTAATTGTTTTTTAAAGCCTAGAGATCGAGGAACACAAAGAAATAAACTGAGTCTATTCCAACCAAGTATTGAATCTTTTCAACTGCCATGTATCTTGTAATAAAATTTTCGGAATCGAAGTAAATGAACAGGTAAATCCTATGGAATAAAAAATGCGCTGAGCAACAAATAGTAAGCTGCGTCTTGGTTTCGAAATGTTTTGTAACTTACAAAACGCGTCCAAGTCACAAGAAATCATGTCATCTCTCTTGTTCCATAGTCAACCCAATACAGAAATTACATTTTCCTCAGCAAAATCACATAATTCATTATCTATATTGGATGTCCAATCTCTGAGATTAAAGTTACCTGATGACATCAATTCTTTTGATTCTCTAATGAATTTTTCTAATTCTTGTACGCTATTGAAACTAGTGATACAGTTGTCGACATAAAATGATTCTTTCAATTTTACAGCTGTATCTTTCAAATTATTTGGTGCTCGTGACAAATGATAGTTTATCGTAGCAGCTAGCAAAAACGGCCTAGGTTTGACTCCAAAAACTACTCTGCAATGTCGGTATATTTTGCGTTTATTTTCTGTACAATTGTGCCACCAGAAAAATCTCAAGAAATCCCTGTCATGAGGAGAAATACTGATTTGGAGGAAAGTCTTTTCAATGTCAGCTGAATACGAGATTTTAAATCGGATTTAATTTTCGATAGAACTGAATCATTTTCTGTAGCAATTTGAAGACTTTCATAGGTGAGATCAATGGTTGATATTTCTTTGATTGATGCAAGACAAAGTTGATTCACTTCTTCATTGATGAATTTTTCCATTGAAGTTGATGGTTGGTTAATGGAAGCTCTTGACAAACAATCGACGTTTACATGTTCAGCGCTTTTTCTATATTCAACTTCGTAGTCGAATCCAGATAGAAATGAAGCATACCGAAGGAGTCTGGCCGAGGTCATCGATGGTAATTTGGAGTTTTGATGAAAAATCCTGGTTAGAGGGCTGTTATCCGTAATGAGCTTGAATTTATGACCATAGAGGTACATGAAGAAATAGTTGACGGAGAACATAATGGCAAGTGCTTCTCGATCTAATTGGCTGTAGTTTTGTTCACTCGTACTTAAAGATCTTGATGCAAATGCTATCGGTTTTTCTTTACCATCTATAATATGAGAAAGAACCCCGGCTACCCCCGTTCGTAAATTATTGCAGAAACGAGTAAAATTCAACTGGAACCGTTCCTGTGAGTCAGCCTTTATTGCACTGAAGCAAGAAATTGCCAGCGATCAAGTGTTGATTCCTTACGATCCAGTATTGCCTTTGACACTAGCCTGCGACGCTAGTCCAACGGGGGTAGCCGGGGTTCTTTCTCATATTATAGATGGTAGAGAAAAACCGATAGCATTTGCATCAAGATCTTTAAGTACGAGTGACCAAAACTACAGCCAATTAGATCGAGAGGCACTTGCCATTATGTTCTCCGTCAACTATTTCTTCATGTACCTCTATGGTCGTAAATTCAAGCTCATTACGGATAACAGCCCTCTAACCAGGATTTTTCATCAAAACTCCAAATTACCATCGATGACCTTGGCCAGACTCCTTCGGTATGCTTCATTTCTATCTGGATTCGACTACGAAGTTGAATAAAGAAAAAGCGCTGAACATGTAAACGTCGATTGTTTGTCAAGAGCTTCCATTAACCAACCATCAACTTCAATGGAAAAATTCATCAATGAAGAAGTGAATCAACTTTGTCTTGCATCAATCAAAGAAATATCAACCATCGATCTCACCTATGAAAGTCTTCAAATTGCTACAGAAAATGATTCAGTTCTATCGAAAATTACATCCGATTTAAAATCTCGTATTCAAACGGAAAATGAATTTACTCTACTCGACGGAATTTTATTCAAACGACAAAGAATTGTCATTCCAGTATCACTTCAACCATTGGTTCTTTCTGAACTTCATAGCACTCACATTGGTATAACAAAAATGAAACAGTTAGCAAGACGTTACTGTTATTGGAAAAACATCGATAAGGATATCGAAAGAATAGTTAAATCTTGTCAACCTTGTGCAGAAATTAGAAAATCTCCTTCAAAAGCACCTCTGCACCTTTGGGATTCACCAGCAGAAAATTGGGACCGTATCCACATCGATTATGCAGGACCGTTTCAAGGGTTATATTTTTTAGTCGTCGTCGACGCTAAATCACGATGGGCCGAAATAAAAATCCTTCGGGAAGCACCAACTTCAGAAAAATCAGTCGAATTACTCTTCAGTCCTGAAAAATTAAAAAAAGTTTCACTTCTCATGGAAACGCCCCCGTATCTTCCGTAATTTTTGACGTAGAACCATGAAATTTCCAGGAACGATAGATACACTAGACATGACCTCTCTGCACGAAAGGGGACATCATAAGTGAAGTAGTTGAAAAAAAAATTGAATTTTTCAGAACTGAAATTTTTTCAGGAGACAAGTGTATCAGTAGTAATTTGGGGATCCTGAACACGAATCCGAAGAAATTTTAAGCCAATTTTGCTCCCTAATATTACTTTCAGGAAAAATGGGTGCTTTCATCGCTGCTGGCGAGCAGTGTAGATCACGTAGGATGACCTCTTTCGTGCAGAGGGGTCATCTCTAGTGTATCTATCGATCCTGAGAATTTCATGATATTTCGTCAAAAATTACAGAAGATACGAGGGTGTTTCCATGAGAAGTGAAACACACTGTATATATAGTTATTCTTCTATTGAAAAATGTCACTAGAAGAGTTTGTTCCAGAATAATTTAATTTTCCCAATTCTGATTTTTTTCTGAATAGAATGCCAATACTCCAAATTACCACCACCATGTATTGATTTTTTGAAAAAATCAACATTTCGATATCTGTAAGAAGATAGTATTATATCATTCGTTCAAATTGGCATAGAATTGGTGTTTGGAGGATGAAGTAGGAAAATTCAACTTAGCGACAATGTCCACAGAACTATATGGAAGTATGAAAAGAGCACCTTTCTGCCTTAGCTTGAATTTATTTCAAATCAGGAAAATGTTTCAATATATCTACCCATTGCTTGTTACCTCAATTTGTACCCAGTCTCCCCAATGAAGAAGACGTGAACTTGAAGCTATCTGCCAAGAGTAGGTTAAAAAGAGGAATTACTCGAGCTATTTATGAATGAAATCGTAAAATTCATAGACAACAGAATAGTAAAATAGGGAACAGGCATGTATTCCCGTTCTGAAATATTTTTATTGGCACATGAACGTTATCGTCCGAGAAGCTGAGTGACATACTCAGGATTTGAAAGTTTGCGTTTCCTTTCTTTTAATTCTTAATTGAAATGCAACTTTTTTCACCCCATTCAAATACTTACTCGTAGCTACTCTGACGGATGTATGTATCGTTACTTTACACGGTTCAAACTCACCGTTTGAGGGCTCTTAAAAGCTGTGTAAAACTGTCAAAATAACTCGTCATTCTGTTAAAAACCACAAGGAGCGCTAGTGTTTGGGGAAAGTTATTCGACCTCAAGGTCAAATTGTGTTTAAATCGAAGAGCAATTTCAAAACAAAAAATTTGTGAGAATATAGGATTTAATGAAATATTTTCATTAAATGTTATTTTGAGACCCAAATTGATGCATAAAAGCCAAACAATGAAATCATGCGTGTTCTCTATTGTACCATTGGCGATGAGTTAAGCCAATCAGATCGATTGTAGAGTGACAGTTGTCATTGTAATTCGAAACTCCAGCTGTCTTATTTGAGAAATCGCTTTGGGTTGATTCGAGTTGAAATGTACGAAAGCATCCTGGTGTCATGCACTCTTCTTTTTTTGAAAACTCATAAGGGCTTTTTTCTTATTATATTAACTTTTTTCACATTATATTGACTTTTTTCTCGTTATAATGACCTTTTTCTCAATATAATGACGTTTTCCTCATTATAATGACTTGTATTATCTGTCTGCTACGACTGCGATTGCTTTCTTTCTGTAGGTAGTTATTACTTCGATTCAAATTTATTCTCAAATAAAGTTCATAAAAATATGCAATATATTCAGCCCTATGCTGTATCACTTCCGTTAAAAATAACGTCACCGTTATTCGCCATTTCCGTTATTTTGCTATTGCTCTATGATAGGGCTGAATATCAGTTAGTCACTTCCATTTTTCTTAAGAAATTATTCAAATTTATAGTAATTAATAATGATTCAAACTAAACAAATGATCTATATACCCAACAACGAAGTAGCATCACCAAGAAAATATAAATTTATAATAAGAAAAAGGTCATTGTTCGGAGAAAAAAGTCATTATAATGAGAAAAGAGTCAATATAATGAGAAAAAAGTCATTATAATGAGTTTTCGAAAAAGAAAAGAGTGCGTGACACCATAATGCTTTCGTAGAAATGCACAATTATGCGGGGTTGCGATTCCGTGTACCATAGAATTCAAAAGTCGATAGAATAAGTGAGATGGCATTATGGTTGAACTCATAACTGTCGACATTTTTTTGTACGAAAATGACAGATGAAAATGTAAACTATTAGCTAGGAATGTATACAGGCTGCTCCTGGCTATATAATTGTACGAATTGCTATATATATATAATCCAATATTTATTTGGAAAGGAATATTATATTGATAAAATGCATACATTTAGATTCAACTGGGTTTTGGATCAAGTCATTAATTCGAACGAGGCCATGGACATATTTTCAAATTCCTATAACTTCAATCGTCGAATTCTCTGCCTATCTTTCACGTATGCGTGTTCGTTTTTGTCATAAATCACGATCATACTGAACCATTTTCAATTGTCAAATTAAATTGCTGCCATTGGCCACTTTCACAAGTCGGTTAAGTGAGTTATGTCTTCAAATCTTTAATAAGTATCAACATTCACATTTGAAAAAACAGTAAACTTTTAAAATTTGTTTGAATTTGAATTTGTAAGAAGTTTAAAGTATGAAAATAAATGGATTGGTATGTAATCAGTTATTATTCATTTGAATTATCAATTTGTGTACTAATGTATCATTTATTGCAGATATGTACGAAGCCGTAGAAGATGTAAGTAGTGATTTTTTCTAATTCCTAGATAAATCTGTCTATTAGACAGTTATTATAATTGACAGATATAAGTGTCTAACAGACAGATATGATGAGTCTAAAAGACTGATATTATGTGTCTTCTAGACTCCTATATTATCTGTGCAATAGACTGGTAGTATCTGTCTAATAGACTGATATGAACTGTCTATTAGACAGATGATAATCTCTTGTCATAGTTCATTTGTCTCATTAAATGGCAAGGTGCTTAGATGCATATCCTAAAAAAATTGTAATTAAGAATTTGTAGAATTTTATGAAAAACATTTCTCATGTGGAACTGGGAATACTTGACGAAAGGAAATAAATTCCAAAATGAAATTTGTTTATAAAAATAATCTAGCCTTTCGCATATTTTCCTATTCTGTAAGATTGTCGGCAAACGTCGAACAGAAATGATTCAACAGATTCAACAGTCGTATGGAGCTGTTGAATTATTTCTGTTTGACGTTTGCCGACAATCCTGTTTGTATGTAAAGTAATGAACATTTATCATACGTTGACTATTGAATAATGCGTTCTCTAGAGCATTATTCTGTGATAATGCTAACTGCACCGAACCCGAAAGAACATGGATTAGGCTTCCAGGGGAAGCCCATACTCGTTAAAATTGCTCAGCTTATACTTTACTAAGCATTCACTGGCAAAATAACAAGCGTATACATATAAGAATTTTTCTGTAGTAATTCAAAAACGGAATAAAAGCTTCTTACGTTAAACAATAATTTTCTACGAAACCTATTTCTTATTTGAACCTCTTTAACCGTTAACGGTCAACGGATGACAAAATGTGACAAAAGACGAGTGACATACATGGCAAATGACAAGATTGACAAGTGTAAAGCAACGTTGCTATTTTTCAGTAGGTCGACATGAGTCAAATGACCTACACCGAAATACCTTAAAAATTTTGTTAATTCCCAGATAAATCTGGCAATTATAATATCTGTCTATAAGACACTTATATTTGGGAATTAATATAATTCCCAGATAAATCTGTCTATTGGACACTTATATCTGTCGATTATAATAACTGTCTAATAGACAGATTTATCTGGGAATTAGAAAAAATCACTACATCTGGCGCTTCTACGCCGTCATAGATATGTGATTAAATTCAAGTCAAACCTATTGCAAGCACATCTGCTTTTGATGATGAACATAATTATTTTATGAACACCCTGAACACAAAAGAAATTGATACCTCGGAACAATGGCTCTAAAATACTTCCTCCGACCCACTGGAAGTGAAGAATGGAAAAGAAAGAGAAATGTACACTCTCAATCAACAATTATCTGGATGAGACAAATTTACATTTCTTGACACATCAAAAACATTTCCTTTTGGCAAAATTTGACAAAAAAATGTATTAGAAGGAAAATATCATATGATCAGGCATTTGAATAATGGCAGGTACTCATAAAAAATGAGCATGCGGTAAGAATTACTGCAATAATAGGGAACACGCATGTTTTATTTTTTGGCTTTTCTGTATCAATTTGTCGAAGGCGTAGAAGGGCCAGCAACAAAATATTTTTCAAAATAGTTGGAATTGCCACTTTGATCTGACAATTGTCACTTTGATCTGGCAATTGTCACTTTGAAATGGCAATTGTCACTTCGAACTGGCAATTGTCACTTTGAACTGGCAATTGTCACTTCAAAGTGGCAATTCCAACTATTTTGAAAAATATTTTGTTGTTGGCCCTTCTACGCCTTCGTAAATTTGGCCCCCAAAACTAACATTAAATAAAAATAATTCATTAAATATAATTTTTTTCCGAAATTTTGAGTTTTGAAATTGCTCTTCGATTTAAATACATTTTGATCTTGAGGTCGAATAACTTCCCCCAAACACTATCGCTCCTTGTGATTGTTAGCGGAGTTATGAGTAATTTTGACAGTTTTACACAGCTTTTTAAGAGCCCTCAAACGGTGAATGTTTGTACCGTGTGAAGAAACGATAGGAGTCGCTAGGAGTACTTTTTTAAATGGGATGAAAAAAGTAACATTTTCAATTAAATTACAAGAAAGGAGTATGTCACTTAGCTTCTCGGGCAATAACGTTCATGTGCAAATAAAAATATTTCAGAACGGGCATACATGCCTGTTCCCTATTGACAAAATATTACCAACCCCAGAAAAAGAAAGAAAATTACACCTGAGGAAACAAATTGAATTAACATTTTGTTGCTACATCTGTGAACAAAATTTATCATTATCTTTAATGAATACATTTCCTGATTTCTGTAAAAGTGTATATGTTGACTCTGAGATTGCCAAAGAAATTGAATTGAAAATAAAGAAATATAACCAATTAATTGTTGGACATTCAGGCCCAAATTTCAAAAGAGAAATAGTGAATGATCTAAAAAGTATTAATTTTTTTATCATTGATGAAACAACAGATATAAGTACAAAAGTGTCTAGTACTTGTTGTGAGATACTGGAAATATGAATCTGTGAATGGCAGATTATTAGATTTGGTTGAGACAGAGAGCGGAACGGCTGAAGTAATCAACATTTTTTTTCTCCGAATGGCAGATTATTAGATTTGGTTGAGACAGAGAGCGGAACGGCTGAAGTAATCAACATTTTTTTTTCGAAACTTACGTAGTTTGGCCTATTGAACAAAAAATCCGAATGAAATTTTTGGCGGTCTCGACTAATTTCGGAGATATGTGTCTTTTTTTGAGTGATGACTGGCATTTTTAGGACACATTTCTACTGCGGAAAAACACTCAAAATTCTTCCTTCCTTAAACTAGTACAATGTACACACCCTAATTCACATATTTTACACATTTTTTTTATGTAAAACGGCATTGTCTATCCAAAAATGCAACCTTTTAAAAACATCGAAACAACACGTTTAGTGAATTTATTTATGTTAAGTTGGTAACTTTGAACTTTGCATATTTGCACAACCAACTCTTCCAGGCATTTAATTTCAACATGAATAGGAAATTAATCACTCACTTTTTTTTCAGAAACCAACTTTACGTGAATAAAATTCATTAACCATTTTGCCAAGATTTGTTGGTTATGTGATCATAAATGGATGAGTTTTTTTTACTAAAAAGTAGCGTTTTCAATAAAAAAAGAGTGTGAAACAGGTCAATTAGGGTGTGTACATTGTGTTAGTTTAAAGAAGGAAGAATTTTGAGTGTTTTTCCGCGGCAAAAATGTGTCCTAAGAAATACTCAAAAATAGGCCCATAACTCCGAAATTAGTTGAGACCGCCAAAAATTTCATTTGAATTTTTTTTAAGGAGACCTGAGTTCCAGAAAAAAATTATTGATGGCTTGTGGCTATTAGTTAATGGAATTTTACCCAAATTTTTGATAGTATTGCTTATAGTAATATTATTGGATTTGCTTCTGACAATGTAAATGTTATGATGGGCAGCTTAAACGGTGTCCAATCTATAATGAAGAGAGAGTTGCAACAAAATATCTTTGTTCAGAGATGTTCCTGTCATTTGCTACATTTATATTCATCGGCAGTTGCCAAGAAGCTTCCCGGCACAGTGGAACAATTTGCATGAAATATATTCATACTTTGCCTACAGTTCAAAGAGAATTGCTGCACTCAGGTAATTCCAGATCAGGTGGTTATCTTTACAGGTAATTAATGTGCTCGTCATTCATCTACCTGTATATATAGAAATTTATTCACTTCTAGGCAGTGGTGGACAGAATACTAGAACATTGGAATTCTTTACAATTTTTTCAGAGTGAAGTATTGGAGGAAAACTTGCCTCAGTGCCAAACGAATTTCAAATGCATTAATAAATTCTCTTCATAAAGTCTATAATTTCTGTCATATGTTCTCAAGTTAATTAACATAGTTAATGTAGAGTTACAGTCATCTCAGTCAAAAGTTCCTATGTTGCTTGATAAAATTGAATGTCTTTACAAGATATTTATTAAATGTTTTCAAAGAAAGAAGTGATTGAAGAGTTTGAGAAAGAATCGTCTATAGACAAAATTAAAATAAGAGTTCCTCACAACTACCTTTCCATAGAAAATGTTTATTTTGGAGCTAGAGTGGATGTTTTGCTCAAACAAAATATCAATATCCCTGTGCAAGAGTTGACTAAATTGATTTCAATGATAAAATTTCAACATTCGCTTCAAATTTTGTTCCAGAAAATGTATGTGAGGGTAGTATACGTTCTATTGCTGAGTTCATAAATTTTTCCCTCTTATCAAAGTCGATATTGTGGCTGCAAATGTTGAATGTTTTGAGCGAAACCTCTTATGACAAAAAAATAAAAGAAAATATAAATGCGTTCTGGAGAGTAGTGTAAATAGAAAAAAATACATTAGGTGAATCTATGTTCTCAAATTTAATGATAATTGTTCATATTATCATGCCGTTGCCCCATTATTCTGCTGCATCAGATCGAGTTTTTTTTTAGCCTCAATTTGATGAAATCTAAAACAAGAAACTGTCTTTCAGTGAAGACTTGTCGGCTATACTATCCATTAAAGATAAGATGGCATTGTATGAAGGAGGGTCTATTGCTTGGAAACCTGACAAGTCTTTGTTGAAGTACAAAACAGAATCTATTGATAATGTGCCTTGCAACAAAAATGAAACAGATCTGTGATAAGTATATATTCAGTGTCTGAATTTTTTTTATTCTCATGAATCTCGTATACTGTGACTTAGCTTTAAGAGTTTTTATTTTTGTTTTTTAGTTAGTTCAATATTGTTTTTGAGTTTGTCGATTATTTTTATTTTTTCAATAAATATATTCAGATCATACGTTCTCTTTATTCAATTTTTCATTTAGAATGCCTTTCCAGTCTCTCCACAGATCGCTCAGTTGTTCTTGTTAGTTGTCTTTTCACTTGACATCTTGACAAGTTACAAACGTTACGAGTTGAAATATCCACTTGAAAACACCGTTATGCGTAAGCTGTCTAACAGTTTTCTGTCAGCGATGTATGCACAGCGTAGCGGAGAATCGGGAACTAGGACCTAATCCAACAGGTGGGGCCGTCCGAAAAAATTAAAACCAAATCGAATCGTTGCGGTCACCAGGGTTTTTAGACATCTTATTACAAATGAACATGCCGTTGATGAGAGATTGAGGATTCAACGATCGAAGTGACTGAAATTTATAAATATGTGACCGTGGTCTTGTAAGAATGAATGCAAACCCAAGTGACGTCAAAATTAGGGAATGCAATCTCGTTCTCGCGAGATCTCGGCCTTTTTTAGCGGGAATGATCTCATCCGAAAAATGGGCGAGATCTCGCAATTTCAACGAGATTGCACTCGAGCATAAAAATGTTTTATTCAAAGCGATTTCGGTGCGCGGGCGGCGGCGGTCTATGGTTCCAACTAGCGTTGAATCCGAAAGGACCTTCTCAGCGGCTGGCCAGCAAAATAAGAAGTCGTTTAGCAGACGATTCTTTGGACATATTGTGCTTCTTAAGGAGCTACTTTCAAAATAATTCGTAAAAATGGCGTGTGATGTGAACTGAACAAGCCTTTCATCTGATTGGTATATTTTGTTAATTAATCTGTAATTTCTAATAGATATCCGAGTAGGTATAGTTTTCTTTAATTGATAATAATATCTCAGATTAATATTCAACTCAAATTAATTATTGAGTTTCATTTTAGTTCTTAACTTCTTGTTGTTTTGTTATAAAAAATGTTTTATTATTAAAAGCTTTTTTTTATATTAGAAGAGAAGGCTGGTTGTTTTTATTTCATTTCTTATTTGATTAGATACGTCAAAGTTTTATTTGCTGAAAAGGAAGAAGTTTAAAAGTCCTTAAAACAACTATATACTAAATCAACTTAAAGATAACAAGAAATTCAAAAAAATTACACACGACGCACGGATTACTAGAGGTCTTAATTCTACCTTCCGGGATGTAACTTAAACTTTTACATAGTAGTACAAACAATCTCCGAATGTTTTACGGTAACACGACAGACAAAATTCCAAATTTAGATAGATCAGGAATTAACGAGATTAGCTCGTAGAAGTAGTAAAGAAAGTGCTCTTACACGATTTGATACCTTCTTTGAAAAGGTTGACGAAGAGGATGATCGTACGATTCTGGAAATAAAAGCACGTTTGGAAGCAATAAAAAATAGTTATGCCGAATTTGAGGACATACAAGCAGAAATCGAAAATATTGAACCCGAAAACTGAGATGGTCATGAAAAAGAACGTGAAAATTTAGAAAATTAATATTTTTTGCTATAGTAGCAACTGCTAGAACAGTGTCATACAATCAATACAATCACGTGAACAAAACTCTGTTACAACTGGAACACATGAATCATTCATTTCTGATAGTGGCGTAGCAGATGAACACCAGTCACATTAATAATAAATTACCTGTGATTAGTTTACCAGAGTTTAGCGGTAGGTACGATAAGTGGACGCAGTTCTATGAATCTTTTGATTCATTAATAAATAAAAACCCGTCACTGGCCAATGTTCAGAGGTTTTTCTATCTACAGGGAGTATTCAAAGGTGTGACAGCGCAAATAATTTCTTCCCTTACTGCAACAGACAATATCTATGAAATTGCATGGGATTTATTATAACTGAACATTATCAAAATAATAAAGCTATAATACATTCGCATTTTAAGAGCATTTTTGAGCTTCACAATGTACCCAAGGTTCCTACAGCATTTTGAGACAATTTTTTGAAACATTTCAGATCTTTGGAAAAATCTGGGGGAACGAATGAAATGCGATATTAGTATTACTTTTGAATTCCAAATTGGAATCATCTTCGCGAAAAGAGTGGGAAGAACAAACAAAATCTCGACCTTCTACAAAAATTGACGACTTTACAACTTTTTTAACAGAGTGTTGTCAACTTTTGGAATCGTTAGATACCAGAACAGTTACTGCAAGTAACAATCCAATAAAAAAAACAAATGAAGGTCGTTCCTATTCGCATATTTCTGTTAATCATTCATGCCTAAATTGTAATGAACATCACTCTCATCTTTCATTGTAAAACATTCCTCGACATTCCTTTGGACAAAAGATATTCAGAAACTAAACGTTATGGTCTATGCACGAATTGCTTGCGACTAAACCACAGCAATTCTGAATGTAAGTCAACGTACTCCTGTAAAACCTGCCAAAAACGTCATTATTCGCTGCTTCATACTTACCATCAAATAGTCGCACTACCAACTCCACATCCTGTGCCAAAACTAATACTCAAAATTAAATCTTCCTAAAACATACTAATTAGATTCAAAGCAATCACAGTCACCCTCCTCCTGGTATAACGCCCGATTCAAAATCTTCACAAACTCTAACACCATTTGAAAATCTATGTACCCATCAGTCATTTGTTATTCTCTCAACTGCAGAGGTAAACGTTTTAGACAAAAATGGCAAATATTTTAAATGTAGAGCACTGCTTGATAGTGGTTCCAGTCTACAGGGTGTTGACATATATATGCCTATTTCTGTCAAATTTAAATCTATATATGGCGTCTTTTCCCCACAAATGTTCTTTTTGATCATCAACAATATAACAGGAATTACTCCGCAGCAGTTCATTGATTTCAATCAGGTGAATATTCCTAGCCATATCAAACTTGCCGACAAAAATTTTAATGTCCCTTCTCCTGCTTCTAGGTGCTGAAAAATTCTTCGAACTCCTCAGTACAGGCCAAATTGAGTCAGGTAAAGGTTCACCTTCTCTTCAAGAAACTAAACTAGGTTGGGTTCTAGCTGAACCTATCCCATTCAATCATATCGTTCAGCCCTCCACCAATTTTTGTTTCTTATCAATGAACTCTTTAGAAGACCAACGTTATGATTTTTGGAAAATCGAAGAGAATTATGCTGAAAACGAAAAACTCACGAAAGAAGAAGTCGATTGCGAAATTAATTTTTCGAAAACATTCACCCGTGACGACACTGGGCGTTTCATAGTCAGTTTACCTTTAAAAGAAACTTATAAACAGTTAGGTGATTCTCTGGAAATCGCAATTAAACGGTTTTATTAAATGGAAAAAAAAAAAATTAAATCAACACGCGCAATTACCAATATATTATTTGCCTCATCACAGTGTCGAAAAGCAAGATAGCACCACCACCAAGCTACGAGTTGTATTTGATGACTCAACCAAAACTAATACAGGCATTTCATTGAATGATTCAAAGTCGGTACAACAATTCAAAATGAATTACTCGTTGTACTCCTCCGCTTCAGACAACATAAAATAGTGATGACAGGTGATATTGCCAATCCAAATTGTCTAATTTCCAGTTGAATACCGTCACTTACAGAACGGCATCAGCTTCATTTCTTTCGGCTCGCTGTCTGAAGCAGATTGCTTTAGAATCCCAAAACCAATATCCTGTAGAATCCAATATAATTCTCAATGATTTTTACGCCGATGACCTACTCACACGTTCCAATTCGGTAGGGAGTCTCATTATCATAAAAGAAAATGTTATCAATCTCTTAGCCAAGTCAGGATTTGAACTCCGAAAACTCAGATCTAATAACCCATCAATTTTGAATGATATTGGATATTAATAAAAAAAATTGTCTTTTAAAGCAGCTAGTACCTGACCTATAAAGTACGAAATCTCTCGAAGTATTGTGGAACTATGATACAGATGCATTTGAGTATAATACAAAAATGACTTCATCCGTCCCCAAATACATTACCAAAAGAACTATCCTCTCCATTATTTCACAAATATTTGACCCTTTGGGTCTTCTGGGTCCCATTATTGTACAAGCAAAGATTATTTTACAAAAGCTGTGGCTTGCAAAACTCACTTGGGATTTATTTATTTATTTATTTATTCGAAATTTGGGATACAAACAGTTTATTACCCATACAAGCATCCACTAATACAATCAGTTACTAAAGAAGTACAGAAATACACCTAATTACATCGAAAGTATAAAATATATAAATAAACATTGACATTTATGGTTATAAATAACTCATTATCGTAACATATGGAAATAAAAATGTTTTTAAAAGTTTTTTTAAAGGAATATAAGGATATGGAAAAAATGTTTACATCATTGCAATATTTGTTGAAAGAATCACACATTCTAGTCATTGGAGAATTTTTTCCTAAATTTGTTTTATAATTGGGGCACGCTAATAATTGTCTATTCCTGGTATACCTTTGAGGAACATGATATGATATCATTGACATGATGATCCTATACTAACTAATTTATTCAAATCCTGGATCCACTTTCAAAACCGAATTCTCACTGCTCAAACATTAAAAATTCCTAGACATGTGTTGATCCAAAATTTAGTTAACATACAAATTCATGGCTTTTGTGATACTTCTGTTCAAGTGTATGGTTCATACATTTATAACCGATCTCAGAATGCCCGAGGTGAAGTATATGTTTCACTATTATGCGCAAAATCCTGTGTAGCTCCTCTCAAGGCTGAGCTTTCCGGTGAGCATTCCGGTGCACTTCTCTTAGCTAAACTAATCAAAAGGGTAATCTTGCTTAGACATTAAATTAAATGAAATATTCTATTGGGCAGACTCCACTATTGTTCTTGGTTGAATTGCCGCTGAACCACTTTGCTGGAAGACTTTTGTATGCAATAGAACTTTCGAAATACAAACATTGACAGAGAAAAATTATTGGTACTATGTATCATTTATTGAAAATCCTGCTGATATTATCTCAAGAAGAATCAGTCCAAACGAATTGGAAAATAATTCTTTATGGTGGAATGGTCCATTCTTTTTGAAGAATTCCCAAGACCATTGGCCTGTAATTGCCACAAAACTTAAAGTTAACTAATTCTGTCAGATCTAGTAGTAAACTTAGCTCGTTGAATCCCTTCTTAGATGAAGACGGTATAATTCGAGTGGGCGGACGTTTACGCCATTCAACCTTAAAATTCGATTCTAAACATCATATTGTACTGCACAAAGTCCATGTTTTCACAGAACTATAAATTCAATTTGAACATGAACGTAATTTTCATTCTGGTTGTCAAGCCACGTTATCATTTATTAGGCAAAAATATTGCCCACTTAGTGGCAGGGAAGCCGTTCGCAGCATTCTTCGCAAATGTATACCTTGCTTTAGAGCTAAACCACCAGTTATTTCGAATCAAATGGGTAATCTTCCTGCAACCAGAGTAACTCCGTCTCGAGTCTTTGATAATTGTGGGGTCGATTATACCGGTCCTTTTTATTGAAGGATGGTAAGTACCGGAATCGAAAAATTCTAAAGGGTTACGTATATATCTTTATCTGCTTGTCAACTAAGGCCATTCATCTAGAGCTAGCCAGTGAACTCACTTCCGAATGTTTCATCGCGACTTTCAAACGATTTTCCTCCAGACGTGGTTTGTGTAGTCATACCATCTCAAATATTGAACGATACACAAGCGGTGATTATTTTTCATCCCCACAGAGAAACGTTGTAAGTGAACCAGGAACACCTTCCCCCAAAGAAATATAGAGGTAGAGGAAGAGGACGGAGTCACTGTTTTCTCCTTTCCGCTAACCAAAGAGGGAAATAGAGAAGGGAAAGGAAAACGAGAAGAAAAAGACAACCATCCTTAATCCCCAAAACTAGAGAAATCCCAAGCAGACAGTAAAAAAGAAGAACAGAAGCCAAGGCCAAAACCAACTTCAATCAGCTCATTCGGAGCAACACCAAAAAAATCCCCCAGATCTAATTCAAGATCAGGTAGGAATTGAAACCCAGAATCCAGATCATTTGAACACATCCAAAAACAGCAGAAAGAATAACTAGACAGAGAAATAGAAAAGACCGGGAAGACCAAACTGCATATGCTCAAGCTAAAAAGAGAATGAACTCTGGAAAGTGAAAATCTATTTAGTTATTAAGTTCTAGTGTAAAGGTTAGAGTAATTTCTGTGCTCGCAAAAAATTGTTTTTGAACTAGGTGAGTTTTTTTCCTTTTACTCAGTCAATTAATTTTAAAATATTTCTTAATATATTGACACTAACCCTCTAACCCTATAAACCCTCTCAATAATCATGGATCCATATATACGGGATTTCACTATAGATAAACTGGAAACATATTTGAACTCAGTAATGCATCAGAAACAAAACAAATTTTGAAAATCAATAACAACTATTAAAATTTTACAATAATCCATAATTACATTTCGAAGCATATTAAAAAATTTCGACGAATTTAATATTTTTATAAAAGAATTAGATTCATCTCCAGATTGCATAGTACTAAGTGAAACTTGGGTAATACCTATACAATATTTAACATAAAAGGGTACAAAACAATATACAATTTTGGAAACCTGAATCAGAATGATGGCGTAGTAGTTTTTATAAAAACTATGAACTAAAAGAAATATGTGGGACAAATATGATACAACTTAACACTGTTCTAGATGAAGAAGAAATCATAATAAATGCTTTTTATAAATCACCAAGTACCCCAACTGATATATTCGTAGATGAACTCAATACAGTCCTGAAAGGAACACAAAAAAACTTTACATATAGTATTTTCGTAGGAGACATGAATATAGACCTATAGGTTAATAATGATGATTCCCAAAACTATCTAGACACTCTTTGTGATAACGGCTTCATTTCAGCAATAAATTCTGTTACGCGATGTTAGAAATTATCAAATACTTGCTTAGATCATATTTTTATACACGCAAAAAACAACTTTTGGCAAAATTGTGTCATAACAATTTTGCCAATGACAATACAAACATGCGTCACTGATCACTTCACAATTTTACTTCAGATAATTTCTTCCAATCAAAAAAAAAACTCCAAACTCAAAGAGCATTCCAGATATCACAAAATTCTAGATGACAAGAAATTGCTGGAAAATATAGAAAAAGTAAATTGGAACGAGGTCCTCCAAACAGAAAATCTTCAAGAAGCCACTGATAAATTTATAGATCTTGTACAAAACACAGTAGAAAAGTCCAAGAAGTATATCAAAATAAAAAGTTGTGAGAGAAAACGAAAGAATTGGATATCAAAATCGTTGGTAGAAGCTACAAATAAAAAAAATCAAATGTATCATAAATTAAAAAAAGATCCAAATAATGCAATCCTACAACAAGAGTTTAGAAATTACAAAAAACTTTTCGAAAAATTAATTAGAAAAGCAAAATCGGATCATTACCGAAAAAAATTTAAATAAATAAAAAAGATTCGAAGCAATTATGGCAAACAGTAAACGAAATACTCACAAACCCTAGCTCTACAGAAATAAACAGCATAAACTCAAAAGATGGGTGTGTATCAACAGAACCAACAGAAATAGCAAATAACTTTATTGACTACTTCATAAATGTAGGTTCGGAATTGGCAAAAAAGATTAAAAAAAAAAGATGGCTATAGAGAAATTAAAAAAATTCATGAAAATTCACTTTTGCTCTTCCCAACAAATCCTTCAGAGATTAAAAGTGTTATATCAGAACTAAAGAATAAAAAATCGCCTGGACCCGACGATTTAAAATCAGAAACAATCAAAATTATGCTAGACTTCATCAAGATTCCGCTTACATATATTATCAACAAATCATTTGATACTGGTGAATTTCTCACAGCATTCAAACTATCTACTGTTGTTCCAATTTACAAAAATGGTAATAGAACGGAGATGTCTAACTATCGCCCCATAGCATTGATATCTAACTTCAGTAAAATCATAGAGAAGATAATAAAAAAACGATTGAATTCATTTCTGAATAAATATAACATTTTATCTGATTCACAGTTGGGATTCAGAGAAGGAAAATCAACTCAAATTGAAAGTTATTTTAGATATTCGTAATGTTACCCCAAATGCACTTAGTAATTGTACAATTGTATATTATAGTATTTTAAACTTTTAAACTCCTTAATATTTATATTTCATATTTCGATACTTATTATTTTTATTATTTTACATGAATACACTTTTAAATTTTTAAATAAAAGAAATATATACTTACATAAAAACTACATTTGAAAGTCTTTTACATTCTTAACAGTATTAATACCTAGAAAGTTCAGAACCAATTATATTATATAAGTATGTGTGTGTATGTATATATGTATATATATGCAATATCTATAATTCGTATTTATATTTCCTATAATTATTTGATGTGTACAAGCGCACATGTGAAATGAGCGTGGGTGTATTTGTGTAAATGTATTGTATGGTAGTCTGTATTAATAATTATATATACTTTTACTCTCACAATAATTGTATACCAAATATTTATTTTTAGTAATTTTAGTATAGTATTTTCGAATAATTTGTTTGTATAAACTCATGGTGTATACGCCCACACACAAGCAGCTTCCGTGGTATTTTTGTTTATTCACAATAATGCTGAATTTGTAAAATTCTACTCTGTTATTATTTTTTTCTTGTGAATAAATTATTATTATTATATGTACTCGGACAGTGGCACGAATTTTGTCGGTGCTAATAACGAGTTGAAGCGCATCGGTTCCATTTTGAGAAATGAAGCAATTCAAGATACTTTAATATATTAATATTCAATGTACACTGTCATTTCATACCAGTCCGTTCCCCCCATTTTGGTGGAATATGGAAGGCGGCTGTGAAGTCAATTAAAGAATTATGCACGATTTTAACACAAGTGGAGGCGGTTTTTAATTCCCGTCCTCTTACTCCCCTTTCCTCTGATCCAGATGACCTTGAGGCCATCACACCCAGTCATTTCCTTATCGGTGGAGCGAACTATCGAGAATATGAGTATTCTGCCAATAGACAATGACCAGCCGTTTTTTTATATTTTCAATATCTCGAACTGATGAGCTCGATTAGTACAATAATTACTTACTATTTACTTCTTCAATGATTATTTTAATCATGTTTTCCAAGATGTAATAACGTTAGAATGTATTCTTTATTTGAAAATGCATTCTTTATTTGAAAAGCATCCCCAGGATACTTTCAAGGCCGGTGGGATGTTCCGAATGATATTTGTTAGTTTTATGCGCCTTATTTCAAATCTGGCAACAACGCTAAACACATGCAATGCTCTTGTTTGTTATCCATGTGATGTTGAAAAAAATTAAATGTCAATAATAACGAATTACACATAAAATTAGTGTAAAATCAATTCGAACACTATAAAGCCACCAATTCCTTGGAAATTATAAAAAGAAAGTAGCAAACTGGGGTAAAGCTATTATTTCTATTTTCAGCTAAAATCCCTGACAATACAGTGTCATTCATATGACTGATATAAAGAATTGGATTCAAGAAATAATCTTCATAAATATAACACGACCTTGATTATTTGTCGACTATTTTATTGCTGCAAAATTTCTCTTGTATTTATTAATTTTACTCGACATAATTTTGGCATTAATAATTCATCAGATTAATAACGCCAAAATAATGTCCCGTTAAATTATTATAAAATACAGTCAAAATTTAAATGCAATAAAAATAGTCGACTATTTATCAAGGTCTTGTTATATTACCCTTGAGTATCTACTATTCCAAACAAATTGGTCGAGAACTTACCTAATTTCGCAATATATGTTGGTAACGGTAATGGTATAAGTATGGATGGTGACTGATCCGATGCAACCTAATTTGATCTATTGTGTCCCATCTTCTTCTGCTATTTCAAGGTGTCCTCGTTTACAGTAGCCCCTCAAGCTCCAATTCCTTGAAGAATTTAAGGATTTTGAGGTGGTCTATTCATCGTATTTCTCACACAGTCAGCTGGTATGATCCCAGTATATTGCAATATGATAGTTGATATCTCCAGTATACCCAAACGATAACTCATTCCCCATGTAGTTTCCGGCTCGTGACGAAAGGAACATCGACCGAAAACATTATAAAAAACGGACTACCTAACTATCAAGTTCCCGAACTTTACCCAAACCATTCAGACAAAATGGTTGTTGTGATCACAGGAGTCCTTGAGGACACACTGTTCTTGTATCTGAAAATTACATGGGATTGCGTGATATGAATGGAATATCTCAGCCGGACGACTACAGAAGGCAGAAGGACTCCTTCCTCGGTTCACTTCATTTGCTTGTGGTTATTTTGGTAAATGTCACTAGCACACCTTCAGGGTATATCGGAGCTTCGGGAAAAGGACCCGACTGGGATATTCCTAATGAAAGAATAATATTTTGATATTTTTTACAGTTATGTTAAGCTGTGGATATGCATATAAAAATGTTCAGATGAATCTGGCAATATTTGCATATGATAAAAATAGGAGAATATTATTTATGGTCTAAATTCAAGACAGCTAATAATAAGTTTCTGACTGGGAGTTTTATGTTATGCAGATCACCATTTTTTAATGAATCACCAAAAAGACTTGAATAAATATTAGTTAAGTTACCGTTTTCCAACGGATATAATAAAGTACATGAAAATATAAAGGAAAAAAAAATTTCCTGCCTCAGAACTGAATCACACCCACAGATCGAAAAAAATGGGATTTTAAAGCATGCTTCCTAGTACGTAGTGCACTAACATGTAAAATAATTCTATAAAATCACTCCTGATGGAAAAATGACTAAAACTCTAGTTTCATATGCCAATTTTCATCATGAATAAAAAAGTTTGTGTTTCTCCCTATATATACACCAATGAAAAACTATACTGATACGAACAGTTGAGAAAAATATATTTATTTTCTATACATTGCATCATTACTTGATTAAAATTTACAAATTTTCCCACAGTAACTTTGGATTTCAATATAATTTCATATGTGGCTGTGATTGCATATTTGTGTTTAAAAAATTTAAGTATTTTTATTCCAATGAATGCTTTTAAGTAGCACTCTTGAGAGCTACAATAAATTCTAACGGAACAGGCCCTCACTTTACAGCTACACTCTTCAGTGTATTTTCATATCCTTGGAATTATTCCTTTCATGATAACTATTTGGTAAAATTCATCAACTACCTACATACCAGGTTTGAACTAAAATAAGAACTTTCTTGAGCAATTATTCTTTCTGTGAAATATTTTATTGAAAAGTTTTCAATATCATGAAATGTTCAGCTTATTTCTTTAAGGCCAATAAGAATTACCTACACTAAGTTGACGATAACTGAATAATTTTTCTTTACAAGTAAAATTGAGAAACAAAGTAACTTTTTGAGGAGAATGAATTTTTTACCCTCCCACACTTTCTAGAGTTTCTGGTGTTGCTTAATTCTTCAGATATAGTGTGGTTTCATGCAGCATCAAGTAACAATTATTAAATAGAAAGTATCAGTTAACAATTGTCATTTTACGTAAGGAAAAACAAGCATTAATATATACTAAATAAACTATTGAAAAAAATAGTAATAAATAAACACATTTGTCTTTGCTTCATTGAGTATGTTGTTTACATAGCATGGGGCCTATTTCTAGGGTCTACTTCTTGATCTGAGACTGTGATAGTAGGTCGCGGTGGCATGCGGGTAAAGTGCTCGTTCCATAAGCCAAAAACAACCGTAGGAGCATGAGTTCGAATCTCGGCACTGCCACCGGTCTCGTGCATGGTATCACACGTATTAAAAGGTATGGGCTTACGTCTTCCCCTAGCTCGCACAAGTCTATGACTTATGAGGGTTGCACGTATAGGAGTGCAAACTGTTGACAGATATAACAGCAATAAAACAACAACAATCAACTCTCTGAAAAAAACGAACTTGTGGCAATTCACACACTGCGATAATGACTCATGCACAATTGGAATGTTACGTTTTTTGTGAAAACTTATTTTATCGTACGTAACAGTGTCATAAATTTGTAAGGGACCGTCAGTGATTTGACAGTAGAAATTGTGGCACATAGTGTGGGATGCCACAGTTTTGAACGGATGCCGGAGTTCAGAATTATTACACAATGTGCTACAAATATATTGGTACAAATACAATAATTATCCAATGCAATTTGTGTGTGTGATCTATGGAAAAAGTTAATAGAGATTTTGTCAAGAGTACACACATGAAAGTCACACACATGTATATGAGTATAATAAAAATTGTAAGTACCATTTCAGTATATTCTATCTTTTTTCAGTTATTACCAATTACTTCTTAAGGTCATACACCAACCCTGACATGAAATTTTTTCATCAGGGTCATCCCAAGGTTATAGCAACCTAGAACCGGTTTACATTTCCTACTAACGACTGTTCTCTTAACTTATGTAGATATGATTCTCCTGGCGTTCTTTTTTATCAGGAGATGGGTGTGGTGGGCCAAGTTTCAATCATTTTTACGTACTTTCAACTTTTTTTAAAATTCTTTATAGAGAAAATACTCTAATCTCTATACACTGATATTCTTCATAGCATTCTCTTACAAGTCAAGTGGGCGATACAAAAGTCACCTTCTGGTGAAAATTAGTCGCCCAGTTGATGAAATTAAACATTAACAGACACGAGACAGTTTGCTCCGCAAATGATAAAGCAAAGGATTTCAGATGTTTTGAAAACTTGGCTAAATCTGGAAAATGCTAGTGAATCAGTCTCACTTCCAGGTCATCAAATAAATCTGAAAGGTAGAATATGTTAAAAAGGGGGAGGTTGAGCAATTTACGCCAAACATAAATTCAAAACTAGTTTGATAAAAAATGTGGATGTTGATTATGAGCATGTGCCTAAACATAGACGGTGATAAAATTGCATTGTCCTCCATTCGGTCGCTAGAGCTCGTACAGTACGGACGTGTTTGCTACTCCTAGTGCTTAAAGTCGGTGATCATTTTTAGCCAATGCAAGTGCATTGGTTTTTTTATGCAATTTTTCCGTTCTACACACTTTCCATTTTAGTTAGTTGGAAAAGTTCGGTAGTGATACGAGATTCAACAAGTGCAAGTGAGACAGACGCTACAACAACTGACAGAGACAGAGTGATAAGTGACAGTGACACGTAAAAGTGCAGTGAGTGCAACGACAAGTGCAACACTGGGAACTTTGGTAAATATAAGTTAGATTAAGATTTAGTGAAATAGACACACACACAAGTGAGATAGACACAGTTCCACACGGTTTTTACACCCAAAACCAGACCCTTTTTGTGACGTTTTTTACAATAACACATACAGACAATCCGTGAAATCGAACAAACTAAGACCGAATAAGTGACGACCTTGAAATTTATTTACAAAGGAAACCCATTCACCACACTTTCCATTTAATAATTTAACGGGAATTAACATGGGAAGACCGAAACCGGACACGGGAACAAGGGAGAAAACACAACAGGAACTAGACGAAGAGACTCAATTCATGTTTAGAAGCCTACGGACACCGCGAACACCGCCGCAAGACCTGGACAACGTAAACAAGAAGCACAAGAGAGAAGAGGAACCTGCAAAAACAAACCTGGACAAAACAATAGGGAATATCTACATAGACGTATACATGGAGAACGAGAACGAACGGGAGGAAGGAGCAACAGGACACACAAAAGACCCACAGGAGGAACAGAAAGAAACAGAGGAACAAGAGGCAGAAGAAGACAAAGAAATGGAATATGTCATAAAAGCCATAGAAAAAATCAATGAAGGAGTAGCTAGGGAGAATCATGGTAAAATATCAAAAGCCGACCAAACAGCAATCAGGGACGCCACACACGACATCATGGCCAAACTCACGAGAATAATGAGAAGGCTGGGTTCACTACAAACCGCAAATACAAGATTAACGGGACAAGTCCAGCTATGGAGAACCAGGGCACAAAATAATCAACAACTAAAAGCTGCGAAGGAACACTTCCCGGCAATAGGAGGAACGGACAACAACCAAATCGAAGAAATAATCAAGAAAACAGTCAATCAATTCAGAAAAATCAACGGGAATACCAACAACGAGACATCAACAGCAACAGCAACATGGCAAATACCAACCCCAAGGCTAGAAGCACCACCAACACAAGTTACCTTCCCTCAATTTCAAGCCGGCCAAATAACCCCCGCAGCCCCAACCACAGGGTCAACTTACGCAAGTATGGCCAACAGAACACCAGCCGTAAGACCACCAATAGAACAATGGACTTCACCACCGAGGAAACATGAGATAATAGTAAGGGTACAAGATAACGAAGACCCAGCAACGACACTTAGAAAAGTCAAAGAAACACTCACCAAGGACACCGGTGGACTCCGCAGTATTAGACAGACAACAAGCGGATCAGTCATTATAGAAGCAAAAGATGAACAGCAGATAGTGAAGGTGCACGACAAGCTGAAGACAAACAACCAGCTGCAAACGAAACATATGGGCGGAGCAGAACCGATGATCATGTTAACCGGCATCGAAACAGGTCTCACAGAAGAGGAGATATTAGAAGCTCTAATCACGGGGAACGAGATCCTGATAAACACACACGGAGAGGAACACGTAAGAGAGTCGATACGTATAGTGCACAAACGGCCATGCAGGAACCCACGCAAAGAAAACTGCATTGTACAAACGTCACCCGACATATTCAGGACGTTTATTAAAGAAGAAGAGGTCAGCATAGATCTGATAGCGGTCAGAGTGGAAGAACACGTAAGATTGGCCATGTGTTTCAAATGCAGCCGCTTTGGACATGTGGCCAAATACTGCAAAGAAAAGGAGAGATGCTACCGATGCGGAGGACAGCACGAAGGGAAGGACAGCCAGAACCGCCCCAACTGCTGCAACTGCGAAACTATGAAGCTGACACCAAGAGGGCATGAGTCACGCGACATGAACTGTCCGATATACAGCAGGAAACTGGAACTCACCCGGGGATACACCAACTACAGAACTAAGTAGAAGGAAAAATAAACAGGAGACTATGAGGGTGCTGCAAATAAACATAGGGAAAGGAAAGGCAGCCACGAATCAGCTTCTACAAACCATAAAGGACAAAGACACACACATCGTACTTATACAAGAAATCTACAAAAAGATGACGGACACACACACACTGTACAGACAAAATAAAAATAAAAAAAACACTATACAGGTCAGTAAACTCACAAACGTCAACACGACAACAATACAGATTGGACAAGGGGAACACAGAGTGACAATAACAAACATATACGACGAACCAGGAGGCAACACAAACGCGAAGTTCAATACGATAAAAACACCACTCAGCAAAATCAAGGGAAGGGTATTAGTAACAGTGGACATAAACGCGAAGAACACGGTATGGGGGGGACAAGAGACAGACAACAGGGGAGAAGAACTGATGGACTGGGTGGTAACAAACAGATACATCATAGAAAACGACAGAACAGACATAGCGACATATAGTTGCAACAGGGGACAGAGCTGGGTGGATATAACGATGACAAAGAACATAGACGCACATGACTGGACAGTAAACGAAGAGGAGACACTCAGCGACCACAGATACATAACATACACAATAGGACATAAAAAACAAACACATGAAACAACAAAACGCACATACAACACAAAACGGGCAGACTGGCACAAACTAAGGACGAGACTATCCAGCTACAGGCCACCAGAAACGGAAGATATCAATATCATGACAAATGAAATGCAAAAAGCGTGTGAGAAAGCCTGCGAGGAGGCCATCCCCAAACGGAAGGCCTTCCGCAGACATAACCAAATCTGGTGGTCTGAAGAGCTGAAGGGACTGAGAGCTAAAACCAACCGAGACAGGAAAAGATGGCAAGAAGACAGAAACAACGCAGAGAAGAGGAATAAATATGAAGAAACGAAAAGGAAGTATAAAACAAGAGTGAAGGAAACAAAAAAGCTCTCAATCCAGACATATATCACAGACAATAACCAAAGCGATCCGTGGGGACTAGCCTACAAGATATTAAGACGGAGATAAAAGGAAAAGCCCAAAATGACAACAATACAAAGACCAGACGGAACTTGGACAGACACGATAGACGAAACACAACGAATTGATAAACCAGTACTTCCCACCAGACACAGAAAATGAAAATATACACAGACAAATACTCAACAACATACAAGAAGACAGAACTAACTCAAACCGAACAAGGCGGCAGCGGAAGAAGACGGAATCCCCAACGAATCCGCACGATACATAGTAGAAGCTATAGGCCCCCACCTGCTGGGGATCTACAACAGGGCACTGCACACAGGAAGGTTCCCAGACGGGTGAAAAGAGGCAAATATCGTGTGGATTCCAAAGAAGGGTAAAGGTCAGAGACCCATATCGCTGCTGCCGACGTTGGGAAAGCTGCTTGATAAGCTACTCACCAGAAGGCTGACGTTTTTCCTGGAGACGAACGGAAAGGTCAATAAACGGCAGTTCGGCTTCAGGAAGACGATGAGCACTACCGACGCTATACAACAGATGACAAGGACACTAAACGCAAACAAAAGGAAGAAGCTAAACACACATATTATCACACTGGACATTTCAAACGCATTTAATACCACATGGACTCCCAATATACATCACACACTCACGGAACTGAATACACCAGACAACCTGAAGCGCTTGAGTGTCGATTTCCTGAAAAGGAGGAAGATAACAAGCGGTCAGGTTGCCAGACAGATAGAAAGGGGGTGCCCACAGGGCTCGAGCTTGGGACCCATACTTTGGACGGTAGTCATGGAGGGATGGTTCGAGTCCGTGGACACAAAGACAAACAAGGACGAAATGATTGCCATACAGGCGTTCGCAGATGACCAGGTCATTATGATAGCGGGAGGAAGTCGAACCATGATCGAGAAGAGGTGGGAGAAGACCTGGATCAGATGCAGCGCCTGGGCGACAAAAAACAAACTGACGTACAACCTCGACAAAACAGAGACAATGTACATACCAGAGACAACAGACACAACACCACCGAAAATAAAGATGGGCACACACACGACTCAGGACAAAACTAACATCAAATACCTAGGACTGACTATTGACAGGAAGTTGCTCTGGGTGGAACACGTGAAACAAATAAGAACCAAGACACAGGCCATCGCAAATAGGCTCTTCGTGGTGGCAGGCAGTGCCACTCAGAATAATATTGAGGGGAGCTGATGGGTCCATCCTGCCTATAAAAAGAACTGTAACAGCTTTACTCTCATACAAGGATACAAGTTGCACAGAGGTCTTCTATGTTTCGGAAAACCCGGGAAATCCACTTCTTGGCAAGCCCGCTATCGAAATATTGGGAGTGCTGGCGAGAATAAATGCTGTCTCCGTGACTCCAGCTTGTGAATGGTATGCCAAACACCCAGCGCTCTTCCAAGGGCTTGGTTCGCTTCCTGGGAACTACAAAATCGAACTAATGGAGAATGCAGAACCCTTTGCAATTTATGCCCCTCGGAAAGTTCCACTTCCCCTTTGGGAGAAAACCAAAGCGGAACTCCAGCGGATGGTGCAACTCGGGGTGATTTTACCAGTGGAACATGCAACTGAATGGTGCGCTCCAATGGTTGTGGTGCCAAAAAAAAAAATAATCCGGGGATATTCGCATTTGTGTGGATCTGTCCAAACTTGATGAAAATGTTAAACGCCACTTTTATCCTATTCACGCAGTTGACACCACCTTAGCTCGTAGCGGAGCTACCATTTTCTCAAAACTAGATATGAACCATGGTTTCTGGCAGATGAATTTTAGTACTGATTCTCAGGACCTCGTTACTTTCCTCACTCCATTCGGGTGATTCAAGTTTGCCAAATTACCATTCGGTATCCGATCCGCACCAGAACTATTTCAGAAAAAGGTGAATGACGCTCTTTAAGAACAAGACAACGTGGCAGTGCATATGGACGATGTTGTCGTTTGAGGCAAGACTCAAAATGAGCATGACGAAAGACTTGAAGAAGTTTTAACTCGTCTGGAAAAAGCAGGTTTCATACTCAATAAAAAAAAAACTGCTTTCTCTAAAAAATCCGTAGTGTTTTTGGGTCACGTTTTGTCTGCAGAAGGGATTGAGATTGACGAAGCTAAAGTCAAAGCTATTACCGAGATGCAACCTCCCAAAGATGTCACCGAAGTCCAAAGGTTTTGGGTATGGTGAACTTCGTGGGGAAATATATTCCTAACAAGAGCGACATAAAACCCATTATTGAAACTTTGAGCTCAAAAAATGCATGGTATTGGGGCGAAAAGCAGCAAAGGGCATTTGAGAAAATTAAAAACCTACTCACGTCCCCTCCTACACTGGCTTATTAAGATCAACAACGCAGTACAATGATTTCTGCTGATTCTTCTTCCTATGGACTCGGTGGAGTCCTGTTGCAAAAATCTAATAATGAGGTCTGGAGACCGATTGCATTCACTTCTCGAACGCTCACCGATGCCGAATGCAACTATTCTAATATTGAGCGGGAAGCACTAGCAATCGCATGGAGCTGTGATAAATTGAAAGAGTTCATCATTGGCAAAGAGATAAATAATGAAACCGATTATAAATCCCTTCTAAGCCTTTTGAAGACCAAGGATTTGAATGATTTGACTCCCCGTCTTCAGAGGATTCGCTTGCGCTTACTGCGTTACTCGTATCAAATCGTTTATACACCAGGGAAGCGTCTATTAACGGCTGACTGTCTCTGAAATATGACCTTGAAGACGACATTGAGGCATATATCAACCAAGTTGTTACAAGCGTCGACATTGCTGATCGAATTATTCACAGAATAGCTACGGAACAAACAGCTGGTCCATCTTTCCAACTGCTTCTTCGTTACTGTATTGAAGGATGGCCCAATCACTGAAAAGTGCCAGAAGAACTCATTCCATTCTATGCACACCGCGACGAGATATCAATTGTGGACAACATTTTGATGAAAGTTTCACAAATAATTATACCTTCAGCTCTTCACTCAGAGATGTTGGAGCGTGTCCACGTTGGTCATCTAGGCATAGCAAAATGCAGGCTGCGAGCAAACAATAGTATTTGGTGGCCAGGAATGTCACGACAAATTGAAAAATTTGTGAGTGATTGTCCCACTTGCACTGAGCATAAACCTCAACACCACGAACCCTTGATTGCGAGTGAATTCCCATCCAAGCCGTGGGAAAAAGCTGGTATTGACCTTTTCAAACTGAAAGACACGATACTTTGAAATTGCTACCCTGAAATCTCTGACTACTGGTGAAATTATTGATAAGTGTAAATCAGTCTTCAGTCGTCATGGAATTCCTTCTGAATTGAGATCTGACAGTGACACTCAATTCACTTTCGGTTCGCGCACCGTTGAAAATGCTGATTTCAAGAAATTTGCTCAAGAATATAATTTTCGTCTTACAACAAGCAGTCCCCACGACCACCAATGCAATGGATCTGCAGAGGCAGCAGTCAAAGTAGCTAAAGCCATCCTTAACAAGAATACTGAAGATCCTTATTTGGCACTACTGAGCTATCGGAATACACCAATCGCAAATGGCCTCAGTCCGGCCAAACTTCTGTCTGGTCGAAAATTACGAGACAATCTTCCAACCCTTCCACACGTATTGGAACAGAAGCCAGACTTTACCAATCTAAGGAAAATAGAAGAAGTATACCGTGAGAGATACAAGAAAAACTACGATAATAAGCATGCTGTCAGGGACCTTCAGCCATTTTCTGTGGGCAACAGTGTCTGGATACGTGATCGTATGTGCTCTGTTACTGTTGTGGAACTTGCAGGAGAACCTAGGTCCTATTGGGTGAAGACTGGTAGGGGAAGTATAGTTCGTAGGAATCGATTCCACTTGTTACCTTACCGTTTGACCACAACTGCATGTAGGCATTCACTTCCAATACCAACAGAGACCCAAACTGGGTATGTTGCTGCTCCTGAAACTGAACAACCAATCAGTCCCTCTGAACAACCAATTAGCCGCCAACCACAATCCAGGGCTACCAAAATCAGACATCAGATTCAAAATCCGTCTGTATACCAAACCAGGTACGGAAGACTCGTCATCAAGCGGGGCGCCTCAGGACTTGAAGAGGGAGATGTTGTGAGAGCCATGATTGTTACGTCGCAGGTCAGACAGACACTAATAAGGGGACGACTGACAGGGAATGTCAAGAGACTTTTGATCATTATTGGAGTTACGAAGTTCATCATATTTTGTAGTTTTTGTGGGAAAGTTTTAATAAAGATCGTTCACAAAACACGTTTACACCGATGGGCACATTTTTGTACCATCCCTTGGCATTTTCATTTTTCCAAAACGGATTTGGTGTTAGAAACAATCTATCTAAAGATATATGTTAGTTTCGTTTTTCTAGAAGCATTTTCAACAATCTTACAGGACACACGTTCGGATTTTCTTTATTTGTCAACCACTTACTTTCACTGCACCTTTTATCTCCACCTCCACCTTGAGCTGTTTTATAAAAGACCGTGTTGTACTCCACTCTGCCTGTCAATGTCCATTATTGTATTTTTCGGCTTTGAAATAATAAATTTTACACTGCGCACTTTCACCACCTCTCCAGGCTAATTCAAAAGCGGCGTTATGGAAAAGTTTTTTTGAGGTCCCATTGGACTATTTTTATCCCACTGCTCTGCCATTTTTATAACTTCTTCTTTAATTAATGCTACAGAACCTTCTCTTCTTTTATCTAAATTGCTCTGCAGTTGCTTGCGTTTAGCATTTTTGGCGTTTCTAGCGGCTTAAAATGTCACATCTTTGAATGGGTCAAACACAATCTTATAATCCGTATAATTTTTTTCTTACACAATTTTGGCTACAGTATTCCACATTGTTTTAACTACGTACTCCTTGTAGTCATTTCCGTCTGATTTCTTCATATTATACGCCCAATCTGCCAATATGCTTGAGATTTCCGGCTGCGACGTTGAAGGTAATAGTTCATACCCCTCTTCTCGACAAAATAATTTTTTGGTGTTTTTTGGAGTGGTGTTGTCTATTGCAGAATTTATTATTTGAGTAGTTGCACTAACAAATCTACCGTTAACGCTCATTTGAAATTAAAAACAACACTTTGTAACAAAAAGTATGAAAATTGGTTGTCATTTGGCTTTGTTGATAGCAACGCGTCCTTGGGTACAACGTCGGATTCAATAAAGTCATACGACAATTATTAGTTGTTGCCGTGGTGAAGGTAACACTTGCAACCAGATACGTTCCTCATTATCGATGGATATTTTGAAGTGAAATTTTACGGTCAGATAGTACACGATGAGATCTTCAAAATGAGGTATCGCAACACCCCGCATCCCTATTCAAAATCAAGGGGTTGTGCTCACCCCCGTTAGGGGGTTGAAGTTACGGGGATGAAAACAGCGGAAAAGTTGTTCCCCCCCGTATTAGAAATTGACGGGTCCGAGCGATTTTCCACATTTTCATTTTAAAGCCGAAAAATCGAGGTGTTAAGTTTTCGTTGGACCACACTGTATATCCGATATCAAACTGCCAAAACTGACGTTTCTTATCGACGATTTTATACATGAGTTGAATTATCGATGAAATTTTACTATATTGGAATGAACGTGTCAAATTTGACAGTTTGCAGAATGAGTGACAACCGAGATAAATCAACGAACCCATTTATTATGAATAAAGACGTAACACTAATAATAATATTATGAATTCAACAAAATTTAATGCATCAATTCATGAATAAAAAATTAAACCTCATTTATTATGATAATTAAACACAACACCTGTACAATTAGAGATATTTATTCCAGCTGACGTGGAGGCAATTGAAGAATAGTAGTTTTCAATTTCAATTGAATTTTTTGTAGAAACGATTTCTCCTCCCATTATTTTAGTATCTATATTTTTTTTGTTTTCTAAGGATGTTTCTACATATCCTTCAGCGATACTATTGAATTTCCATCCACTATGTCTCTTCAAAATGTTTATATCAACACCAGCATCAGCATGTAGGGATGCTGATGATCTTCTGAAACAGTGACCTGTATATTGTGATGGATTTGGTAGTTCCAGAAACGTTGCTATTTCATTTGGAATGCGCCCAAAAGTATTGATACCAATTGGTTGAGAAAAACATTTTCCATTTTAATATAAGGTCATATTTTGAGGTCAAGCATATTTTCGGACGTTATTCAAGCAGTCAAAACCAGCGATGTTTCCTCTAGTAATAACAAATTCTCTTTGAATTTTAGTTTTAGTATTCGGTATTTTGATCATTATGAACGTTACTTTGTCAACTACATCATCAATTTTTAACTTCATCAATTCTTCTCTTCGGCAGGCGCCAAACACACCCACGATTAAGGAAACCTTTAAAAATAATATACTACATGGAAATGTCACCATATTTATGTATAATCTTACCTTTATCATCAAGAATTGATCATCATTGGCTTCTTTCAAAAATCTGTGTATATTTTCCGTGGACAGCGCTGTTTCGTTGTTACCAACTCATCAGCACGGCTTTATGAGGTCTCTCGAAGTTGAAACGAATGCACTCTGAATTAGTACCATAAGGCAAAGAGAGTATAAATGAATAGTAACTTGTGACTGTAGATATATATATATGTGCTAGGAATCGCACGTTAAAAGGTAAGATCTCGTTAATCCTTAGCTCGCACAAGTTTCAACTTCTGAGGGCTGTCATTCGTAGGGGGATGACAGCTCGTTAACGGAAAAAAAAACAACAATGTAAAGTGCAGTCTTTATAAATTATACAGGTTAATTCCAGATGCCGATATTCCCAACGATTTATTTGAATAATCACATATATTATGAGTTTGAAAATGTTTCGATGTTGTGGGAATATTTTCTTTTTCTTCCAAAATTTTCATTGCCGTCCTTTTCTTATTGTCAGTAGAAGTTTCGATGTAACCTTCGGCAACCGAGTTAGATTTCCAGCCGCCGTGTCGTGTTTTGTAGTCAAGAGATCTACCCCAGAATCAGCCAAAAGTGTAGTTGAAGATCGCCGGAAACAATGTCCAATATATTATTTTGAATTGGGCAATTCGAGAAACTCGACAATTGATTTTGACATAGGTACTGCCAATAGTATTTATACCAATTGGTTGTTTCATACATTTTCCAGCTCTATATCCAACAAAGAAACGCTTATGATCACAATTTGTAGGTCTTAATTTTAAATATTTCCTTATTACTTCTACTAAATCCAAACCGGCAGTGTTTCCAGATCTTTTAAAGAATTCTCGTGACACTTTTGTTTTAGTAGTTGGTATGACAAATTGATAGCATATTCCTTGGTCTTCAACATTCTCAATCAATAAAATTTGACAACTCTTTCCGCCGACATGCGCCAGCAACATCAACAATCAGTTCAACCTTTGAATTATATTATCACATTAATACACCTTTATACATAAAAATATTTGTCTATAGGAATGATATCAAATTAGTATGTTTCTTGATATCGACGTTTTGCTTAATTAGAAATCCTGTCATCAACATTGAGTAATAGCACCAAAGAGATGAAGGCTTTTGTAATTTGCTAAGTTCATTGACGTGATCTTCAGCGCTGAAGCGAAAACAACTAAATTTGGAGAGTCCATCCTAGTGGAGTTGGAGGAGTGTAAAGTATTCCTGCCAAATCGAGTGACTGGTGCATTCAAACCCATCCTCGACAAATTAACCGAGTCCCAGCATATGCTCATCTACAGGGGCGAGCAGAAAATTGCCAATCAAAATCATCCGCAGCAGCTGTTTGAGATCGCAAAGGCCTGAAGACGCCGCCGCCGCCGCCGTTGGAAACAAAGAGTGAGTTTCTTGTATTTTCATTTGACATTTTTCTTGAAATTTTGTGTGTCTGTTGAATAATCATCATTATCATCATGTCATCTGACGCTATTGTTGCACACAGTATGGAGATGGTAGCCAAGTTGCGTGAGGTCAAAAAAATCCTCAAAAAGGGTTGTACTGATGAAGAACGCAAACATTGGCTGGCCCATTGCAAGTACACCGCCCGCCTGATCAATAGTGCGATCGCGGCAGTGGATTGCATAGGCTCTCTGAGAAAATTACAAACTTTATGCGGACACTTGAAAATTATACGAAATTCAATCAAAAAGTCAGGTCAACAACAGCCAAGCGTCGACGTGGTGGTGGGAGAGGAAGTCAAATCAAACTTAACATCACGAGTAAAGTGGGAGGACTTGAAATCGGCATTTTCTTCGCGTTTACGCACCGGTATAATTATAAATTTAAAACATAAAGATATTGGGCAGTTTTTTGGTGATGCATTCATTTTATTCAAGAGCAGAATTCAAAATTTATTGAAAAAACATTCAATCATCAAAGTCAATGCGATATTTTGTGGTAAATTCGTGAAAAACTCCTCGAATCAAGAACAAATAATAAGCGACTTTTAATATTTCAACACTAAAAACGTTGTTATCGATAGGGGTACAACTTTGAAAAAGTTGCTCCTAGAAAATGTCATCGATCAAATTCAAAACAAACTGTCGGAATTCGCGGACAAAGAAAGTGGCTGGAGTCTTCAGAAAATTGTTAATTTGCAAATCAATACCAATAAATCGGGCGTGGGAAACGGTTCGTCTTTCATCGAGCTACCAAAATCCATTGCCAATAAAAAGCTTGCATTAATTTGAAAAATAAAGATGATGCGTATTTCGCTTGGGCCGTCGTTTTGGCCATGTACCATGTTGAATCGGGTAAAAATACAGATAGAATTTCATCTCACCCCCACTATTCAAATGTACTAAATTTGGATGGAATCGACTTTCCCATGAAATTAAAACAAATTACCAAATTTCATCGAGTGAACAACATATCTGTGAATTTGTACACCTTGGAATTGATTCACCCCAGGCAAACAAGGAGGCATTTTTCGTTACTGTTCCGAGCAGACTCACGAAACAAAAATAAGACCAACATGTCAATCTTCTCCTCATTCAAGAATGCACCTCACATACGGCAAAGTACCAAAAACACATTTCTTTCAGCGCTGGATTTTATTTCAAGTCTGCATATGACGATACTTTGTCATTTTATGATAGTCATCGGGGCCTCGACTCGATGGATTGGTTTGCGGAGAGAATGGGGGCCATAGCCAAATTTGTGGAAGCCAAAACTTTGGATATTGTTCCCATGATCGTCTTACCTCCAGATAGAGCGACAGCACCATGTTGCCACATCTGCGAAAAACCTTGGAAAACTGACGACAAAATTGTAATAGATCATAATCACTACACGGGAGCGTTCCGTGGATATGCGCATGCGCATTGCAATTTGAACTACAAAAAGTCTACTTCTTATGTGTCACCCCTGATGACTACGGTCAAAAAAGATGGTGGTATCCGAATTTGCCTGGATGCACGTCACCTAAATTCCGTGCTGCTACCCGACTGGGAACTACCCCTGCGCATCAAAACCTTAGGAGGGAAGAAATATATGTCAAAAATTGATTTGTCAAATAGTTATTGGCAAATTCCACTACGTAAGGAGGACCGAACGTTTTGTGGATTCATGGTTGGTACTAAAACCTACCAGTGGTGTTCCCTTCCGTTTGGCCTCGCTTCAGCCGTTAGCAGTTTCACACGAGCCATGGACAAAATTTTTGGCGATGAGTTCAGTAGTTTTATGGTCACCTTCATTGATGACTCACTGGTAATGAGTGAGACTTCCGAGCAGCATTTGGTGCACCTAGAGGCAGTGTTTAGACGACTTCAGGAGTCAGGGCTCACTGTAAAGGCTGAAAAATGTAAATTTTTTCAATCAGAAATGAAGTTTCTAGGATATACTGTCAGCCCAGAGGGTGTAAAACCTGATCAGGAGAGAGTACAGGCTATTGTAGATTACAAAGAACCCCGAAACATCAAGGAAGTGCAAAAGTTCCTGGGGATGTGTAATTATGATAGGAGTTTCCTACCTCAGTTTGCAGAAGTTTCTGAACCACTTACCCAGCTGCTCAGAAAAAAACGTTTTTCGCTTTGGTGCCGCGCAGAAAAGCGCATTTCAGGGTATGAAGGAGAAATTAAAAGCTGCTACTCTTTTGTACCACCCCGACTTGTCACTCCCATGGCACTTGGCCACTGATGCAAGTGAAGTGGGAATTGCTGGCCAGTTGTATCAGGAGGTCGATGGGCAACGCCGAGTTGTCGCATGGGCTAGTCGCCTCCTGTTGGATCGAGAGCGCCGCTACCATGCAAACGAAAAAGAGGTGTTAGCAGCACTCTGGTGCATTCAACGATGGAGGGTTTACTTATTGGCAAGGGTATTTGTGTTGCATACCGATAGTAGGACACTGACTTACCTAAATTCTTGCCGGCTCCTGTCACCTCGAATTACCCGCTGGGCATTAGCTTTGCAGGAATTTACGTTCCGCATTGTCCATGTCCCCGGAAAGGAAAATCTTATAGCGGATGCCTTATCCCGTTACGCATGTGTTCGCCTCCCAACACCTGCTGACAGGCAGTTCCACTTGGCTTCATTGCTGAAGCTGCCACCTAAGTTCCAAGAAAAGCTAAAAAATATCGGAAAACATCAATTGGCTGATAAAAAACTAGCTGAAATTATTGAGCAGTTAGGGCAAGCCTCCGATTTGGTTGGTCGCTTTGTGCAGGTTAAAAATGTTTTGTACAAGAGGGGCCCAGATGACATCACTTTGGTGCTCTGTATTCCAGAGGACATGATTCGTGAGATAATTATGGTTTTCCATGAGACCTATGGTCATTTTGGGGTCTATAAGACCTACCTGGCATTACGCGATGAGGTTTACTTTTCCAACATGCATAGAACGATAAAGAAATTAATTAAGAGCTGTGATATCTGCCAAAGGGCAAAAATAGCTAAACTTCCAAACCCACCCCAAAGGCAAATTTTACCGTGTTCGAAAGACGATCTGACTGCTATCGATGTTTTGGGTCCACTAATAAAGTCCCGTGGAGGGGCTTCTTACATTTTTGTGGTGTTAAATGTTTTCACCAAATATATTAAGTTGTATCCTATCAAAAAGGCAACTACTACCGCTATGTTAAATCGGTTAGTTAGGGATTACAATCCTGCATACAGAGTCTCGAAGCGTATTTTATCAGATAATGCCACTCAATTCACCTCAAGGGCGTGGAAGGAGAAATTGGAGGATATAGGTGTTCAGCTCACTTACGTTTCGGTTCGTCATCCTTGTGCTAACCCCGCTGAGCGATGCATGAGGGAGATAGGTCGTATTTTGCGAACTTATTGCCATGAAAACCATAAAAAATGGGCTATTGACATTAAGCTTTTTGAAAATTTCTTAAACTCCGTGGTCCATGAGTCGACAGGTTTTGCCCCAGTCGAGCTCCAACTCGGAGTCTCACGTCCTCGGTTATTACCTGGGTGGCTACAACCATCTTCAGGAGAGAAATGTTGCCATCCATCCAAGCTGATCTTGGCTGAAGCTACCCTGAAGTCTAGAGCAGAGCGTAGGGCGGTATCTCATCCCGGACGTCCTTACACCACTTACGCCGTAGGCACACTCGTATTATTGAAAGCAAATAACGTATCTTCGGCTATACGTACTGAGACAAAGAAAATGCTATTGATATTTGAGGGGCTCTATCGTGTAAAAAAGATAATTCGTGACAACACCTACGTTTTACAGTTCACTGATCAAAAAGAAGAAAGGGGGCTTTTTCATGCAAGCCACTTAAAGTTATACCACTTACCTCCCTGATACCTCCTAGGTTTTTCCTTTGCATCACTGCCGGGCTACCACCTGCCGCGCCTGACTCGTGGGCACATAGTAGGAACGCGCTTTGGGGCACTTTGAGCGTCTTCCTGTTTTTTTTATTTTTTATTTTCCTTTGCCCACTCGCCTTTAGGAAGGGGGTCGGATGTAGCGAAACAGATTCAGTTATTAAGAATTAGTATTAATAAATGCTGGAATCTGAACAGTTTGTAGTTTGTCTGCCAGTCTGCCATTTTGGGGATTATTAAATGAAATGACATCTAGAGAAGTTTGGGTCTACTAGATCAACGGTATGATCGTGCCCAATGCAGTCCGGGGAGAAGAAAACTAGGTCGGTATTGAGACAGTTACGCTATTCCCGGGTAGATGGCGCAACCCATTCTATCATGTAAGATAAAAATGTTTTTCTCTGGTACTTGAGCTTCCAACAGAAAAACCTGACTGCAAAAAATCACATTCTTGAATGGAATAGAATATCTGAACCGTAGCCATTTCGTTTGACTTTCTTAAACAGGACACACGATTGAAATATTTGCTTGGGGTTTCCAAAGGGAAGTCACCATTTCACTTGCACCCGCATTTTATTTTAGGTAAGCATAGACTTTCATATTACTGTCTTATTTTTTCAACATATGTAAAATTTACGCCCTCCAGGCCACTTTCCAAATCTTATTTAAGTATTAGGTAATAATAGCCTAGTGCCTCTTGTATGTTAATAGTATAAAGGGGGGTTTTCTATAGGGGTACGAAATTAGTTTTCACTTCACCAGTTTTGACTAGGTAATTTTATTTTAGTTGTGTCGCACACTGTCGCTGCAAATACGGCATTCCAAAAACCATTCTATCAAAAACCATCTGGCAAAGGAACCTGAGTTTCAATCCAGTAAACCCAACCCTGAGATTTCGGCAAAGTCCGACCACCTTAAGAGTTCCACAACAAGATATAGCAAAAAGGGGTCAAGTCAGCCTGTTGCCTGTCAACAAAGAAAAATACATTACTTTATCCGGCAAATAGCATAGGTATTCACGAAAACATAGATGTTTATCATCTTTTGATGATATAGTACACAAGTTTATAGCCTCATCAAATGACAAACCATTGTTTTCAGCTAGAGTTTTTGCACTGCTTAATAAATCGTGATAATATTGACTAAAGTTCATATTCAATAGATATTCAAATCTTGTCGCCATCAGAGTAGCATCTAGATGTAGGATTTCTTGAACATCCGCTTCCGTCAGGTAGAAGTAGGTGTCATTCTTGGAAACTCGCACTTGTTGACTCTCTGCATACGTGTGTGATTCCAAATCCATAACATCGTCCCAGTCGAGTTTGATTCGGCTAGTCTTGGCTGCTGCTGCATTCGGGTCATTTCATCACCGCCATGTTTTTTGCGGGGACTTTTTTTTTCATAACTTCCGCCATCGCCGCCATGTTTTTTTGCAGAAAAGACGCGCGCCACTTAGGGTGAAACGCAGCTGACGACCCCCCACCCCCGAAACTCTTCGGCGAACACGTCATCTTCTTCAGCCCCAACCCTCCACCAACGGCAAGAACTCGATGGACGCGGCCATCGAGAGATACACCGTGTGGAGCAACCTGTGTTCTGCCTCATGAAAGTGAGGCAGAACACAGGTTGTATAACTACTATTGATCATCATTGGCTTCTTTCAAAAATCTGTGTATATTTTCCTTTGAAAATATACTGGATTTTTTCGGCTTGTGACCTTCACTTTTCCGCTTCAAAAAAGCCAATAGCTGTGAATTTTTACTTAAGTCTACATTTTTCTTCAGAGATATCATTGTTCTCAGCATACTGTAATGAGTCCATAATGATGATGCCTTTTCTTTTTCAGCTTTACAAATATGAATTATTTACGTGTCACCGATTCGCCGTCCGAGCAGTAGCCAGCATGCATGCCATTGAACGGCCACCTTAAGAAGTTATACCCTAGCAGCTCCGTGGGTTCAGAGTTCAATATAGCGACCTATCCATGATTGGCCGCGAATTTTAAAGGATCAAAAACTATTTAATTATCAAGTTAATTTAAAAATAGTGAAAATATCTATGAACGATACATAAATGTTGTCAAATAACTGAAGTATGTCAATATTTTGCTAAATTATCCATTTGGGGTAGGATTTTACTTGAAATGTACCTGGGTGGTAAATATTCATAATAATTTTCAATAATGAGAAATGAAATATTTTTATTATTTTGGAGAACTCACGGAATACGGAATTGTGAGAATATCACTTATCAATGATTAGCCGCGGATTAAAAAGAAACAAAAGACTCTTTAATTATGAGTTTTATTGAAAAATAGTGAAAATATCTATGAACGATACTTAAACGTTCACCCTGTCAAATAACTGTTGCATGTTAATATTTTGCTAAATTATCCATTCGGGTAGGATTACTTGAAATGTACTTGGGTGGTATCTATTCATATTAATTTTCAATAATGAGAAATTAAGTTACTTATTATTTAGAAGAACCCAGGGAATTAGGAATTGTGAATGTATCACTTATCAATGATTGGTCGCGGATTAAACAGAAACAAAAGACTATTTGATTGAGTATACATTTTATTGAAAAATAGTAGTAATAGCTATATTACATTATTAACGTTCACCTTGAGTGGAAACTATTAGTATTTCGAAATACCTGTAGCATGTTAATCTTCCATCAAATTATCATTTGTTGAGGGATTTTTTTACCTGTCCTATACTTGGAAGTTGACAATTCATAATAATAATTATTAGTCAATGATGAGAAATTAAATACCTGTGTAATTACCCCATTAATATCAAATGATTTGTTGTGTGAATTTTGTCAATATAAGCAAGATCTGTGAGAATTATGTATTAGTGTTTTTCAGGCAATTGTGTTTGATTGTGGTGGATAGATTATTATTTAACTCATTGGTTATCAAAATAAGTAAGTACTTACTCATCTAAGTAATCTTCATTCAGTGTGTGTGATAGGGATAGATATAGATTTTTGAGATATTTTCTCAACATTGCAAATATTAATTCAAGGTAAGTTATTGGATATATTTTAACTTTTAATTGGGATATACTCAGAATTTATTTTAAAGTATTTCGTGAAACTCACTATTTGACTTCCTGAAACTTGCAATTTAGTCCATGAAATTCTGAGATCCAAATTGGAATGTCGTCAATTTTCGATTTATTAAATTATGTTATCACATATCATGTTTATTCTTTGCAGGCGAGTTTTTATTATATTTGAATCACAAGGCTAGTTCTGTCGTAGCCGTCATGCCTCAAAGCAATAAAAAATATGTCATTCCGGCATTACGCAACAATAAAACATCAACGATCACCCAAAGTAATCGGACAATCAAGGGCAATAAGAAATATATTATACCGGCATTACGCAGTAAGGTATCAAAGACGGTAACACAAAATGATTGGAGATTCAAAGAAAGTGAATCGAGTGACATGCCGCTGTTATTCCAGAACGACAGTGTTCTTCGAAAATACTGGAATAACAGGTATATGCTTTTCAGTAAATACGATCAAGGCATATTGTTAGACAGAGGTGAGTTTAGCATTATAGTATTTTTTCATTGATGTCTGACGCGGATCCTTGAATAATGAGGTAAAAGTGTGCTGTACTAATATATACTTACTTTTCAGAAAGTTGGTACTCTGTGACTCCTGAGCAAATTGCCGTCCATACGGCTGAAAGGTGCCGGTGTGACACAATCATCGATGGCTTCTGCGGAGCCGGGGGGAATGCTATACAATTCGCTTTTACATGCAAGAGAGGTAAGTCATATATAATAATTACAAAAACTACAGTAATGTATCTCATCAGTTTAGACTAGTTCTAAGATTACTAGTACCGGTGGGAGTATGGACTATTCCGTACGTCATTATTTTGATTTCGATCAGATTAGAATTATTATTATATTCGCTTGCTCAGCAATTCATCAATCAATATTATTTTCAGTTATCGCCGTAGACATTGACCCCGAGAAGATCAAGCTAGCCAAAAACAACGCCAAAGTTTACGGGGTATTGGACAAGATCACTTTCATTTGTGGTGACTTCTTCCAACTTGTCAAAAATAGGGAGTTGGTAGCCGACGTGGTGTTTTTCAGTCCACCCTGGGGTGGGCCTTTCTACTTATCCCAATCTGAGTACGATCTCGAGACGATGCTGCAGCCCTTGCCGTTCTCGCAGCTACTAGCTACAGCCCGGAAGATAACCCCGAACGTAGCGGCTTTTTTGCCGAGGAACACCAATACATTGACGGTAAGTATTATCAAGATATACTACTATTTTTCCGAATATATTTGGGATTTTGAGAACATATCGTCCAAAATTTGCCATTGGCTGTGTTTACTTCATACTAATGTCATTTTGAATTCCAGCTGTATAATGAAGCCGGACCTGAAGGAAAAGTTGATGTCGAATCGAACTTTGTCAGTAGTAAACTCGTAGGAGTGACGGTTTATTATAATGACTTGGCAAATGATGAGTGATCTGGCTTTTCTACATTTTTGCTTTGAGTCTTAGTAATGAAAGGAAGAAGTGGGTTGTGACAGACCTTCTAGACGTCATACTTCACATGAAGAAACAATAAGATGAAGACGAATTTTCGCCAGGATGAATACAGGATGGGAAAGTTGTAGATGAAAATTAAGAATATGTATATATGCTTAGATGTAATTCGATTTCCATTTGTGCTGTTAGGATTGTGTTCAATCATGTTGCAGATTGTAGATCTCATAATAATAAAGTTAAGTATAATTAGCGCGTATTGTGAGTAGTCTGGTAAAAGAGACAGGCATTGCAATGGCCTGGAAATTCCACGCGATTGTCAGTGTCCATCAGTAATTATTTTCCAACATGCAGTTTTTGTGAACTCACTATTCCTTGTGCTTAATAAACTTTTCTATTACCATCCTATTTTTTTATTTGTAGGAACCTAGAATTTTTTTTCAAACCTTCTGACGCGAAATACCATTGGAAAAAAGTTATTCATTCTCAAATGTTAACGATCCAATTTCTCTGTTCATTCATCATGTTTTTCAACTAACAAGTGGCAAGTGACGCATAAAAATTGACGGATGATGAGTGTGCTCTGATTGGTCGATGGTGATATATGACAGATGAGACTAGCTCTGATTAGTCGATGGTGGCGTATGACAGATGTCAAGTGCTCTGATTGGATGAAATATATAACAATCAGAAGGCAATTGAATCGTTCATTACAGCTTGGTGGGAGCATTTAAAAATCGTAGTATTTCAATCGCCGAACGAAGATTATTCGTTGTCGATATAGTCCATCATTTGAAGCTACCAGTGTCGTAACTATCGAGAAAGGGAAACCAAATTAGGAAAGAGATAAAGGAATGAATTATGACAAATCATGTCAATTAAAGCATCGACTGTTCTCAAAATCCTGTGGAGATTATTTCATCATAATTTCAGGTTTCCATTCGTATTGGGTTTCCATTATTTCTATTTTTTGAACCTCAATATTTCTTTTAACAACGCACGACACTGCCGTTGGGGGAAAGATGTTCCTTACACACGAATCCTAATGCGTGTGCGGCGAATTACTCATCTAGGTTATGTTATTTGATCGGAGCATTCAACATTGTTTATTAGTTTGATATCATTGACCGATATTCGAGAATAGCGAGTTGCATGACGGATGATTTCTAGTTATGGTAGTGGTCATGATGGTGGTCAGAGGGACGTGGGTTCGATTCCCCGCATGATCACTGGTCTCGTGCTAGGAATCGCACGTTAAAAGATAAGACGTCGTTAATCCTTAGCTCGCACAAGTTTCGACTTCTGTGGGCTGTCGTTCGTAGGGGGATGACAGCTGGTTAATGAAAAAGAACAATTTTAAACAAATTTTAAATTTTTAAAGTATGGGACAGAGTGGCCCGTGACAGAGGTGCCAACATCTTCCCTTCTCGATTCAAAATCTTTCAGGTAACTGGGAATACGTTTGATTTTACTTGGTCTAACTTCACACTGAGGCTCTGTAGATACTGATGGACATACTCCATTTGGTGTATAACGACTCGGAGTGGTTCGGTAAGTTGCTAAAAATGTCTGAATCTGTCGTCCCAAAGGTTGTCCCCCCCTTTAAATTCTTTTAAAGCTCGTTTGAATGTGTCGACAAACTTTTCAACTTGCCCATATGATTGGGGATGGTAGGGTGGTGTCCTGTTATTTATCTGATACCAAAGTCTTCGCAAAACTTATTCACTTTTGCAGTATATGTAACAAAATCATCAGCACTATTTTTAGTATCATACACTGATAGCGAGTGTTAAAGATCGAAGTTTTCTTTCCGAGCATTTTGTGAGTTTGCCTATTGTATCTTTAAAATCGATTTCTTCAGGTTCCTTGGACAAAATCATATTGATATATTGTTGATGAAACCATGTGTCCAATTTCCGCAGCAAAAGTCTTACTCTGGCTGGATCTGAGAGTATTAGTACATCCTCTAGGAACAAACTTGCATAACGCTGGTACCATACTTCGGAAGTTACATTATTTTCTGTATAATAGTGGAATTCCATGATTCCATTGCCCAGAGTTTCCATACGGAATTCTTCACTTACTCCCATATTCTCAAGAAGAACTCTACTTGATTTGAAGTTCTGAGATAAGAAATTTTTGCTGATATTTTATCAATTGATCCTGTTTTATATAATATGCTAGGGAAGCAAGTAAAATTATTTCAGTAAATAATAGTAAAAATCGAAAATCAAGGTCATGGATAACTGTAGTTTCATTCAATCAAAATGAGAGAATATTCTTGGAAAAGGAACCAATAAACAACTAGAAATAAAGTCAATGAATTGATTAAAGCAACAAAATTGGTTTAAACAAACTAGGTGAAGTTAATGGAGATTATAGGAGTAGCTATGGAACCACTCTGAACCACCCCCTCCACTCCAACTTCCTCTCCACTGCTGACCAATCAGAGCACTTATTATCTGTCATACGCCACCATCGACTAATCACAGCTATTGTCATCTGTCATATGTCACCAACGACCAATCAGAGCACACTCATCATCCGTCAATTTTCATACGTCACTTACCACTGGTCATCACCCTGCATCCGTCATTTGTCAATTATTTTCCTTCATTTACCCCGACATAGCCGCCGTTACCTATAATCACCTTTCATCTGCCTTCAGCATACAACCGGCCCAACATGGCTGTCACTACGTCATATGCCAACATCAAACTTGGCCTGTTCTATTATTAATTGAAACATGATGAATGAACGGAGAAATTGGATCGTTAACATTTGAGAATGAATCACTCATTTTCAATCGCATTTCGCTACCAATGTTTTGAAAAAGATTTCTGGGTTAAAAAAATAGGAAAATCCGGATGGTAACAGAAAAGTTTATTAAGCACAATGGAAATTCCCAAAACATAGTACGTTCACAAACAGTGCATGTTGGAAAATAATCAATAATGGACACTGAAAATGGCGTGAAACTTCCAAGCCTAAGGGCCACTGGTTTATTACACAGTCATTGCAATGACTGTTTCTTACTCCAGACTAAACGATAATAATACTTAACTTAATTATTTCAAGTTTAAGAATTTAAAACATGATTATGCATAAAGGGGAATTGAAATACATCTAAGCATATATACATATTTCTCTTTCTCTGCTACAACTTCCCATCCTCTATTTATCTTCGTGAAAATTCGTCTTCATCTTATTGTTTCTCCATGTGAAGTATGACGTCCAGATTCTCCACTAAGTCATTCTTGCGGGATGAAGGCCTGTCACAACCCATTTCTTCCTTTCATTAATAAGAATGCAGAAAAGCCTCATCACTCATCTTTTGTCAAGTCATTATAATAAACCGTCACTCCTACGAGTTTACTAATGATAAAGTTCGATTCAACCTCAACTTTTCCGTCAGGTCCGGCTTCATTGTACAGCTAGAATTCAAAATGGCACTAGTATGAAGTAAAAACAGCCAAAGGCGAAATTTGGAGGACATATTCTCAAAAACCCAAACGTATCCGGGAAAATAGTAGTATATCTTGATATTACTTAACGTCAATGTATTGGTGTATCGAGATCGTACTCAGATTTTGATAAGTAAAAAGGCCCACCCCAGGGTGGACTGAAAAACACCACGTCGGCTACCAACTCCCTATTTTTGACAAGCAGGAAGAAGTCACCACAAATGAAAGTGATCTTGTCCAATACCCTGTAAACCTTGGCGTTGCTTTTGGCTTGCTTGATGTTCTCGGGGTCAATATCAACGGCGATTACTGAAAAAAATATTGATGGATGAATTGCTGAGCAAGCGAATATAATAATAATTCTAATGTACATATAGGGAATTTCTTCACGGGCAGTTGTTCTCTGATCGAAATCAAAATAACGAAGAAAGTATATAAAGTACGGAATAGTCCATACTCCACCAGCACTAGTAATATTAGCTGGTCTAACCTGATGAGATACATAACTGCAGTTTTTAGAACTAACAAAAAAAGCTTTCCTAGTAATTTTTTGTATGAATTACCTCTCTTGCATGTAAAAGCGAATTGAATAGCATTCCCCCCGGCTCCGCTCGATGATTGTGTGGCACCGGCATCTTTCAGCCGTGTGGACGGCAATTTGCTCAGGATTCACAGAGTACCAACTTTCTGAAAAGTAAGGGTATATATTAGTACAGCATACTTTTACCTCACTACTCGAGGCTCCGCGTCAGAAATCGATGAAAAAATACATGTTTCTTTTTTTGTGCTTTTCAAAAAGCATAATACTAAACTCACTTTCGTCTAACAATATGCCTTGATCGTATTAACTGAAAAGCATATACCTGTTATTCAGTATTTTCGAAGAACACTGTCGTTCTGGAATAACAGCGGCATGTCACTCGATTCTCTTTCTTTGAATCTCCAATCATTTTGTGTCACCGTCTTTAGTAAGAGATTTGAGCCGGTTCTGGGCCTCCCCCCACTACTATGACGTAATCAGTGACCTTGGGATGACCTTCAGGGATGACCTTGGTGCATAGGTGCCTGTGTGGGTCTACGGATTTGGATGCATTATTTGATGGATTCCGTGATGCCATCATTGCTCAGACTACGGAATTTGAAGAACGTGATTCAGGTATGTTTAAAGTTTAAATTCTATTTACACGAATATTAAATTATTTTTATGTTTCAGGATGGAGCTGTGGAAAAGTTATGTTCCTCGAAGTGAACATCAACAAGTATAGTCCACTCAGCGGATGTTCATATGTGAAGCTGCCCGAGTTCATTGAGACAAGAAAAGGCGTTGTGAATATTCGCAATGAGGATCAACACAGTTATGCATGGGCCATCACATCTGCTATGTTTCCTGCGAATGGTAGAGTGTCAGAAGTTTCCTCATACCCATACTATTCCGATGTCTTGAATGTAACAGGTATGGATTTTCCAGTTAAACTTCAAGCTATAAAAAAGTTTGAGGACACGAATGATATTTCGATTAATGTATATGGATTAGAGTCGAAACTTGATAGGGGTAAAATGAAATATGAAGTGGTTGGTCCGTTGCGTTACTCACAGAGAAGACTAAGAAGATATGTTAATATGCTACTTATAACTGATGATTCTGGCAATAGTCATCATTGTTGGAATAACGACCTTTCTAGATTAGTATCAAGTCAACTATCTGCGCATGAGCATAAAAAATATTTTTGTGATGGATGTTTATTGTATTTCTCTCACGAGCGATTACTGTTACGTCATCAGTTGCATGACTGTAATAATTTGAGTACTACAACACCATCAGTCAATTTAAGAATTAACAAATATTTCGTGTCGTCCGCATTTATCAGAAATCTGATTATTTCTTCCTTCGTGAAAACCTTCGACTTCTTAGGTTTGTACCCCTTGGATATTCGTTTCAGGAATGATATCAAATTAGTATGTTTCTTGATATCGACGTTTTGCTTAATTAGAAATCCTGTCCTCAATACTGAGTAATAGCACCAAAGAGATGAAGGCTTCTGTAATTTGCTAAGTTCATTGAAGTATACTAGCAATCCCTTTTTATTCGTCAAGTTAACAACCTTCCTTTCTCTGCACCATTTTTCATACCTGTCATACACTAAACGGTATTTTTCTCGGTACTTCTCGGAAACGAGATTTGAAATAGCACTTGTCGCCGCATTTTCAATATCGGATGGTAGATCATCTTCACTTGAAGACATTCCACTCAAGAAACTTAATGATGGTTCTGGATATCGATCGATCTGACAATTTAATTCAACATCTATAAACGGCTTTGTTTATACCTACCGTTGCTACGGTTACAAAAATGATCACAGGTAACTTGTGTTTTCAATTATCAGAAAACTGTTATGAGTAGGTACGTCGAAGTGGAATATCAATGAGGTACATTTAAAGTTATGAAAACGTTGATAGATAAAATTTTGTACGCAACGCGTGGGATACTACATTATTAACGCACTCATGTAATTACCCGACTCAGCCTACGGCTTTGTCGTGCAATCCTCACATGCGTGCGTTAATAATGTCTATATCCTACTTTTCACGTAAATAACTCTTACCACTTTACAAAATGCATTAAAATAGTAAAATAGCAGGATAGCAGAATAGCAAATTCTCTCTGAATTTTAGTTTTAGTATTCGGTATTTTGATCATTATGAACGTTACTTCGTCAACTACATCATCAATTTTTAACTCCATCAATTCTTCTCTTCGGCAGGCGCCAAACACACCCACAATTAAGGAAACCTATAAAAATAATATGCTATATGGAAATGTCACCATATTTATGTATAATCTTACCTTTATCATCAAGAATGGATCATCATTGGCTTCTTTCAAAAATCTGTGTATATTTTCCTTTGAAAATATACTGCATTTTTTTCGGCTTGTGAAATTCTTTTTCAGCTTTACAAATTTGAATTATTTACGTGTCACCGATTCGCCGTCCGAGCAGTAGCCAGCATGCATGCCATTGAACGGCCACCTTAAGAAGTTATACCCTAGCAGCTCCGTGGGTTCAGAGTTCAATATAGCGACCTATCCATGATTGGCCGCGAATTTGAAAGAATCAAAAACTATTTAATTATCAAGTTAATTTAAAAATAGTGAAAATATCTATGAACGATACATAAATGTTGTCAAATAACTGAAGTATATTAATATTTTGCTAAATTATCCATTTGGGGTAGGATTTTACTTGAAATGTACCTGGGTGGTAACTATTCGTAATAATTTTCAATAATGAGAAATGAAGTATTTTTATTATTTTGGAGAACTCACGGAGTACGGAATTGTGAGAGTATCACTTATCAATGATCAGCCGCGGATTAAAAAGAAACAAAAGACTCTTTAATTATGAGTTTTATTGAAAAATAGTGAAAATATCTATGAACGATACTTAAACATTCACCCTGTCAAATAACTGTTGCATGTTAATATTTTGCTAAATTATCCATTCGGGTAGGATTTTACTTGAAATGTACTTGGGTGGTATCTATTCATATTATTTTTCAATAATGAAAAATGAAGTTACTTATTATTTAGGAGAACCCAAGGAATTAGGAATTGTGAATGTATCACTTATCAATGATTGGCCGCGGATTAAACAGAAACAAAAGACTATTTGATTGAAAAATAGTAGTAATAGCTATAATACATTATTAACGTTCACCTTGAGTGGAAACTATTAGTATTTCGAAATACCTGTAGCATGTTAGTCTTCCATCAAATTATCATTTGTTGAGGGATTTTTTTACCTGTCCTATACTTGGACGGTGACAATTCATAATAATAATTATTAGTCAATGATGAGAAATTAAATACCTATGTAATTACCCCATTAATATCAAATGATTTGTTGTGTGAATATTGTCAATATAAGCAAGATCTGTGAGAATTATGTATTAGTGTTTTTCAGGCAATTGTGTTTGATTGTGGTGGATAGATTATTATTAAACTCATTGGTTATCAAAATAAGTAAGTACTTACTCATCTAAGTAATCTTCATTCAGTGTGTGTGATAGGGATAGAAATAGATTTTTTAGATATTTTCTCAACCTTGCAAATATTAATTCAAGGTAAGTTATTGGATATATTTTAACTTTTAATTGGGATATACTCAGAATTTAAAAGTATTTCGTGAAACTCACTATTTGACTTCCTGAAACTTGCAATTTAGTCCATGAAATTCTGAGATCCAAATTGAAATGTCGTCAATTTTGGATTAATGAAATTAGGTTTTCACATAAAATAATGTTTATTCTTTGCAGGCGAGTTTTTATTATATTTGAATTACAAGGCTAGTTCTGTCGTAGCCGTCATGCCTCAAAGCAATAAAAAATATGTCATTCCGGCATTACGCAACAATAAATCATCAACGATCACCCAAAGTAATCGGACAATCAAGGGCAATAAGAAATATATTATACCGTCCACACAGCTGAAAGATGCCGGTGCCACACAATCATCGATGGCTTCTGCGGAGCCGGGGGGAATGCTATACAATTCGCTTTTACATGCAAGAGAGGTAATTCATACAAAAAATTACTAGGAAAGATTTTTTTGTTAGTTCTAAAAACTGCAGTTATGTATCTCATCAGGTTAGACCAGCTAATATTACTAGTGCTGGTGGAGTATGGACTATTCCGTACTTTATATACTTTCTTCGTTATTTTGATTTCGATCAGAGAACAACTGCCCGTGAAGAAATTCCCTATATGTACATTTGAATTATTATTATATTCGCTTGCTCAGCAATTCATCCATCAATATTTTTTTCAGTAATCGCCGTTGATATTGACCCCGAGAAGATCAAGCAAGCCAAAAGCAACGCCAAGGTTTACAGGGTATTGGACAAGATCACTTTCATTTGTGGTGACTTCTTCCTGCTTGTCAAAAATAGGGAGTTGGTAGCCGACGTGGTGTTTTTCAGTCCACCCTGGGGTGGGCCTTTTTACTTATCAAAATCTGAGTACGATCTCGATACACCAATACATTGACGTTAAGTAATATCAAGATATACTACTATTTTCCCGGATACGTTTGGGTTTTTGAGAATATGTCCTCCAAATTTCGCCATTGGCTGTTTTTACTTCATACTAGTGCCATTTTGAATTCCAGCTGTACAATGAAGCCGGACCTGACGGAAAAGTTGAGGTCGAATCGAACTTTGTCAGTAGTAAACTCGTAGGAGTGACGGTTTATTATAATGACTTGACAAAAGATGAGTGATGAGGCTTTTCTGCATTCTTATTAATGAAAGGAAGAAATGGGTTGTGACAGGCCTTCATCCCGCAAGAATGACTTAGTGGAGAATCTGGACGTCATACTTCACATGGAGAAACAATAAGATGAAGACGAATTTACACGAATATAAATAGAGGATGGGAAGTTGTAGCAGAAAAAGAGAAATATGTATATATGCTTAGATGTAATTCAATTCCCCTTTGTGCTGTTAGGATTGTGCATAATCATGTTTTAAATTCTTAAACTTGAAATAATTAAGTTAAGTATTATTATCGTTCAGTCTGGAGTAAGAAACAGTCATTGCAATGACACACGCTTCCTCCCACCACCACTGTAAGGTATACACTGGCGGAGAGAAATCAGAGTTCACATATCTGACTGGATCTCCGTGGTGTGCGGACGTGTGCCTTCTCTAGATTTTCATGTGTTGGTACACATAAAAGTCATGCACACTTACAAGTGTACACATGAAGGTTATAGTAGTCATGGAGGTAAAAAAATATAAGTACTTGGAAATAGTACTTGTCCGTATATATTATAAGCGTCGAGCGTGGGCTTCTTCAGATGCACTCCTCATAGTCGGATGACGTCACACACGCTTACTACCACCACCACTACAAGGTAAGTATCCATATCGGACTGGATCTCCGTGGTGTGCGGACGTATGCCTTCTCTAGATTTTCATGTGTTGGTCCATATGAAAGTCATGCACAGTAACAAGTGTACACATGAAGGTTATAGTAGTCATGGAGGTAAAAAAATATAAGTACTTGAAAAAAGTACTTGTCCGTATATATTATAAGCGTCGAGCGTGGACTACTTTAGATGCACTCCTCATAGTCGGATGACGTCACACACGCTTACTACCACCACCACTACAAGGTAAGTATCGGAGAGGAATCAGAGTTCACATATCTGACTGGATCTCCGTGGTGTGTGGACGTGTGCCTTCTCTAGATTTTCATGTGTTGGTACACATGAAAGTCATGCACACTTACAAGTGTACACATGAAGGTTATAGTAGTCATGGAGGTAAAAAAATATAAGTACTTGGAAATAGTACTTGTCCGTATATATTATAAGCGTCGAGCGTGGGCTACTTCAGATGCACTCCTCATAGTCGGATTACGTCACACACGCTTACTACCACCACCACTACAAGGTAAGTATCCATATCGGACTGGATCTCCGTGGTGTGCGGACGTGTGCCATCTCTAGATTTTAATGTGTCGGTACACATGAAAGTCATGCACAGTAACAAGTGTACACATGAAGGTTATAGTAGTCATGGAGTTAAAAAAATATAAGTACTTGGAAATAGTACTTGTCCGTATATATTATAAGCGTCGAGCGTGGGCTACTTCAGATGCACTCCTCATAGTCGGATGACGTCACACACGCTTACTACCACCACCACTACAAGGTAAGTATCCATATCGGACTGGATCTCCATGGTGTGCGGACGTGTGCCTTCTCTAGATTTTCATGTGTTGGTACACATGAAAGTCATGCACAGTAACAAGTGTGTGGACGTGTGCCTTCTCTAGATTTTCATGTGTTAGTACATAATATGAAAGTCATACATAGTAGCAAGTGTTCACATAAATGATTTTAGTCTTGGAGGTAAAAAAAATATATAAGTATTTGGAAAAAGTACTTGTCCGTGCATGAAAAAAATCTCTGTCACCCAAATATCATCTCAAGGTCAAACAAATACCTTGAACACCTCATCAAAACCTACATCAAGGTCAAAAATTACAAAATTTAAAAATCGTTTCAAGGACATCCCAAGGTCATAGACCCACATAGGCACCTATGCACCAAGGTCATCCCTGAAGGTCACCCCAAGGTCACTGATGACGTCATAGTAGTGGGGGGAGGCCCAGAACCGGCTCAAATCTTTTACTGTCTTTGATACCTTATTGCGTAATGCAGGTATAATATATTTCTTATTGCCCTTGATTGTCCGATTACATTGGGTGATCGTTGATGTTTTTTTATTGCGTAATGCCAGAATGACGTATTTTTTATTGCTTTGAGGCATGACGGCTACGACAGAACTAGCCTTTTGATTCAAATAAAATCTCACCTGCAAAGAATAAACATGTGACATCATAATATCATAAATCGGAAATTGATGACATTCCAATTTGGATCTCAGAATTTCATGGACTAAATTGCTAGTTTCAGGAAATCAAATAGTGAGTTACAAGAAATACTTTCGAATTCTTAGTATATCCCATAAAGGAGGGGCCTCGGATCGATAGCTGCGAGGCTGGTATTCGGTGAACGAATCGCCCACGCCGCTAAACCGCCCGGCTGGGAACCAGCCCTACCAGGACTTCCTTGGGGAAGTGGATTGAAGGAACTCGCAGCGAAAACCTGTCTCCAATGGGAACCAAGGAGGGGCCTCGGATCGAATGCTGCGGGACTGGTGGCCAGTGAACGAATCACCCGCGGCCGCTGTAGCGTCTAGCTGGGAATCATTTCTACCAGGATTTCCACGAGAAGGCGGTTCGAAGAGACTCGCTGCGAGAATAGGAAAATCTGTCCCAAAAGGGGCCCCAGGAGGGGCCCCAGATCAGATTCTGCAGCCCTGGTACATGGATTATTTGGCAGAACATCAACACACTATAGTTATTTGACAACATTAATGTATCGTTCATAGATATTTTCACTATTTTTCAATTAACTTTAGAATTAAATAGTCTTTTGATTTATATCCGCGGCCAATCATTGACAGGGCGCTATATTGAACTCTGAACCCAAGGAGCTGCTACGGTATAGCTTTTAAAAATGATGTGAGAGTCTTAACAAGTTTTCGGAACACCTATACCGTTATTAGATTCAACTATACGGGCGTATGGAGAGAAGGGTACCTTGCTCAGGAATTCATCAATCAATATTTTTTTCAGTAATCGCCCCGAGAAGATCAAGCTAGCCAAAAACAACGCCAAAGTTTACGGGGTATTGGACAAGATCACTTTCATATGTAATAACTTCTTCCAGCTTGTCAAAAAGAGGGAGTTGGTAGCCGACGTGGTGTTTTTCAGTCCACCCTGGGGTGAGATAAGTAGAAATTATCAAAATCTGAGTACGATCTCGAGACGACGTTGGAGCCATTGCCGTTCTCGCAGCTACTAGCCATATCCCGGGAAATAACCTCGAACGTAGCGGCTTTTTTGCCGAGGAACACCAATACATTGACGGTAATTAATAGCAAGATATTTTTCCGGATACGTATGGGTTTTTGAGAATATATCCTCCAAATTTCGCCATTGGCTGTTTTCACTTCATACTAATGCCATTTTGAATACCAGCTGTACAATGAAGCCGGATCTGACGGAAAAGTTGAGGTCGAATCGAACTTTGTCATTAGTAAACTTGTAGGAGTGACGGTTTATTACAATGACTTGGCAAAAGATGAGTGATAAGGCTTTTCTGCATTTTGTCTTTTAGTTTTATTAATGAAAGGAAGAAATTGGTTGTGACAGGCCTTCACCCCGCAAGAATGACTTTGTGGAGAATCTGAACGTCATACTTCACATGGAGAAAAAATAAGATGAAAACGAATTTTCACGAGGATAAATAGAGGATGGGAAGTTGTATTGTGCTTAATAAACTTTTCTGTTACCATCCGGATTTTCCTATTTTTTTAACCCAGACATCTTTTTCTAAACATCTGTAGTGAAATGCGATTGAAAATGAGTGATTCATTCTCAAATGTTAACGATCCAATTTCTCCGTTCATTCATCATGTTTCAATTAATAATAGAACGGACCAAGTTTGATGTTGGCATATGACGTAGTGGCAGCCATGTTGGGCCGGTTGTATGCTGAAGGCAGATGAAAGGTGATTATAGGTGACGGTGGCTATGTCGGGGTATGGAGGGTGATGACCAGTGGCAAGTGACGCATGAAAATTGACGGATGATGAGTGTGCTCTGATTGGTCGTTGGTGACATATGACAGATGACAATAGCTGTGATTAGTCGATGGTGGCGTATGACAGATAACAAGTGCTCTGATTGGTCAGCAGTGGAGGGGCAAGGCTCAAAGTTGGAGTGGAGGAGGTGGTTCTGAGTGGTTCCATAGCTACTCTTATAATCTCCATTAACTTCACCTAGTTTATTTAAACCAATTTCGTCGCTTTAATCAATTCATTGACTTTTTTCTAGTTGTTTATTAGTTCTTTTTCCAAGAATATTCCCTCATTTTGATTGAATGAAACCTACAGTTATCCATGACCTTGATTTTCGATTTTTACTATTATTTACTGAAATGATTTTACTTGCTTCTCTAGCATATTATATAAAACAGGATCAATTGATAGAAAATCAGCAAACATTTCTTCTGCTTGTCTCAGAACTTCAAATCAAGTGGAGTTCTTCTTAAGAATATGAAGAATTCCGTATGGAAACTCTGTGTAATGGAATCATGGAATTCCACTATGATACAGAAAATAATGTAACTTTCGAAGCATGGTACCAGCGTTATGAAAGTTTGATTCTAGAGGATGTACTAATACTCTCAGATCCAGCCAGAGTAAGACTTTTGCTGCTGAAATTGGACACACGGTTTCATCAACAATATATCAATATGATTTTGTCCAAGGAACCTGAAGAACTCGATTTTAAAGATACAATAGCCAAACTCACAAAATGTTCGGAAAGAAAACTTCGATCTTTAACACTCGCTATCAGTGTATGATACTTACTAAAAATAGTGCTAAAGATTTTGCTGCATATACTGCAAAAGTGAATAAGTTTTGCGAAAACTTTCACATCAGATAAATAACAGGACACCACCCAACCATCCTCAATCAAATGGATAAGTTGAAAAGTTTTTCGACACATTCAAACGAGCCTTAAAAGAATTGAAAGGGGGGACAACCTTTGGGACGACAGATTCAGACATTTTTAACAACTTACCGAACCACTCCGAGTCGGTATACACCAAATGGAGTATGTCCATCAGAAGTACTCATCGGTAGAAAAGTGAGAACAACTCTTGACCTGTTGTTACCACCACAAGAAGGTGTTCATCTAGATAATGAAATTCTCCCTATACATTCCAAATTATTCGAAATTGGTGATTTGGTTTATTGCCAAGTTCATTATAATAATGGATACCAATGTAAACCCGGAAAGATTGGAAATGTTATGTATGAACTATTACTCAAAATTTCCAGAATAATTTTGAGATCACATGCAAACCAGCTGAAGAAAAGATATATCGAGAGCTCAGAAGTCGAAAATGACCCTATACCACTCAATATTCGACATATCCAGAAAAACAGGAGAAAATATGCATTCAACTTCATCAGCTGAGCCGATACCTTCGACTTCATCAGCCGAGCCGATTGATATTGCCAGCTGAGCTGAACCCTGAAGTTATCACAGACCACTTTGTCAACAAGAAACAGAATTATCTACAGAGCCTCAGTGTGAAGTTAGACCGAGTAGAATCAAACTTATTCCCAGTTACCTGAAAGATTTTGAATTGAGAAGGGAAGATGTTGGCACCACTGTCACGGGCCACCCTGTCCCATACTGAACTAGAAATCATATCGAATATCTGTCAATGATATCAAAATAATAAACAATGTTGAATGCTCCGATGAAATAATATAACCTAGATGAGTAACTCGCCGCACACGCATTAAGATTCGTGTGTAAGGGACATCTTTCCCCCAATGGCAGTGTCATGCGTTGTTAACAGAAATATTGAGGTTCAATAAAATAGAAATGATGGAAACCCAATAGGAATGGAAACCTGAAATTATGATGAAATAATCTCCACAAGATTTTGAGAACAGTCGATGCTTTAATTGACATGATTTGTCATAATTCATTCCTTTATCTCTTTTCCAATTTTTTTTCCTGATAGTTACGGAACTGGTAGCTTCAAATGATTGTTCTGTCAAATATCATATGCAGCGTTGTCGTACTGACAAGACTATATCAACAACGAAGAATGTTTGTTCTGCGATTGAAATACTATGGTTTTTACATGCTCCCACCAAGCTGCAATGAACGTTTCAATTTCCTTCTTATTGTTATATATTTCATCCAAGACAGTATTTTTGGAGTTTTATTGCCGTGAATCTACCCGACAGATATCAAAATGCAGCTGACGTGCTTATTGTATCCTTAAAAAATTGCGACATGGCAATAATGTCATGATTTGAGGGATATCACTATGAAAAGATGTTACCTTCTAACACAGATTATAGAAACTTACGATAGGATGGTCAGACAAGGAACGTATTTGAGGAGAGAGAGAGAGAAATGCGCAAAATTTAAAGGTCAATCTTTGACAGATGTCAGATGACAATAACAACAACAAGTGTTCTCGATCACAGTATAAACCGTTGATAAAATCCGATGATCAATGTTTTTCGTTATTAGAAAAGATATACCATTTACGATTATTAGATATTTCGATTCTCTTATCTCTTTGAAGTATAACGATGAGTGATGAACAGAATAAAGCACCTCACAGTGGTGGCGGAAGACATTATTGTGTATACAGAAACTGCAGAGATAGTAACAGCAAATCGGACATCAAATTACATAGTTTTCCATTGGAAGAAATGAAGTGAGTACAGTTTTGTTTATTCAAAGTCTCAGAATCCTTGCATTCTACCCAGGAACAATCATTAGAAAAAGCAAAGGGTTGGATTCTTACATGTATTAAATTATTATTATTCAGCTTAAGGATAGTGATTCAACAGATTGATGAGTATGTGTTTTCCAGTGAAATTTCTAGTAATATGTGAACTATTTAGTCATAAGAAAGAATGTTCGTCAATGATTGGTTGGACCGTTATTTCCAACAAACAAATTTTCTTATGACTTCTAACTGTAGCATAAATTCACCATACTGATTGTCTCATTGTATTACAGGTGCAGAATTTAGAAAGAAGTTTGTGTATAAGAGAATGATAATACTAAACTGAGGAATAATCTTTACACTTGTAACTTCTGAAGAAGCCAACTGCAAAACGTCAAGAGCCAATATAAATGAATGCACGACCGAATAACCAAAAGCCATATTAATTTGAATAATTTGCCTGAATCTGCTATGGGCACTGTTGAGGTCAATTCGAAGTTAAATAAACTATTTGTTCTTTTCAATTCTCCCACACTATTATACAAGCACTGCATTCAAAACATTCAAAGGAGAAAAGTTTCAGCTAGATTTTTAACAGAGGTGGGATGTTTTCTCAATTGAAAGTGTTCAAGGGGCCAAAGAAAATTTACCTTAATATCATTGATAGTTGCAGGTTTTATATTTTTGTTTACCAGAAAACTGAACCAAGCCCCACTAGAAGATTTCTTTAGTTATATCAGACAGCAGAATGGCCATGCTATGAGCCTTGTTCATTTCGAAAATAATCAATTCAAAGAATATGAACTGTCCTCAAAATCAGAATTTCAGACTTCAAAATACCTGGAACTCGAATTGATGTTTTTTCAGTGAAATACTACGAAGCAGACTGTACATAATTTTGTAATAGTCCATTGTGACTATCAAGAATGTTATTATCTGGAACAAAATGCATTCAAATAAATATGTGACTATATGATTGATAAATAGTACTTGAAAATTGATTGATGTGAAACATGTAGAACATTTTTAATGGGAAAATAATGAAGAATATGTGAAAATATTACTGTGTTGATTTATTTCCGCACATTTTCTTGATTACATAAGTACTGTTTAGTTGCACATTTATTGCAAAGGAAAAGTGAATATTCTACTATTAGAATGTTGGTGTTACTAATATGATTGTGATCATTGAATAGACAACTACAATAACATAAAATAGCATCACTACTAGAAGATTAATGATAGGTATGAGTGTTCGCTAACAGTCAGTCATCAAAGCACAGTGATGTATTCTTGATTTTTTCCAAGTTGTTAAATAAGGCTTTCATATGTAGGTGACCAAACACAACCTATGTCACGAAGGAATAGTATAGTGTTTTTACACAGAGAGCATTTGACAAATCCTTTGATTTCAGTTTAAAAATTCTAACAGTTTTCTATCCATATTTGTTACATAGTCATAGTGCAAGTCGAAGTCCATTTTTTTGTCCAATACAACGCCCAGTTTGTCTCATAACAATTGTTTGTTATGTATGCTTTGATATCAACTTAGTCAATATAGGTATATAATTCTGGAGTTCGGTGTCATACAAGCTTAAATCTAAGATCTTGAACCATTAACATTATATAAAAAATAAAACCGATATGAGTGGTGATTTTTGTTCAGTATTCAGTATGAGAATCCACATTGAACTGCAATATATATACAGTGTGTCCCGCTTTTCATGAATACACCCTAATATCTCAGTTATTAATAATGCGATTTTCTTGAAATTTTGGTGGTGATTATATGTTAGGTAAATGAAGTATTTTGGCATAGTGAACATTTTTATCGACCATGCGGTGTGGGGGGTAAAAAAAAGCTGTTTTTTGGGAAAAGGATATTACGGCTCATTTTAGATAACTTTTTTATCAGAATTAGAATCAGCATCCCCAAAAACCCCCCAATCCTTATTTTCGAAATTTCAAGAGCTGATTTGAGGAGAAAAAAAAATAAATTCACTTTTTTCGTCAATGCACCCGAATATCTGTTATTAGCGATTTTCTTGAGATTTTGGTGGTGATTTAATGTTAGAAAAATGAAGCATTTGGCATAGTGATCATATTCATTCAACATTGGCGTGCGAAGTTGGGGAGAGAAAAAAGGCATTTTTTGAGAAATGAATATTAATGCTTATTTAAGACAACTTTTCTTATCAGATTCGGAATCAGCGTCACCAAAAACCCTTTAATTCATATTTTCAACATCTCAAGAGCTGATTTGAATAAAAAAAAAGTTTGTATTTTTTTTAATAAGTTCTTTATTTGTAACAGTGGAAACAAAATTCGAATTACTTTATTTTAGATTCTTGTGTTTTCAACATAACTACCTTCTGAAACAATATACTTTTCAACAATTCTTCTCAAACGTACATTTACTTTTCTTAAAGTTTGGGGAGTTATTTCCTGACACGCTTGCCTAATTGCAAAGCAAAGTTCCTCTCTATTACGCGGCCGACTAGCATACACTTTATTCTTCAAATGCCCCCACAGAAAAAAGTCACAACGGGTAATATCTGGCGATCTAGGGGCCATGGTTCCAAAGGAGAATTTCTGCCTATCCACTTCATAGGGAAAATTGCATTTAAAAAGTTCCGAACTATCCCAGAATTGTGTGCGGGGGCTCCATCTAATTGAAAGATTAAGTTTTGTCTTTGTGCTAATGGCAATTCCATGAGAAAATCATAGAGACCATTTTGTAAAAAATTTAGAAAATTTTGTCCGGTCAGGTTATCCAGGAAATAAGGGCCAACAATCCGTTCGTTGAATATGCCACACCACACGTTAACTTTTTCACTGTATTGGTTTTTACAATGAATTACCCACTTCGGATTTTCAGCTGCCCAAAACCTACAATTTTGACTAGACACCACACCGTTTGTTGTAAACGTTGCCTCGTCAGTAAACAACATGTTCTTCAGAAAAAGTCTGTCGTTAAGATATTTACCCTGCAACCATAAGCAAAATTCAAACCGTCGTTCAAAATTACCATTTAACAGAGTATGTAGAAATTTTGGTTTAAATGCTATTGCGTTTCAAACATCTCCATACTTTGTTTTTCGTTAAATTCATTGTCCTCGCAACTGCCCTTACAGTACCGTTTGGGTTGTTTCTAAATTCTGCTAAGATACGTTTGTCGTCTGGATAGTGTCTTTGATTTAAATTGTACCTCCCTGGTCTTATTTTGAAAACCGCTCCAGTCCTTGCGAACAATCTGTTGATTTTGGCAACGGTATCGTGAGAAAGTGGTTCTCGATCATGATGCCTTCCATTGAATATTCCAGCAACTTGATGCGTAGATCTTTCATTATTACCAAATAAGCGGATAATCTCTACTTTTTCTCCAATTGTAAGAACTACTCTTCGGTTGTGTGCAATCTTATTAACAGTTAAGTAATACTGCTTGACTTATTGACATTTCGTACTGATTACCGATGTCAAACAAAAACTTTTGTTTCAAAGCACTCTTTCATTAATTTGCATGAAAACTCAAATCGGCAAGCCAACGGTAACAAAGTGTGCGTATCTTCGGAAATACCTAAATTGTAGTATTAGGGCAGTTGCAAACGATACAGAATATAAGGAAACGAAGGTGTTTGAAATTTAATATAGGATTAGGGCATTTGAAATAAAAAGTTAGAAATAAACAATCTAAAGAAAAAAGTGAATTTAATTTTGTTTTCTAATCAAACCAGCTCTCGAGATTTCGAAAATATGAATTGAGGGGTTTTTGCGGTCGCTGATTCCAAATCTATTGTCTAAAATGAGCCCCTTATATCCTTGGAGAAGAAGTGGAGATTATCCGGTTATTTGGTAACAATGAAAGATCTACGCGTCAGGTTGCTGGAATATTCAATGGAAGGCATCATGATCGAGAACCAATTTCTCACGCCAAAATCAACAGATTATTCACAAAGACTAGAGCGGTTTTCAAGACAAGACCAGGGAGTTACAATTTAAATCAAAGACACTATCCGGACGACGAACATTTCAAATTTCGAAACAACCCAATTGGTACTGTAAGGGCAGATGCGAGGACAATGAATTCAACGAAAAACAAAGTATAGAGATGTTTGAAACGCAACAGGATTAGGACATATAAACCAAAATTTCCACATACCGTGTTAAATGGTTATTTTGAAAGACGGTTTGAATTTTGCTTACAAGGACTTATTGAAAAAAGAGTTGAATAATTTTTTATTCAAATCAGCTCTTGATATGTTGAAAATATGAATTAAAGGGTTTTTGGGGATGCTGATTCCGAGACGAAAAAAGTGATGATTTTTTTCTCCTCAAATCAGCTCTTGAGATTTCGAAAATATGGATGGGATGGTTTTTGGGGATACTGATTCTAATTCTGATAAAAAAAGTTATCTAAAATGAGCCCTAATATCCTTTTCCCAAAAAACAGCTTTTTTTACCCCCCCACACCGCACGCCTATGGTCGATGAAAATGTTCACTATGCCAAAATACTTCATTTACCTAACATATAATCACAACCAAAATTTCAAGAAAATCGCATTATTAATAACTGAGATATTAGGGAGTATTCATGAAAAGCGGGACACACTGTATATAGGGGCTAATTACAAAAATTCTTTGAACTTCGCGCTTCTATACCTTACAAGCAAATTTCTGAACTGAACTGAACTGAACTGAAGCGCAAAAAGCTTTCGTATGTACTCGGCTAAAGCAGAAACGAATGTAAATCCGCAACCATGTCGACATAAATTTTGCAAACCGGCAACTCTGGCGCGCAAAATTTAAAGGTCCGAGGTCAATGAGGCGGCATTTCAAACATCAAAAGAAATGGGCGGAGCTTCTCATCTGTAAGTTTCTGTAATCTGTGCTTCAGATCTATTTGAGTGTTACTCATCTAGGTTGTGTTACTTGATCGGAGGTTGAATGCATCTCCCTCCTGTTTGAGAGCGAACTGCGCGAATATCTAGTTCACCGCTATCTTTCCCCCGTGACCATCATAATTAACGAATTCCAAGAAAATGAATGTCTCGAAATGATCAATCCTACTCCCTAAATAGCGCGCATAAGACTATAAACTGGACGATGATAATTGAAAAGGAACCAAGCGCCAAATTGCAAACACTAAGGTAAAGGTTCCAATCGACAACGTTACTTCAATTCGTTATGTGTAAAAGTATCAAGCGCCTACTAGAATTCTGGCGACATCTATTGACTAATGATCCAAGCGACTTTGAAGGCAAATGCAGTTGCCCATTATAGAAAAAATCCAACACTACAATACTGTTCATAAAATGTGATCAAAGTCTCTTGGAGCTTTTTCAATTATCATCATCCAATTCCAATGGTCGGTCGGTGGCTCAGTGGCTAAGCAGTGGAACTTCTAGCTCGCATCAGACAGACTCTTTAGGTAGCCACATGCCTTGTTGTGAATCAAGTGTGATGTGAGTTGCCTAGATGCCAATCCCGACGTCTGGTGCTAGCTTGAAGTGCGCACCGACCAACCGGGTGGTGCTGTAGGTTTTCCGGGTTTTCCCACAGCTGGAAAGTGAATACACCACCGAAAACATCAATAAGGCGCCACGGAGCGCCACAGCAAATAATAATAGCCGTCCTCTACCCGCACAGGGTATGCCTTTGGGTACACTCTACGAGTGTTTATGAGGGAGTATTATTATTATTATTATTATAATTAAGGTCATAAAATAGTAGTGCGCGAAAACTTAATTGTGCAATTCAATGAATTTGCTAGGAAGTCTGCATACATTGCATGACTCGCAGTGCAGTAGAGACGTAAGTAAAATGGTGCTCTAATCCAAGCATGGTTCAACTTCTGGTCAATATGATTTCTCGTGAACGGAGAAATTTCATTGTTTTGAATAGAATTTAGTATGAAGCTATATTGAGCAGCTCTATCTATTGTTAATAGATAGGGACAAGAATGTATTTAGAAGCAATACAAACACCAAGAGAACTTCAACAGAAAAGAAGAGAGAACATATTTACCAAAGATCTGGCACACAGCATTGAAAGGGGCCAAAACGAAGCCATATTACCCGAATTACGCGGAAAGTGCGCGCGAAAGTGCGCGAAAAAACATCACTATAAATAACATGGAAAACTCGAAAGCTTCAGTTTCAGTTGATACGTCTAGAAGAGTACTTCGACCACGCCACTGAAGATGACTGCCGCAGTTGCAGTCGAAACGTTTGGAGATTTAAACCAAAGAAGACCACGGTGAAACCCGGAAACCAACCAAAACATTGAAGCCAGCCGTGAAAGCCTACATTATTCTATGTTTATTTAATATACTTATTAAATTAATCTATGCTCGAATTTCACTTATAACAGGTATAACAGGTATAACCGTCAGGGTTATAACGTAGCCACTCACGTTATATCTCGTATTTTTGTGAGGTTTCCCGACGTTTCGATACGCCTCGTCCATCATCAGATCAAGCGCTGATGGCGAATGAGACATTGCGTTAAAAACTCTAGGATATTCTAAACGGAGTAGAGACTGAGGTCAATACCCGTTATCACATTGGTGTCAGATCTACTGGGTTATTGAAAGTACGAAAAAAAGTTACCCCTTTGTTAAGCTGGCATCCCACGGCGCGTGAGTCGGCGAGCCTGGCTCGTGGCTTAGGCTCGTCGAGGCTTGGCTCGTAATCAAGGCTTGGTAATTTGGATGCGATCCCACGACGTTTGTTAATTCGTAGTGAAGGCTCGTGTAGGCTTTGACAAATCTTATTTTTAGTCTTGACAGTGGTGCCACACAGGGCACATCACCTGAACATGAAAAATCGGCGAAGACGAGAGGCAACTGAAGTAAAAAATTCTTATGCTCAATATTTTGCGACAAATGGGGCAGTACCGTGGCAAAATAACTATTGAATATGTAATTAAAATGTTTACTGTATCTTATGAATGATAGTAAACTAACTTACCTCTATATCTGTTGTTTGATTCGGCATATAAATACCGTGCAAAAACCGGTACATAAATTCATATGCAAACCAATAGGGTTTCAAGGTTTGTATACGTTTTGAGATCCTGATCCAGTTTTAGTTGATGCTTTCACTTTGTTAAAAAGCTTCCGAAAAGTAGCCATCAGGCTATCCTTTTTTTTTCTTCAATTCTGAGATACCAAGCTTTCTAGACATATGGCCTTCAATGCGTTTCCACGCATCATGAACCAGGTTCCTGTTCTTATGATCTGGGTCCCTAGGGTTCCATATGGCTGGCTCCCCTTCGTAAAGTGATAAGAATTCCAACGCAGCCGCTACTGATACTTGTCTCCGTTGTACCACAGCTTAATAAACACACAGCTAGGAAACTCACCGTGGAGGGGGTAGTCAACGCAGATATTCGCGCACCCCCCACTTTTGGAGTAAAACCTATCAAAGCAGTGGCAGGTATCGGGAATACGATTCATCCGAATTTATAAGCTCCATAGGCGTAGTCACGGATAGCTCGTGTTTTTATATTGTGTGTTGCTGTGTTGAGTTAAATCGTGTTTTCTGTTTGTTTTTGAAGTTGTGGGTGCATGGATATTTTTTTATAATTTGTAGTGCATATTATAATAATTATTGAAACATGGGAATGACATGTGCTGCCAGATTGTGTAAGAACAAAAGTTATAACTGTAACAAAAGTTTCTTCAGATTTCCCAGTGATGTTGCAAGGTGAGTAAATTTTTCGTCCTTTGTTGTGATATTCATAAAGTCTGAATGTTGTAATGAATAGTAGTAAAAACAGATGAAGTTGAAATCAGTATCATTGCATCAACTATTATTTGAATGATAATAATGAATATGATGTCTGCTCAAAAGGCGTATTTTCAAAAGTGTTGGTGTTTTATTGTGTCTTCATCTTAGGTGTTCTACTGCCTTTTTTGAATTGACTGATTTGAAGTCTTTCCTTCCTTTGAATGCCCACATTTCTGGAAGGTGAATTAGAATAATTTTCGAAGTTACATATATTTTTTCTATGATAATTCAAACACGGCATTCGGTCATTCTTTTGGGACATTTTCGATATAGACTAAAATATGGATGTAAACGAAAGGAGTAATTCTGAAATAAGCATATCATTGAAAGTGACAGGAAACGGATGTATCAGAATTATATTGAATACATTCTTGAATATTTTCAGAGACAGAATTTGGGTTGTCAGTTGTGGCAGAGAAGATCTCTCTCATAACAATTCCTCCCGGTAAGTGTGGTTTTTTGAAATATTCATTCTTATTCAAATTTCTCACAATAATTCGGAAAGGGTTTAAAACTTAATTAATATTGAAAGCGTTTTGTGATCCCTGTAATATTTAAACTTATCTATTTCTAATGTTCTACCTGAAATTAGTTTTAAATATTACAAAAACATCAGATAATTCAGTGCTAGGCATCAACTTTGGAATTTACAAGGTTGGTGTACCTGCTATGGGTTTCATTACATTAATAATTAGTAGTGTAGGATAAGTAAGATGTACATTGTAGCTTCCAGAAAATTTATTTTGAAAAATTAAGTAGATGTTCTATAATTACCTGCCTGAAATCCTTAGATTTGATTGCCTAATGCAATGGTAAATAAATATTAGAAAGTATTTGAACATATTGATTTTTCAGTTGCCTTTTATCTGCATTTACTGATGTATCCCTTTTTGGTTTGTTCTGTACATATAAGATAAGATTGAACTAATGAAATAATGCCTTATTCTTGTTAGAATTGGGAACTGAATCCTATTTTTATTAGAATTGAAGAATTATGGTGGTGGTTTCATTTCATTTGTCCAACCACTTGTTTCATAAAGGTGAATACAGAGAATAATGTAAAATGTAAGTCCATATTTAAAAAATTAAGTTGTTGATGTCCTCAATGCACGAAAAAGTTGAATATCAAATTTGAAATTTGGTCTCATTCAAACCATGACTGACTCTTGTGTTATTTGTTTCGTAGATTCTTCTGCTCCAGTATATGTCACTACTGAGAACACTTTGGAAGATGACATCTTACCTGAGTTACTGAGTCAAAGCTCTTCTACCCAGACTACAAGTGACCTTTCACTTCATACTCCCCGAAAACAAAAATATAAGGAAACCATACGAATATTGAAGACTGAGAATGCTTCTTTGAAAAGACAACTGCAGCAGATGGAACATAGATTTGACAACATTGAAAATTTCTTGAGCGTTGAACAGTTTTGTAAACTAACTCATAAATTTTGTGTTAACGACGACCTAGCACGTTTTGTAAATATCCAAATTAGTCAATCAAGAAAAAAACCAAGAGGAAGGCGTTATTCGTACGAATTCAAATTAGAATGTTTATCCTTGTATTGTACAGGGCCTAAATTGTGCAAGCAAGTTTTAGTAAAGAAATATTGTTTACCTACCCCTAGAACTCTTCTGAAACTGCTAAAAGGAGTCAAGGTAAGTCCAGGGATGGATAATCCACAATTATTCGAAATATTGAGAAGAAAAGTAAACTATTTTGGTGAAAATAAGAAATACTGTATAATATGTATAGATGAAATGTCGATTAAAGCCCATTTATTTTACAATCGGGGAACTGATTGCGTGATTGGGTTGTCTGAAGGTGGAGATGGTGGTAATGTTTTTAAGCCTGCATTGAGTGCATCTGTCATTATGGTACGTGGAATATTTAGCCGATGGAAACAACCAGTGACATTTAATTTTTGTCATTCAGCCTACCCAGCTGAATCATTATAACAGCAAATTTTTGAATTGATCAAAATTCTCAAGCACATTGGACTCAAAATATGTGCTGTAACGACAGATATGGGGTCCAATTATATGCCATTATCAAAATTATTAGGTATTACAGCGACCAAACCAAATTTTTTTTGCGAAGGTCAAAAGGTCTACTTTATTTTCGATGTACCTCACGTCATTAAAGCTATTCGAAATATGTTGATGAAATATGATTTTTTAATTGGTAATGATACGATTTCGTGGTCCTTCATTAAAATATTTTATGAACATGACAAAAATTACCCGATAAGGGCAGCACCAAAATTGACAAAGTCACACATATATCACAATTCATTTGAAAAAATTAAAACAAAATATGCCACCCAAGTATTCAGTGAGACAGTGGCATGTGGCATGAATGTTTATATTCGGTTTGGACAGCTGCCGTCTCAAGCATATAAAACATCTGAGTTTGTGTCAAATATTGATAAAGTTTTTGATGTTCTCAATTCGTCCTGTACCAAATCCTTAAAGTTATATAATAGAGCATTCAAAGGTCTACCTCATCAAACGCAACTTCTTAAAGAATTTCTTGCCTTAATTGATCAAATTGAAGTGAAAGACAACAAAGGTAAAAATATAAAAAATGTAATCAAAAGTTTCAAATGTATAAAAATATCCATCAATAGCATACTCTTGTTGTGGGATGACCTAAAAGAACTACAAGTTAAATACCTTTTTCTAACTCGCCGTTTAAATCAGGACTGTTTGGAAAACTTTTTTGGGTCTGTGAGATAACAGAATGGCAATTGTAGGAATCCCACTCCGGTTCAATTCCAGGGATCCTTTAGAAAATTAATGTATCTGAAACTATATCATTCTGGTACTGAAAACTGTGAGGCTGATCCTGATTCTGTTTTATTACAATTAAAGGACATTTCTTCGGACACAATATCTTTCCCATCTCCGACACCATTCACAAATAAACTTATAGACACCGATTATCAGCAGCATGATTTGTTACAGAAACATTTAGAAAGATATGTTTGTGGCTATGTGTTGAACAAAGTTCTCAAAATACACAGTTGTGGTATTTGCATCAATTATGCAAATCAATAACATTTGGATGATACCTCACTATTTATTTATTTTAAGGCTTTTGAAAATGCTGAAGGAAGTTTATTTGGCCGTTTGAATAATCCAAGCGACGGTTTTGTCAATTTCATGAATGACGTCGAAACCATTTTTCAACAGAAAATTGAAACTTTCATTTTGAAACCACTATGTCAAAATCTTTTCGAAATGGCCAATGAACTTCCTTTTCCACACCCATGTGACAGTTTTCCCAAGGAATATGCTGTAAAATTATATTTGAGGGTTCGGCTGTATTACACCTTAAAAAACATTAATAGGAACTTCAGGGACCAAAAATATATTAAAAACAAATTGATTATATTACGCAACCTGTAGTAATTAACCTATTTCAGGTACATGTATTTTATTATAATGAAGATTCTTGAAAGTATATCGTTTTTTTATATATCCCTATCCATACTTAATATATAACCAATGCCTGTATAATTATTTCAACTCATAAACCACCGAATATATACTGTTTGATAGTTATTGTTGGCAACGGTGAATCTATTGCATGATTTTCGTTCAACTGTATTATTCTAAGAGTTTTTAGAATTCTAAGGTACGGTCCTGTCTGTTTCCCAGCAAATATTTCTAATTCTACCCTGACTTTTACGCCAGAATCGCACCTTCAAGGTCATTCCCGACCACTGCTTAATACTGGCTGAGTTTCCTAGCTGTGTGTTTATTAAGCTGTGGTTGTACGCTTCGATAGTCGTTGGATCGGGTCGAAAGTATACGAGCCGAGCCCGAAGAGGCTCACCTTCCCTTTGGCGCGTGTCAAATTTACCGACAAGAGGCGGGAAAATCCAAGCCGCACAAAAATGAGGAAAGCCGCGCCAGAATGGGCCTTATTACTACTCAACTAAAAATCTACCCACTACGTGGCGCTACTATGCCATGTGGACATTGAAAGCCCGCAAAATGATTTTCCATAAGAAATGTACGCAGAACACACTATGGTAAATTTGAAAATATGCATTAATTAGGACATTTTCTGCTAACTTTATTCATAACTTCAGTAAATGAAATGTTGTTCATTGTAAAAGTCCAAAAATCTCACGCATACAACTTCATGCTCTGGAATCCGATGGTCAAAATGATGAAAGTTGTATAACATTGACAGATGATGGTATTACTAGTATTACTCATACACAACTCATACAATAACTAACCACTAACCACTAACCTAAAATAAATGATAGGATTGATACTGAGACTACTGATTGAGATCATAGAAAAGAGTTCTATTGCTTTTATACATTATAAGTTTTATGACAATTGTTTGAATTGTTGGGGAATACCAAATTTAGATACTTTAGTACTCCAATAATAAATAATAAAAAGTCGAAGTCCTTTTACAACTCAGTATATTGCAGATCAAGTTACAGACAGTTAGTGCAACAGTTGAAGTTTGATGGAGAATGTCCCCGTTTTCAGGGGTTCACTAGTTTTTATGAATGACACTCATGTGTTGTTGTAGGCGTTGCCATATGAAGAAAAATAATCAATAATTAATTATTCATCGATGATTAAATGCATGCAATACCTAGTGCACATGAGGTGTCAGCAATTTGTAATAATATGTTTAATATGAGGTGAATTAAATAGAACAATGTTTCATGTAGTGTTGCTGAAATATAATATACAGTATGATAAAAGAATGGATAACAATACTAATAGCCTGAAAGGCGCACTTTACAATATCCGTCCTCCTCAAGGACGAAATTTGTAACTCGGATTGTTGCAAATTTCTGTAGGTTTATTTTCATTTTGTATAGTTGGAGGCGGAGAACATACATTCTCCTCATTTAATTCTATAGAATTTTCATAGTCATTAGAGTTGTTACTCGGGGGTTTAGTTAGACACTTTATATAATTCCAATACTTATATATAATAACAATAATTACAACACTAATGAATAGGTATATGAAAATGTAATGATATACGTAATTGACATTCATACCCTGATTTTCAAACATCTATTGTTCCTTAAGTTTCAAAGCATTTAAGGCATAACTTATTTTTTCTAGTTTATCAGTGTGTTGGGAAGTGACTAGTAAAGTTTTATTCAATAATGGAAAAGCATTAAAATTCAATGAATGCTCGAGCATATTGGTGTTTATGTAAAATTTTGGATAATATGAAATATAAGTTGACTCACTGTAAGCTTATGCGTCCAGAGAATTCAATATTATAGAACTAGTAAATGCTGAACAGTGGGGACTCAACTTCAAAATTCCCGTATGGAACAAGGAAACTTGCTTTTCTGATTTTCCACATTTTATAGTTAGAAATTCTTTCTTTGGACTGTTGAAAATCCAAGAATTTGCTTGATGTAATTGAATAAAAATAGTGCTTTCTATAACAATTATTCGCTTTTCACATGTTTCTGGCATAATAATGATGGGTAGAAACAACAGAGCTTCACATGCTTTATGCAGCTGTAAGAGGAACAAGGGATATTTTTGCTTACAATTATACTAACTATCTAAAATGAGACAATCGTTAATGTCTTGATGATCCAAAAGAAAATAATGTTGGTTCACATTATCTACTGCTAAAAGTGGTTTTTCTGGGATGATAAAGGAAAATAAGTTTTTCTCGTAATATATTGGTAAACTGGTCATTTTCAACAATTTATATGAGGTTATACTAACTAAGGGTATATGTAGGATGAATATTAAACATTTATCTACTAATATTACAGTAGGCGACATAGATTTGTACAGTTCTAAAGAATTTTTCTGAGTTAATAAGACAGGAAAAGTTAAACCTGAAGGCATTATGCATACTAAACTGCACCAAGTGGTCAATTACATTTTTAGGGCTCATAATAAGCGGGTGAAAATTGCCATTTTGCGCCGCAATTATTATATTCAATAAATCATTTTGATACAAGTCGAACTGATTTGTTAGCATGTCGAACATCAATAAGTGTTGATCGATTTCAAGTTTGAAATGTAGTGACGAATTATTGACAACCCGCGTAAGATTGTCAACATAATTCTCCACCTTGGCAAACCTTTTTCCAAAATCACGTAGATTTATCATAGAGGAAGAATTCATATAGTTGAGAGCGCTTTGGAAAACGCTAGTTTGTTCCAGTAACAGTTTTTGCAAAGTTGATTGCTTGTTTTCTATTTTTGTAATTGCATTATTGTAATAAATAGCATCATCTTCATCTAAAGTTCCAAAAAGAACTTTAGCGGCACTTCCAAAAATATTTAATAATCCTCTTTTCGATCTGAGTTCGCCCACGCCGGAAGTATTGGAATGAGTTAATAAATCGTTAATCAATATATTGGTTTCCTTGGTTTTATGCAAGGTTATGGTCATCACCCTTATAAATGATTTACACTGCTTGAAGTTAGCTTCCACGGCTAGTACGGATTAGCACATATTTTTAACGTTTAGAAAATTATAAGTCGACAATTTATAGAGGCTGAAATACGAATTCAAGTCTAGCTTTGTCAGCATTTTCCAATAGCTGTTGTATAAAGAAACTGTATTGAATTGCTCGTAAAAAATCCCAGCACTTTCATTAATCTGGGTCACTTGATATGTACTCAGATTGGAATAACTTTCATTTTCATTGTCGCCTAGAGTAAGTACTACGTGTTAATTGAAGTAAATAACCAAACGCTATAATTAATTCATTAACTTTATTTCGGTGGCGATTTGCATTCTAGATTACCGCTCGGATTTCGCTGAGTTAACTGAAAGAAACAAAGAAAATTTTTAATTTTAATTATTATAAGTTTCAGTCTGTTATTGTGGACTTTGGTTCGTTTCTTGTTTATAAAGATTGTAGTATTTACATTAGAGTTTATTTCAACTACTTCATATGGTCCATTCCAAACTGGTAGTAATTTTTTACTCTTCCCCTTAATACTTGATTAATTTTTTAGCAAGACAAAATTTCCAATTTGAAATGTAACAGCGTTCACATTTTGATCATAATATTCCTTAGATTTTTCTTTACTCTTGATAAGATTTTCACGAGCTACTTGATGAGCATGCGGAAGTCGAGACTTCAACTCACTATCGTAATCTTCGTAGTTATACGAGAGTTCAGGAGGTTTTTTGAAGGTTGACGGAATTTCTACGGGGCGTCCATAAAGTAACTCAAAGCTATTAAGTGATGAATTAAAAATGAACTGGGCTGGCAGCCATGTATCCCAGGAATTTTGATCTTTATCTATATATGTTCTTAAATATTCCGTTAGTGTTTTATGCGACCTTTCTAGTGCTCCGTTTGAGGTCTGAAAGCGCATGTCTGAATTTTATGTATTTTTAAAAGTTTGCATACGTTTTTAAAAATGTTGCTCAAAAAGTTCTGGCCTTGATCAGTAAGAACTGATTCGGGAATTCCATGTCGACAAATAATATGAGTTACAAAATGTTCGGCTATGGTATTAGCTTCTTGATTTTCTAAAGGGACTAATTCGCAAAATTTCGTTAACTCATCTTGAAAGGTAAGTATATATTTGTTATGATTATTCGTTAATGGTAGAGGCCCAACAATGTCCAAACTCACCTTATCAAAAGGTTTTTTTGCTGTGGTAGTAACAGTCATAAGCATTTTTGTATATTTAGAAGATTTGTTTCTTTGGCAAAATTCACACTTTGTTATGTAATCGTGAATGTCCTTATACATTCTTGACCACTTATACTTGCTTCGAATTTTCTAAAAAGATCTATTTACTTCTAAATGTCCTCCTAGAGGGTTGTCATGAAATTTCTTCAGGATTTGTAGTACTTCATCCTTGGATGTAATTTTAATAGTGTTACTATGAAAGAGTGTTACTTTGATACGAATGTTTTTGAAAATATATCTCATCATGGTTCTGATATTTTCCATTTTCTCACTTCGGTATGGGAGAGATCTTGTAAAATTTATTATCGATAAGTTAGTAATATGGTTGAGTGTCGCGAATTCCCTGACTTTTTGTAGTGCGTTGAAAATATTTCCATAGCCGACTATTCTGTCATGATTGTGTGTGGTTATGAACAAGGTATTATATTCTTGATAATATTGTATACCCAGTTCTGTAAGGCTTTCCGATTTGAGTTTAGCTAGAATATTTTCCTTGATTGACTCATGAAAAGTCGTCGGGTCTGTACTAATAAAATAAACATGTAATGATGCAGGGTCGGACTCTGCAATATTTGTATGACTGTCGACGATATTAGAGTTCATAATGACACGACCTTCCTTTTCCTTCACGAACTGTTCGTATTCGGAGGTTATGGTACTGATATGATGTATTCTTCTCAAAGCATCTGCATTCATATTTTGCATACCAGGTTTGTGTCTAATTTCGAAGTAAAACTCTTCTAATTTCAATCGAAATTTCATTAGACGACTGCCTGGATCCTTTATTGAGAACATCAACAACAGTGGTTTGTGATCCGTGCAGATAAGAAACTTTCGACCAAACAGGTACGGCCTGAAATGTTTGCATCTCCAGACTATAGCGAGCAATTCCTTCTCGATAGTACTATAGTTTTTCTCGGCTTCGTTCAGGGTACGGGAAGCGTATACAACAGGGAGGTCCTTACCGATCTCTCCTTGTGATAAGATTGATCCCAACGCTGTGTTACTTGCATCAGTTGTCAGAATAAAAGGGTTGGCAAGGTTAGGAAATTGTAAAATTGGAGGGTTACATAGTTTTTCCTTCAATGTTTCAAAGGCTTCTATACAAGAAGTTGCAAAATCAAAAGGAGTATCCTTTTTCAAGAGATTATTTAATGGTTGAGTAATTTTTGCAAAATTTTGGATGTGGCGTCTATAATATCCGGCCAATCCTAAGAATGACTTGATTTCCGTTACATTCTTAGGAGTCGGAAATTCCTTCACCGCTTTTATCTTAGCACGGTCAGGACATATACCATTTTCAGTTATTAAATAAATAAATAAATAACTCAACTCGGGACGTAAGAATTCGCATTTTTCAGGCTGCCGTTTGAGATTATACGTTCTCAAACGTTCGAATATGTCCACTAATTTTTCGTTATGCTCTTTGAGGGTTTTAGCATAGAATATTATATCATCAAGATGAACGAAACGTTTGAAGCCTTGTAGTTCTGAAAGGACATTATTCATCATTTTCATGAATGTACAGGGTGCTCCTTTCAGCCCGAAAGGTAAGCGAATATATTCGTAATGTCCGTAAGGAACAGTAAAAGCTGTTTTATGTTTATCACTAGGATTCATTAACACCTGGTGGTAACCGGATGCCAAATCTAAGGAACTAAAAAATTTTGAGTTTCCTAATTGATTTAATATTTCCGTAATATTCGGTAAATAGTAAACTTCGTCTAACGTTTTTTCATTTAATTTACGAAAATCTACAACGATCCGCCATTTTTTATTTCCGTTGGAATCGGATTTTTTAGGAACAACCAGAAGAGGAGAATTGTATGGAGACTTTGAGTCTGAAATAATTCCATCCTTGAGCATTTTGTCAACCTGATTACGAATTTCTTCGTGTTGTTGGAAAGGTAGTCTGTAAGGCTTAATGTTTACTGGAATGTCATTGACAGTCGGTATAGAATGTTTAATTGCGTCTGTGTAGCTTAACTTATCACCCTGTAAGTGAAAGATGTCCTGGAAGGATTAACAAATTTCAAGAATGCTTTCCTTTTCATTCGTTGGCATGTGAGTCATACGTATTCGGTCAAGTTTCTCAGTCTGTCAAGGTTACAAGTAGGTGTATCGACACTTAGAACCTCGTAATCAGCGACATTTTCAAAAGAAAGAGATGGAGGATTATCAAAGCTTATATTATGTACATTTGTGTTTATAAAAGCTACGTTACAATATCCGTTATGTGATTGAATTGTACAGTTCCCCACGAAAACCCCATCTAAAATTTCAGAAGACAAACATAAGGAATCGGATTCTTGGTTTATTTTTATTCTATGTATAACTTCGCTTCTTGCTGGCACTGAAATTTTAATGTTGTCTACGTTTTGTTTATGTGCATTTATCAAATCAAAGGAGAATATTTCGTTCGCTTGCGTGAATGATAGAGTTTTATTTTCATAATCAATTTGTGGTTGAAGTTTCAAAAGAATATCCTTACCTAATCTTTCACGATATGGACAGGATGTTTGAAAATATGTTTACCTAAATGAATTTCACCATAACATATGCCATAAGTTTCAATGAGAGATGGTGAGATGCCTTTTAAGAAAGATTTATATTCGCTGTGACAGAAGGCGTCACCTTTAGTACAAGATTTTTTCAAAAGACTAATAGAACTTCCAGTGTCAAGTAAAAGATTAGCTGTATTATTTGTAGCTATTGATAAAGGATTAAGGACACTTTCAGCTTCTTCAGTGTTGCGAGGATCTAAGCAAAAATTTCATGTTTATTTGTATTCGGAGATGATATAGGATTTGTAGTAGGGTTGAAAGAAGCAATGCAAGTATTTTTAATAGGACGGCAGTTTAAAGCTCGCTCACTCGACGTGCACTGCTCGTCTCTGCCGTCGGTGGTTGGGAGTTTTCCAAATTCGTGGAAGAATTATTGGATTGATATTGATCAACCCTTTTCTTTTTAAAACAGTCACGTATGTGATGGCCCCTTTTTTTGCAATATGCGCAGACTATTTTGGTAACATTCACTTCGGTTTTCATTTCCCTTTTGTGATACGATGGAAGTAGCTGTGTGGAAGATGAAGGTTCGTTTTTGAAGAAACATTCTGACTCTAGATGGCCATTTCGATTGCAAAAATTACACTTTTTGAAGGGTTTCATTTTGGAAACATTATATTGTTGTTGGTTATAGTTACACCGCTCTTCTTCCACGGCCGCTTCCGAAAGAGTTTTGAAACGAGATACCTTTATTATTAATTTAACATTCGAATGGAGACCATCTACAAAGGATTTGAAAGCAGTTCGAGAATTCAGGTTTTTAATGGTATCAGCTGCATCGATGCCTTCTGCCTGAATGCAGGCCTCGATTGCCAAAATTACGGACAGATTCGTTATGTTTTTGTTCGATACGAAGCATTTCACCCTGTAATTGGGCAATGCTTCTTGTTTCTGAAAATTGATTTGGTAGATCTTCCTTTAATTCCTTCTACTCTTCGTAAACTTTATGTTTGACAACGTTATATGCTGCCCCTGACAATCGTGATTTGATTATGTTAACAAGCATGCTCTTATCTGCAGGATGAGATAATTCTTCACTTACAATGTCACAACATGAAATAAACCGATGAAGTTCGGCTCTGTCGCCTCTGAATTCAGGAATTAATTTTAAAGCTGTGTCAATGTTTAATTTTGGCATAATAACAGTATTTTGGCCTTCAGGATTGACTTCTACTGTACCTAGCATAGATTCACTCGAATAAAATCAAGAACAATTATGGGCTACTGTGACAATGAGTAAAATGAAAATGAAAATCACACAAGAGTATCAAATAGAGAAAAAAAAACTGCTTTTGAGTAGTGGTGGACATCACCATTCAATCCTCGCCTACTGCAGTGGAGTTGCTGAATAACTTGCTTGCTGGATCTCGTCGTCTCCTCACCAACAGGATCAGGAATACTTTGGTCGCTTGGATTGTTAGCCTTAGTTGTCCAATGACTTCCGTTGTTATCTCGCACGACCCCGAATGGAATGCTAGGCTTCACTGTGGTTTGCAGGTACCATTGACTCACAGATGCTGCACCATTGGATCACAAGATGACTATTGGCTCGCCAGTTAACCGGAACAACTCAGGAACTGCGATGGGCTTGTTTTCGACCACCCCACATCTGACACCATCTGTTTATTATGAGGTGAATTAAGTAGAACAATGTTTCATGTAGTGTTGCTAAAATATAATATACAGTATGATAAAAGAATGGATAACAATACTAATAGCCTGAAAGGCGCACTTTACAACAGAATGTTGAAATACAATGAATGTCTTTAACGAAGTTGATGTAGTACCTGGAGTCAATAGCTGAAACGTTCGATAGGATAATAGCGTTGCAGAATTGAAAAGAATAAAATAAAAAAGAATACTGTAGAAATTTGCCCGTTGGTGGACTAAGAAAGACTTGTTGAAAAGGTAAGTGTGAGACTTTCGAATATATTTTTATAGTTGTGTATTGGAATCACTCACGAGAGTGTTGAACTAGTCAAGTACTTAGATTGTATTGATGATGAGAAAACTAGAAAAAATCATTCGATCGGGGTAGAACTGATAATTACTTTGGACATTTTTCCGTAATACATTATTCAAATATTGTTTTTGTTACAGAGTTCAAGACTGCATAGCCAGTGGAAATGAAAAAAATATTTATGTTAGAATTGATGGTGGTATCTGATACAAACAAAAACGAGAGAAAGAGACCCCACTTCTACTCAATCCACTGATTCTGTCAGCGTTTCCATACTTTTGATCCGCTCTTGTATGGTAGATCAACAATTAGATTCCTCGGCACTGCATGATTCTAAAGATATCCTGGATCCATATGTAGATACTGGATAAAATGTCATCATTCCAATCGGTTGTAAAATATATGTTTTATAAGAGAGCTTCCTTTTTAAATTTGTCACACTATATAGAACTTCATACACATCACTTGATGGAGGTATAAAAACATACAAATAGAAGAATGTGAATAAAAAAAATCAGCATACAAAGAATACATGTTTAATTTCATTATAAAACTATTTCTTTTTGAATACATGTCCAAATTAATACCATTAAACCATGGGCTCCCGTAAATTCACTTACCAAGAAATGATAGACACAGAAAATTTTTCTGCATAATCTAAACTATTTCATAGCACCAAAACACACCCCTCTAATGAATTCTAGCAGATGCTTGTTAATTGAACTTCCTTTGCAGTAGTCTGTGGTCTGTCTTTGAGAAAAGGGGGCATATATTTGATTACATATATCCTGTACATTGAATTTTCCATCAATCGTAATGGTATCTGCATATTCAAGTTTATCAAATAATCCACTTTTAATAAATATCTCTATATCACTGATGGATCCTTCAAAGGCTTCATACACAAAAGCAGATACCTCCTGTAGGTATAATTCCCAAGATAAAAACTTAAAAGTTGAATGTTCATTGTAACAAGAGTACATATTTCCTTGCTCACGATAATCTTGAGGTTTTTTCGTATTTACTTTAAAACCATCTAATATTACGCATTTCTTGAATATTTTACAACCTTAGGTTGAGGATTTTTTAAATTCTCTCTTTGGAAGGAAAACTATCCAAATCTTTGAAGTAGTGAAAAAAATATGGGATCGAAGTTATAATTCTAGATACCATACCTTGACTCATATTGAAGCGGTATGCTAAGTTTTACTCTAGAAATCTGCATCTGAGGCTTATTATTTAGGCAAATCAACAGTTGTTCTTTTGGTAAAGACACTCCCCTTTTACTATCTTTTCCACACCATACTTACAAACATTTATCCAAAAATTCCACACAGAACTTCAAACTGCTGCAATTTCCACTTCATTACTAGTGTATTTTTTTTTCTATATTATTAGGAGAAATATTCCAATGCACTATATAGGTTCACATGGTTCATCTTGAATTTCAAAATTGGCAAACACTTTGCATCAACATTCTCTCCTACAATATCGCTGTTGCCTCGACCTCATCTACCTGGACATTTTCACCAAATGACTTTTATTCGCCCCTGATGACATTTTCATTTCTCAGGTATTTCGAATATGATGGTTCAGAAGTTTCATTGGTGTTGATGGCTGTCCTCTTCTCTTCAGATATGATTTCTCAGAAGACTCTTCAGACTTCTGAAATTGAAAGGTAGATAATAGAATAATGAATCAAAATAAATCAGTGACTTACTTTTGAAACAGGATCCGGATTATTTACAGTTGGTCCATTTTCTCCTATAAAATGAAGGGAACAAATATATGTACTAGGTACTTGATATTTATATTCTTCATTCCGAAATTTTGACTCCTACAGGATGAAAGTCATCACTTGCATTTTGGCAAATCAATCCACGGCTTTGGAAATCGAATAAAGAATTTACCATCTTCGGGATATCTGCTGTCTGACGAACACAATCCATGTAAACGATGTTTCACTATTTTGACAAAAATAAAAATTATAACTGAACTTAACGATGCTCATTATAGTTGCTCGTTAATCTTCTATCCCTCGTATCCAATAAAATCTATCAGAGTAACCATAATATCAAAAATACACAAACAAAGTGCAAAACAAACACTTCTTTCAACTTTTGTCAGTGTTGTTGTTAAGTGTTAAGTCATCCGTCCATCTATGTACAGATGTCATTCCAGTTACCAGCAATAATTTTTGTTATTAAACATCAAAGTTATTAATTTTCACATGAACTGTTGATATTTCTAATGTTATTTGATGATTCCATCGATTTCATGATTATATGGCATGTTAAAAATCGTGAAATTATGTTAAATATCGTCCAAAATATCATGATGACTATTGGCATCAATGTATAATAAAAATGAGAAGATTCTGAAAATATTACCAGTTTTGAATAGTCTATATGGGTAGAATCATGGGTTGTTCGGGCGGTTTTTTATTGTATTTATATTCCTATATAAATTATTCATGATGTGGAATTAATTAATTCCTGAATATCTGCATATTCATAATATAATTTCAAATTCAGTACTTGCATGTTTACATGTTGTGCTTATGGGAATTATATTCCCGCCATTTTAATGTCCTTAACATCTAGTGGCAATTTTTTGTACTTCCGAGTAGTATTAAGCCCAATTGGCGAGCGCACCCATTCCCACGGCGCGTGGTTCGGCGAGTCACAAGCAAGACTCGCCGATCCACGCACCGTGGGATGCCGGCTTTAGATTGACTGTTTGGGTGAACCGAGTAAAATAGAAAGACAAAATGAACAAGTTACCTATTACTCCACCTTGTGTGCCGCAGCGCACTGGAATCGAGCCCGATAATACAGGGGCTCTTATAAATCTCAGAATCGAGAATTTTCCATTGTATAATGGAAATTTTAATATAATAGACTTTGTCCAAACGATAGAAGATAAGCTTCTTTAGCAGGATGGACAGACAACCGAACAGCCGCTTTGGTTCGTCTAAGATTACGAGGTACCGCAAAAAAATTAATTGACTTCGATGAAAAGTTGAGAATAACCACTAATTGGAATATTTTGAAGCACGGTTTGTTAGAACAATTTAGAGTATTGAAATTACCTTTTCACGACGTGCTGAAATTTGGAAATTGTATGCAAAAGAAAGGTGAAACTTGTCGTCCCTATTCAGCTAGAATTAAAATTTGCAATGCAAAAATTCACGAATATACCGGTTCGGACGCTGTTAACAATATATTGACACAAGAGTATGAAAGAGAAAAAGTGTTACAATTCTCATTAGAACTGCTACATCCAATAAGAAAAAAAGTTATGTTAGCTAGTCCAAGCAGTCTGCAAGAAGCATTAGAGATTGCAGAGAAACAGGATATGATAAGAAATTTGCTCGATTCTAGTAGCAAATACGTTCGAGAAAGACATGAATGGGTTTCACACCGACAATCAAGAAAACAATGCCACTTCTGTGTGAATTTTTGCCATTTAAAAAGAAATTGCAAAAAAGAAAATACCGGAATAATACTATATGATACGTTCATCCCGACGCAATCGCCCATTACAAAAGATGTAAAAATATCAAGAATAACACCTCCGAAACGCACACTTTAAATGAGCCAACAGATGGGTACTTGAACGACAACGAAGGTGCGGTAGGTACTATGCGAGTTCTAAAACTGAACGGATTCCCCCAAAACGTTTCATTTTTATCAGAAGCACAAGTTTCAGAGTACTCAGAGTACTCAGAGAATTAAAGAAAAAGGAACACGCAGAAGTGTCCCTTGTATATTGGCAAAGCAAATGTTGATGAAACACGATGGTAACTACTCAAAGTATCGTTAGAGTTAGATATTAAAACATAGCCAGAAACTAGGAAGAAATGAAAAATGAGTTTAGAATGAAACTAGATATAACAATTACCTATTAAACCGTTGAACCCGCTAGTAAAGGTAATGGGAGATCGAACGTCTCCGCATGGCGAATAGAAAAATGGACTATTGTTTGTAATTATCATGTTTGAAAACAGGACAGCCTCGTATATTTGTATTGAAAATGACCTTCACGTATTAGTAGGTATTTATCTTAATATTGGAAGTCATATTTGTCGTTGGAATCTTGGATATGTCGAGAAATTTGATTTTTGCTAAATTTAAAATATGAGAGCTGATTCAGCGCTTCGGAGATGTCTTGTTTAAAACAAATTATGAAACTAGATAATTGTTTGATTTATTTCTACAAATGAAATAAGGTTCTGGATATTTGGCAAAATAAATATGTAGTTGTATATTTTTTTGTATTTTAAACATTATTGTGGAACGTATGTAAGGTTGATTTAAGGATTTGCCAGTAATTATGGAAGTAAATCATATTTCTTGTCACCAGTTAATAGAATCTAGATTAGAAGGATATTAATCACTACTCCAGTGCGGATACAAAACTCGATTTAAAAATGTGTTTATACTATAAAATGCTAGTGCGCGAAAACTTAATTGTGCATAGTCAATGATTTGGCTAGAAAGTCTGCGTATAGTGCATGACTCGCAGTGCCGTAGAGACGTAATTAAAATGGTGTGCAACTGAGTAGTGTGGGAGGTATGTCATTGGACAATGGTACTAGGTCTTGAGGAAATGTAATGCCTGCAGGTGTTACACAACCACCTGCATAACAGAATACCACTGATTGTATGCTTTGGCGCTGACATAGTGGATACTGATCCAACTATGTGACCATGGATGCTGCCGGACCACGAAAATGTTAGAGGTCAACCAAGTTGCCGCCTCCGCTCTACAGTCCTCAGAGTATCCGCTCTGATTGAAGAAGATAGGTCTTTGCCAAGATGCGAACACATCCAAGCCCATGCAGCTGAAGGACAATAGAGGCGCTTTATTAAGCTGCCCCTAACCAGCCGCCCCTAGATGATGGGATAACTGCCAGAGATGTGATCGGTTAGTCTGGTCAAGCCGCTTAGCCACCCCCAGAGGAAGAGTCAATGACCTTCCAGATAACGGCAAGCAATGCATCCTACCCTGCTTGTACAGGAGGAGAACAGTCTTCTACCTCCAAAGGAATTAATGATGAAAGCGTCATTTTCTTCCAGATGACGAAAATCAGTGCCGCTTTCACCGTTTTTCCAGAAAGCGAATAGCCCGCCAGACACAAGGATGCCGCACAACTGGTCACAAGTAAGACTTAATAAAATGAAAGACTTTAGAATTATATGTAATGATTTCTTGTTTGTTGTAAAGTATTCCGTCTATATAGCGCAAGATACGCTAGATTGTTTGTTTGTTCAGTGACAATTTAATATTTTCAGATATGTCTTAGGAATTATGTAGACCATCAAGGTCAATGGCTAGAGTTATATTTTTGCTAACCCAAGCATGGTTCAACTTCTAGTTAATATGATTTCTCGTGAACGAAGAAATTTCATTGTTTTAAAAAGAATTTAGTATGAAGCTATATTGAGCAGCCCTATCGTTTTGAAACGTATATAGGTCAAGCCTTTGTATCTATAATTACGCTAATACCCACGTAGTATCTCGAATATTAATTAGACTACAGGGTAAGAACTCTTGCTTAAGAAAAAATCAAGACTTAGGAATTGTTTAAAAATTAAATTTTGTTTATAGTCAAAGATAGGAAGCTAGTATATACGAGGGAGATACAGAAGTGTACCGATGAACATACATGTGGTATATTCCTCTGTTCTGTGTTTGGGAGGGATGACACGAGCCACCGTATCCCATACTGATTACCAGAAATCATCCATCATCAAGCGACGTCATGTAACTCGCTATTCTCGAATATCGGTCAATGATATCAAAATAATAAACAATGTTGAATGCATCTCCCTTCTGTTTGAGAGCGAACTGCGCGAATATCTACTTCACCGCTATCCTTCCCCCGAATTACGTTGTCAACGACCCCGCATTCCGCTGACGCTACCTGAGCACTTCCCAGGAAAGACGCCGTATCAGCATGCACGGCAAAATCGCTTCGTTTTCCTGAGAACGAAATGCAGTTAGTCTGACTTTATACTTTATCGTTGTAACACGTACTTTTACTAATTTTTGTATTCAATAAATATTTTTTAAAAAGATTTTTGAGTTGCCCAAAAATTAAAGTGGCGCAGTCGGTAGGATTTTGAAATTGGAAAAGTTCATCGTGAAATTTCGCTTCAGTTTCAACTGTTTATTCAAAATCGCGAACGGTACGCATCCATCGAGGAAACTACCTTCATAGAATAGTGGAAACCAAGTCGCAACCAAAAGCACATTGGATTAGCAGCCAACACCGATTCCAGATGGTGAAAAGCATTGCGGCTTTATTGTGAGTATATCTTGTTCATGACTGTCAGACTCCTCTGAAACCTCAGAGTTCCTGTGAATATCCTGTATCTCACAAGTAAAGTTCGTTAATAATAATAGTAATAATAACTTGTCAAAATAATAGTAGTAATAGTTTCTAATTACAGATTTCAAAAAAAGTTATTGATTATCAATTTAAAATTGATCCTATAGATTCATTGATTAATCAGCTCGCAGGTCTTACAACAATGCCAGAAATAATTCCGGTAATTAGTTCAGACCTTTTGAAGACCATTCCAGAATATGACGGTAACCCAACTGGTTTGGTTCGATTCATTAAAACAATCGAACAACTGTCGGAAGTTTATTTCGATACGAACAAACCTGAAGCCACGCAAAATTTACTTATTGTGAACACAATATTTTCAAAATTGACCGGTGCGACAATAGAAGCAGTCAATATTTATAACGCTAGAACTTGGCCCGAAATTCGTGAAACTCTACTTCAAAATTTCGGTGACCAAAGCGACCTGAGTTCCTTAACACAAAATTTAATACATATGAGACAAGGTAACGAAACGCCGCAGCAATTTTATTCAAACTGTATTCATGTACTTAATACCATTTGTAACTATATTGATTTGCATACTCTCACCGATGTTGAAAAAAATTGTGAGAGAAATTTATTCACAAACCAGACGTTACGAGTATTTTTAGTAAGACTGAAGGAACCTTTTGGTACAAGAGTAAATACTTCGTCAAGCCTTATCAATACTGAATGACGAAATTAACATAACAAATTTGCAGAGAAATTTGTTTCCAAAGCCTCAGATCAACCACCAACGTTCTAATTATTCACAAACCAGGCCATTAGGGCAAAACTACCAGCAGCCCCATACTAACTCTAATTCTCAAAACCAGTTTTTCCCTACACAGAATCATCAATTTGTGAATGAACCCAACTCACAACGTCAAACATTTCCGAGCCAACCAATACCCATAAGACCAATCAACCGACCACCACAAAAATTTTTCACAAATTCACAAGTATTCGGCCGACCCCAAAATGTTTGGAAAGGTCAGCAAAATAGGCCCACCAACATTCGTCCTTCTCCTATGAGCGGCATCTCTCATGGTACCACTCTCAGACCCCAACAGCGTCCCAACGCTTTCCAAAATAACGGCCAAAACAGAAACTTCATTTCTGAAGAACTTTTCTATGCGGAACAGGGTTCAGTTCCAACCAACGAATATCAAGAAACTTATAATGACCCCGAATCTGACGAAGGCGCTGTAGGTTTTCAACCTGAATATGCACCCGAACAAGATTTCTGGGAAACTGGAAATTTTCCGGAAAGCCAGAATCAAGACGACCAGACTTAATAATAGAATCGAACAATATCTAAGACAGACAACTTCCTTACATCGAAATAAAAAACCCACCGTTGAAATTATTAGTCGATACTGGATCGACACGATCATTCCTAGACCCATCTATAGCAGATCAATACTTCAAAAACGCCATCATAAATGAACCATTTTCGGTGTCCACCTGTTTCAATACCTCAAATCACGATTCATCTGTTACAATTCCAGCATTTAACGAGTTTAGAACAGATAAGAAAATAAAATTTTTTCTTTATAAATTTCATAACATTTTTACGGATTATTAGGAATCGATAATTAGAAATATTTAGACAGTAGATTAGACCTTGTCAATAGTAAAATAATCACACCTCAATCAACCAATACCATCAAATATTTTATTTCAAATCCAAATATTCTTTATGAGAAAATTATTCCAAAAAAATCCAAATTATTGACAAAAATTCCTGTTGATTGCTCAAATAGGTACGTCATGATACCACAACAGGAAATTTTGGCATGTAAAATTTCGCCCACCTTAACAATAGCAAGTAATGGTGAGGCAAATGTAGAAATTTCCAATCCAACTGACGATGACATCAAACTGACCATGTTATATCCTGTCAAGACCATACCACTAACAAATGACGAAACATATGAACTTCAGGACTTTCCTGAAATCAGTAAATATGATCTAGAAAACAATTTTGAAGTTCACTTCTCAGAAAGTCTACAGACTATTAGCAAAAATGACATTCAAAACATAATTCGAACTGACCATCTGAACACTGAAGAGAAACAGCATCTCTTGAAACTTTGCAGACAATTCTCAGACATATTCTACAAGGAAGGCGAACCACTGACCTCGACCACAGAAATAAAGCATGAAATTAAAACAAGAGACGAAATACCAGTGTATACAAAATCTTACAGATACCCGTTTATTCACAAACAGGAAGTACAAACGCAAATAAATGAAATGCTTCGACAAAATATAATTCGACCTAGCAAATCCCCTTGGTCATCCCCAATCTGGATTGTGCCAAAAAAAGATGATGCATCCGGAAAGAAAAAGTGGAGAATTGTTATCGATTATCGGAAACTAAACGAGAAGACAATCGATGACAAATATCCAATACCCAATATAACTGATGTGCTGGACAAATTTGGCAACTGTCAGTATTTTACTACACTGGAGCTGGCATCTGGTTTTCACCAGATACAAATGTGTCCCTCCGATATCGAAAAAACTGCATTCAATGTCGAAGGAGGTCACTACGAGCATGAGCGCATGCCTTTTGGGCTTAAAAACAGTCCAGCTACGTTTCAGCGTTGTATGGACACCATCCTCAGTGACTACATCAACAAAATCTACCTGGTATATCTCGATGATATAATAAATTTTTCTACTTCCCTTCAGGAGCACATAGACAGTTTGACAAAGGTGTTCAAATGCCTGAGAAATGTCAATCTTAAAGTGCAGATGGATAGATCTGAATTCCTAAAAAAGGAAACAGCTTATCTTGGTCACGTCATTACAACTGACGGAATTAAACCAAATCCTAGCAAAATATCAGCAATCCAAAAATTCCCAATTCCAACCACAAGGAAACAAATCAAAGGGTTCTTAGGACTCCTTGGCTACTATCGTCGATTTATAAAGGACTTCGCAAAACTAACTAAACCCCTGACCTTAAGTATCAAAAAGGATGCAAAAATTGTTCACGACTCCAAATTCATTCAATGTTTTGAACACTGCAAAACTCCTTTGACAAACGAACCTGTACTGATATATCCAAATTTTGAGCAGCCCTTTGTCCTGAGTACGGATGCCAGTAATTTTGCCCTGGGGGCTATTCTTTCTCAAGGGCCCATCGGTTCTGACAAACCAGTGGCGTACGCATCGCGAACCCTCAATCAGAGCAGAATTACTCAACGATAGAGAAAGAACTTCTAGCAATAGTTTGGGTGACGAAATATTTCAGGCCATATCTGTATGGACAAAAATTCAAAATTTTCACCGACCATAAGCCCCTTTAATGGCTTATGTCCCTTAAGGAGCCAAATTCCCGTCTAGTGAGATGGCGTCTCAAACTAGAGGAATTTGACTATGAAATTGTTTATAAGAAGGGCAAATTAAACACAAACGCTGACGCCTTATCTCGAGTAGAAATTCATGTGAATGAACTCCAAAAATGTATAGACAACTTTAATAAAAATCATAGCCAAATCCTAGACATTTCCTATGACACTCCGGCAACAAGAACCTCCGACCAAGAATCTGTCATTCCTCATATTGGTGAAAACCTCAATTTGAACGATGCCAATAGTGACGAACATCCTGAAACCAACCCCAACGAATCAACTTGCAGAATCCCTGACTTGCAAAATCTTATCTCTGACAATCCTTTCTCTCCTGGCACCGCTACTTATAACGATGTCATCACCACCAACCCCACAGTCCATTATCAACATTATCAACAACGATGCTCAGCTAGGTGCTCCCGATAACACCGATGGTGAAACTGTTCATTCTAATGCGGAAGACCTCGTCCTAACCATTCCAATCTCAGAACATCCATTGAACGGTTATGATCATCAGATCAATATAGATCTGGTATTCTTTTCTCCAGCCGAACCCAAAATCAAATAAATATTCTAATAACAAAAGAATTTTTGCACAGCTCTTTCTTAAAAATTTCGAGCATGACGTCATTAAACTGATCAAAGATTATCTCAAACCAAAACACGTCCACGCAATATATCTTCCTGATGAAACCATAATCTCCCGATTCTGCGAAGTAGTTAAGAATACCTTCAAAACTCCTTCATTTAAGTTCATCCGCTGCAACAAAATACCGAAAGACGTAACTAATGTCGATGATCAGAAGCATACAATTCAGAAATATCACGAAGGTAAAACCAACCATAGAGGCATAGTCGAAACAGTATAAGGTTTGAGCCGGTACTCTGCTCCTTCGTTCACCTTCCCGCACCCCCCTGGCCTACAAGTGGCTTGCGGGTACTTGCGGGTACTTGCAAGGGGGGTATGTGCGAGCATATGGTGCAATTACATTAGGCAGACATTGAGACAATGATCGTTTGACTTGTAGCTGTAACGAGACTTACATACGCGGTAATGACACATTGCAATTGGATTGATGATTGTCTCTGATATGTATAAAGTTAATGAGAGAGTACCTACTCCTCAACAAACTTATTGTAATGGATTGTTTATATGCGGTGATGACGCATTGCAATTGGATTCATGATTGTCTGTGCCATGTACAAAGTTAATGAGAGAGTATCTACTCCTCAACAAACTTATTGTAATGGATTATTTATATGCGGTAATGACACATTGCAATTGGATTCATGATTGTCTGTGCCATGTACAAAGTTAATGAGAGAGTACCTACTCCTCAACAAACTTATTGTAATGGATTATTTGTAAAGAGTACATCCAAACATTTCAGAGATCCATCGAGTTATGAGAACAAGCATCTCCTTACAATGCATGTATAATATATAGTGGGAGGGGGACTTCCTCCACTCTCCAATTAACATATAAAAGACTATCGAGAATCTCACCCCTTCAGTTTCTCATCTATAACGAACCACAACCTACAAGTTTTAATTAATTCACACACAAAAAAGTTCGAAAAAGTGATATTAGTGATTTTCAAAATAAGTCAGTGAGTGTTTTTTTTTGTTTTCTAATCAATATTTTCTCAAGTGTCTTACTATGTCTCAAGTAGATTTGGAAAAAATCAACGCCGTGATCAATAAACCAATTGAAGTGTTTGAGCAGAGGGTCATATCAACACTCCCAATTGCCAAACCTTTTCCAATAAGTAATATGTTGGTTCGCACAACTCGATTTGGCAGATCTATATTGCTAACATTATATAATGAAAGTGAAAATGAATTTTTCAAATCATGGCTACCAAAATACATTGCCGATCAATTTAGTGACAATGATGTTAACTCTATTAATCATTCAAGTGGTAAATATACTCTTACCTATATAGGACAGGGTGGACCAGTTTCAGCGGGTACAAGAACGCGAACTCTTGTAAAATTCGACTTTATCGAATAAAATTCAATTGAAATGTTCAGTAATTTTTATTCACTATAGTCTTTAGATATATTGAAGTAATCTTAATGTAAAATATTAGATTTGAAAACAAAAAATTCACTCAAAATTTAAGACATCACCGAATTGAAATCTCGTGTTTATGTATGTATCCTCCAGCTAATACACATGGAATAGGTATGTTAATATTTTTTATCTTGTGTTTCAGAGTGATAATGTGGATGTTGTATTCGGCTGAAAATTGGACCGAAGCCACAAACCTCAAGACAGCAGTCGAAAGACTTCAGTCATATTTGAGTGCTTTGAGTTGGGACATCCTTCATGCAATGAACTATGATCTCAGCATTTGCTATGACGAAAATGAACTCGAAAGGTGTAAACAAGAGCAGAAGAGGTACAACGCTGGTGATGAACTCTGTGAAAAATTCATGGAAGGGGCCTTGGAGATATCCGATTTCTGCGAAGAGATGTTGAAATGTGATTTGAAGAGATTTCTATGCAACCTAACCCCATTCCTACCAAATGACATCATTGAGAAATACCAAATATATGATGATGAGAGTGAAGAGGAAAATATTGTTGATACCCCTAATTGAATAATAGAAATAAAATAAAATTAAGAATATGTTTTATATATTAATTGGACTATGTAATTACTACATAAGCAGATAGCTGAAGCCATAGTATTACTTGACACAAAAATGTATATGGATTGAATTTATTTAAAATATATTCATTAATTATAAAAGTTTTTTCTTTCACGATCCCATAATAATACATATGTAGGTTGGGTAGATGATACCCCGAAACCAAAAGAAATACAGCAACAATTTTCCACCCCTCCAATTATTTCTAAAGTAAACACACTCCAAAAATATGAATTATTTGATTAATATTATTATAGTAAATTCCTTTCGAAATAGAAGAGTAATTGGAAACAATAATTGATAAATTTATATTCGATTCTCTAATAATAATATAACATGCAACTCGGCTATTTTTTAATTAGTTCATGTTTGGTAGTCGTATTGTAATGATGAGCAGTGTACTGGATAAATTTGGGCGTAAGCGAAAGTGTGGGAATGGTTCAATTCTACAACCCCGACTAGTATATGTTAGTTTCAAGAAAACCAAAGATGGCCAATACGATATTGAACAAAGACAATTGAAAAATGTCGGACAGCCAGTTGATTCAGCTGATTGTGTTACAAAAGAGTTTCTTGAAGATACAATTAATGAAACTAAAAAAATAGTTCTATCAGCTGTTCATGCTTCAGTGCAATTAGCGATGGAAGAATTATCTCGTGAAGTGGAAAGGAGAAACGTATCTATGAACGCTCACATAGATTCGATAGTTGGCGATGTGTCTCGTCAAGCTAGAACAGCATTCAATGAGAAGATATCTGAAGCTAGGGTATTACTTCATAGAAAATATGAAAAATTGGATCATAGACTTATGGATTTAGAACAAGAGAAAATTCGTTTATCTGAATAAGCATTATTATTATAATATTAAACGAAAATGTGCACTTGCTGAATTTATTGAAAATATATTAATTATTTATAAAAGTTTTTATTATTTTCACGAAACTACTATAATAATACCCAAAACCCAATGCATAAATGAATTCCTAATCTCCTCTCACCACACCACATGAATAATTATCGAATAACCCGAGGCCATTGCATGATGCGCCCTAACGAAAATCGCCCCTTCCCAGTCAGGTAGGTAGGTGGTAGGTATTACGTAACGCCGGGGAGAGTGTATTTAACAAAGTGGTTCACACTGTTGCATTCATTCTCTAACGGAATCAACTGAGAGAATGACGTTGTGTCATTGTACCTAGACACAAGTATAATATGATGCTCCGGTAATCTACCTGATTTTATGGGGCATCATACCCTTCCGGGCAAATAAAGAAATATCATTTTTGATATGGAAACTTTTTATCGATGATAGGTACATATTAATTATTTAATTGAAATTTCAAAATTTAAATATGTTTTTCGAAAGGAAACAAGAAAAATTATAAAAATGTAATTTTTTCGATATGGCAACTTTTTGTTGATGATGATACATATTAATTATTTGATTGAAATTTCCAAATTTAAATATTTTTTTTTTGCGAAAGGAAACAAGAAAAATTATATTATAAAAGTTTATTTTGAAAATAATAAATACAATAAAATTGAACTATGGTGCTGAAGATTCAGTGATTGTTGTATTTGTCGTTGGTTTTCGCCCTGGATACATGTCACATCTCCGCTTTTGTTCTTCATGGGAAAGGCACCAACATTCCCTGAAATGGATTTCTTCATTAGGCCATAAATATCCTACTCGATCACACAACATGACATCGCTGCGACATCTTGCACACCAGTAGTTCCAGCAGGTCTCGGAGAATATATCACATCTAATGCAACGAGGAATCATCTCCGAAGTTGTTTGTTTTCTTGCACACACGAAACATAGACTGGTACCTGCCATCATATGACTTCTGTCCCAACCACCTTGGCAATTATAACATATCAATGTGTCCCGTATTCTGTATGGATACACATAAATCTTAGCTTTTGAATCCCATGCTGCTGTTAACACCATAGCTACAATGTCCATATACACGACTCTATGGGAGTGAAGTCTTGAGTAGGAACTGATTTCACTGTTGAATTTTCTGCAAATATATAGTTTTTCAAGTCTTGTGGTAGAGGGGTGTTAATCCCACTTTTGGAAAACATGTAAAGTTCTAGTCTTGGAGTAGGAAATGACATCCCTCCTCCCGAAAAAAACATTTAAAAAGACATCATTGACTCAATAGAATTCAGTATTCATCTTTATTTCAACTGAAATAGTAGTTGTGTGTAATAGAGTACAGTAGTTGTATAATAGAATAATGGAAGCCAAAATGGAGATAATCGACCAACTCATTGCAGTTGATGTCAATCAATTTGATGATGAGGAGGAAGCAGATAGCGGATCTGACAGCGGTATTGAAGAAGAATTCGAAGCTTCAGATGAGATCGAGCAAGTCAGCAGAAGATTCGCCGATATGACGATAAACGAAACAATAAGTGAGGATTGTGTTTATTGTCACCTTACATTATTTACCGCCATACAGACAGTTGATGGTGAATTGGCGAAGTTGTGTGGGCCTTGCTATAGGCTATATAGTATAAGATATGATAACCAGGTCGCCAGATATAGGCATATAGACACACATGTGTCTAGCTTATATGGCCAAATAGGGAGGCATTATTGTACAGTGTGTACAGACTCCCTAATCCTAATAACATGTCAGAGGGCATGTAGGGTGTGTAATGTTTAGTTTTTTTTTCGTGTACTTTACTGTAAATTTAGTGTAATATATAGATTAAGTTGTTTGCATATTGTACATATTTATATAATTTAATAAAACATGTTATAAAACAATATTTGTTTCAGAGTCGAAAAAATTATTTCGAATTTGTATCCACAACAAATCCCTCTCCTAAATAGTCCCCAGACATCTTCATTCATTAACAAAATATATATAAATTGAATGGATCAGTATATTGCTATCATTCCATTCGAAATGTCTCAAGCTGACTCTACAAGTGAATTAGGCCGTTGTAGTCCATCAGAAACATCTTCTTCTAACTTACCAATTCAAGTAAATGAAATATCGTCTAGTACAGATAGAAGTTTCGATGATGAATTTTACGAATCGTTTATTGACTTCGTTCAAAATCCGGAACAATTGTGGGAATATGAGCCTAGCGATAACGATAATTCGGATGATGAAGAATTAATCGAGTCTGAAAATGAAGAAGAAGAAGCAATTGAAATATCAGATGACGAGAGTGATAATGAGTCAATGATATTTGAAATTCTGTGATTGGTAGTAACAGATCTTTTGGGAATGCATAGTATATGAAAATGGAGATGCATACTGGAGGGGGCGTGTGTTGGGGCCCCCTCTGTTCTGTTATTAACATAAGATTTTGAAAATTTTAAATTAAGATTTGTAATTGTTCTTAGATGAAACTCTCTTGGGAAAAATCAAGAATAGATTTTCAGACTCAAAAGAAATAACATAAAAAACAAAATAAAACGAATAAAAAAAAAATCCTTTCCTGCATACATTTATAATTGTTCTGAGAAAAAAAATCATTCTTTGTGACGAAAATACAGAGTCTCAAAATTTATTTCTTTTGGAAGGGTCTCTTCTAACAATAAAATCAAATAATCCCGCTGGGATAGATTTCGATAATCCGACTTCTTTCCGTCAAAATGTATTTGTTAAATCATACTCTATAAAAAAGGGTCTCCTATCGCAATAAAAACAGGTATACGTTGAGGTACATTTCGATATTCCGAAGGTTTGGAGACCATACACATTTCATTTGTAAACCAGAGCTCCTCGAGTTTGGTTGTGTTTAAATTAAAATTTTTTATAATTCATTTTGTGATTTTATGGATATATCAAGACGCAAAGTAACATCAACGGAATTAGAACGTGCTATAAAATACATTTCGATGGAGAACAATACCAGGGAATTAGGAACAATCGCCGAATTACCGAGCGTTATGGAGAACAATACCGGGGAATTAGGAACAATCGCCAAATTACCGACCGTTATACAAACCACGCCATTCAACAAAAAAAGAACTAGGCCGCAGAGACTACCCTCTTACAGGCGCAGAAAACAACAACAAGAAAGTCCCAAAGCGTTACGGAAACAGAAGAAGAGAAAAAATCGCAACTGTGCAAAACTAATGATGGCGGCGAAAAAATACAACCCGATGGTCACCGCTCCCTGGCCTAAGAGCAAGAAGAATTCTACGAATAGTAATGAACTCACCAAAACAATTGAAAAAAATATTTCGTCCGCCGTCCCCACGTCTGAGCAGAATAATGTGGAACCGGATTCAGAAGAAGCACATGGAAAAAACACAATAATTGACACGCTGAATTCCACAGGTATGGAGGAAGTAGAAAAAAATTCCACATCATCCTCGTCAATTTCTACAATTATGGATGAAGATATCCCACAGCCTAACAACATCGTTTCGCCCATCAGGTCTCCTCCAATTCGAAGAGCCCCCTCAAGTATGAGTTCTGAAGATTTATGTGCTATGAGAACAGATATAGGATTCGACAATAGATTTCTCGCAATGATTACGAACTTGAACACACTTGAGGGGGAACTATGTCAAGAAATGAATGAAATGCAGAAAGAACGGATGGCGTTGGAAAAAAAATATTCGGGAAAAATGGAAGAGTTCGAGAAAATAAAAAAATACAAGAGACAACTTTATTTGGGGGTGGAAAAGTTTCTGAAGATTTGGACACTAGAACATCGACCAACTTGATGGAAACTCATAGCATTTTTATGTTTTTCAGCCCTCTACAGGAAATTTATGTTTTTCAGTTTTTTCATTTCAGCTCACCTAACTAAAAAATCTACGAAAGTTCTCCATGGAGTATATGATATTATTTCGGAGATATACACAGGTATAGGCGGGATTTTGGGGCCTATATCGGACTTTTGTAGGTTTTTTAATTGAAAGAAAAAAAAAAATCCCCAAAAGTTCAACTCAAATAATCTAATTAAAATTCTCTTTATCATGTGAATACAAATTCCAATGAATCAGCCATCATAATAACTATTCTTTCTTTATTTTCTCAAGAAATCATTTTTCATACAGATAATAATCCAAAAAAAAAAAATACATTTTCCATACATTTCACATAAAGAATAATGTTAGTTGATAAAATTCAATTATTCATTCAAGCAATAATATATAACAGTTCAACTCAGTAATTATCAGTAATGATTTTCTCGGGGCATATGCAGTGCCTGACTTATGAATTTTGAAACACGGGCTCCAGAATTCAGTAGCGTACTCAGATTATTTTATTTTTTTTTGTTGGTTCTGAAAAGAACCTTTTGGTTTTGTTGCGCGGATTTAATCGGCTCATGAATACTTTATAGATTCAAATCTACAGTAGCGTCAGAATCATAATCTATTTCCTCCGGTGCAGGTTCTTGAGTAACTGGACTCCATTCTCTGATTGTTGGATTCCATATAAAATGCGAGTGAATTACTATATTACTTGTTGATGTAATTATGTCAACTTGTAAAGGTAAGTTCACATCGATAGGTGTATCAGACAGATTTGTGTCCGAAGGATCATTAGAGGTTGAATCAGCATTATATCTAGATGTTGTTGCCATTGTATGAGATATGAAGAATTCTATAAGGTTTTTCAGCTTTAAATGCTTTGTCACAATGGTGGGAGATACATTTCCCACTCCATGTTGCATATGTGGTGGGGTTGTGGTAGTTCGTCTATAAATATGATATTTCAAAATGGGAGAAGCTATAACAGTTTTTGACTTGAAATAATTCTCGTAAGACTCGTAAGAATAATTATAATGAGTTTATTACCGAACAGTGAAAATGTGGAAAATTTATTGAGCAGTAGAAATCCCGCTGATTTAATTGTCGAAGAACTATCGAATTTCGATGCTGATGATTTGTTGAAGATGGGCGTGCAATCCCAATTTATTATAGTGCAGGAGCAGACGGAAGAACCGCCGGTGCTACATATTTCTGATAACGAGCTATCACAATGCAACACTATCCCGGATCAAGCTCAGGTGCAAGAACCTCAGACACAGGATCTGCATATGCCTGATATTTCATATAAGCAGCCAAGTAAACGCGCTCCGAAACGTTGTGCCACAATCGAAGTTCCCAACACTGCTGCATCAACCTCAACAGGGCCAAGGTCTTCAAAGAACAAGAAAGGACGTAGTGTTTCGAAGAAAGGTATGTGTTCCTCATCTTCAGTGAGAGAAACACCAAATAAAATTGAATGCATTCCACTAGCATCTCTGTTGCCCTTACAGATATATACGGAAATGCTGAACGAGACTAGGCGAGCGAGCACAAATGCTAAAAGCACGTTCCTAAAATGCGATGAGGTTGATCGACAATTAGATGAAAAAATGACAAAAGATCATGAAATTGAAGAACAAATTGCAGTGAAGGAAGCCGAAATTGTAAAATTGCGAAAGCAAAGAGAGGGGGTGATGACAGAAGTTAGTAGGGAGAGGCTCAATAACCAAGATCTTCGGAAACAGGCAGAAATAGATTTGAAAAAATCCAAACAGTTACATGAAACGGTCTCTGCTGTTTACGAAAGATGGCGTCAGGAGCTAGATGCGGCTTTTCAAATAAATATTGATTGATTAGTAGTATATGTTTTTAAATATATGTTTTTTTATAATATATGTAAAAGAATCAAACAATAAAGTTGTAATGAAAAAGTATATTTTTGATTTATTTTATAATTTTTCAATGAGATCTATCAAACAATTGCATTTTTGTCAATCCAGGAATTATGCTTATTGGAGAATCCTAACCATTTCACACGAACTCTGCTACCACTCTTTTTCAATATCTTCTCGACAAGGTATACGTCTGGGTTTTTAGTTTTCTGTATCTCTGCTTCATAAAAACATCCTTTAATTGGATTTTTATCCATATCTTCAAGCATATAAGTTGGGGGGTAGGTACTATTGATTTTTGTAATCCTAAATAATTCCGTTGTAAAATTTGCTGTATATCCCTTCTCAAAAACGTGCTTGTATTTAGATATTCGAACGATGTCATTAATGCGATACTTGGGTATGATTTTTTTTTTAATCTTTTTCTTCTCTCTTTTTGGAATGTTCAATTTTGTAGTAGACTTCACATCTTTCGGTTTCATTCCAATAGTTTGGTGCACTCTATGATTATATCTCTTTGTTATAATTGGGAGAATGTCTAACCATTTATAATTCCCATTTATCGAAAACTCTTTGTATAACCATGATTTAATCGTACGTATAACTCGTTCACATATAGCGGCCTTCATAACGCTAAAAGTAGAGTAATGGTTTATTCCATACTGCTCCATCAACGAAAAAAAGTGTGAGTTATGGAATTCTTTCCCGAAATCGGATTGTATATGTGTTGGGGAGTAATTGGCCTGTTGTAGAATTGTTCTCATAGCTCCAGCTATGACTAATCCAGTCTTGTTCCGAACAGCCTTTGTCCATAGAAATTTTGAATAACAGTCAATGACTACCAGAACGTATCGATAATTTTTGTTAAATCTGGAATACGCCTGAAAATCAGCAAGATCAATTTGCCATAGATCGCCGACGCCTTTCAGTACTGTAGATCTCCTCTGGAAGTTGCGTCTAGCCGGCTTATGTAATTCATCAACCACCTGTCTCTTGATATCACTAGCCATAGCGGTATTTGCAATGTGTGCTATTCGGGTGATGGTATGGTTCTGAACTGTAATATCTGATTGTATCTAATATATTATTCCTTCTTCGCGTAGTTCCTCTAACAAAGATACAATTTCGTTTTGATGCATAGTGTTCCCGCTTAATTTAGAACCAATTAACAATCGTAAGCGACTCACCAATTCTTTAGGCTTATTCCGATATACATAGTTCTTCGACTTCGTTGTGAACACTTTCTTTAATTTTGTTATATTGAGTCCTTTGCCAGTCAGATTCAAAGTTCTAGTAGGGTTTTTGAGTGTTTTCATTAGAGGTCTGATGATGTTCTGATATTTATGGGACTTTTTGAACTTTATACCATTTTTTACTTGATTTTTTTTATATATGACCCTTGTCAAAGTCAATATCTCAATATAAGTACGATGAATTCTCGAGTCTGCAACTACCGGAGGTTCCTTGAGGAATATTAGATTATACAGATCCCTGCTACCGACAGCTTGATATTTTTGTACAATGCCATCATGAAATGTTATATTTCCATTGTTGAAACGTACTTGCAAATTTCCCATTTTCAACAAATATGTTAAAGGATCTATGCGAATACCATATTTTAAATCATATGCGCTGTCGCCATTCTTGAGATTTTCTAAATGTTTTTTCAATTCCATTTCTATATTTTGTTTGGTGACATTGCTCGTTTCCAACTCTGAAGTATTCGATAGTGATGAAGGTGTTTCAAATAGAGTGGACGGCCCCATTTCATCATTATCCATATCTGTTATTGTTTCATTTGCAATATTAGAAAATGAAGAATCACTCGAATTGAAGGAATTATTTTTCTTTATAGGCGTACTTGTTGATATAACTCTCGTCATTGTGGGAGTTGTAGACGGCATCGCATTAGTTCCAGAAGAAAGGGCATTTAGTGGTTTTGTAATAGGATCATATAGTTTCTCGAGCATAATTTTTTCTTTCACATTCCCACTCTTTATATTGTTGAATTTTTTTCGTACAGCTTCTGTCGCTTTAACTAGTTGTCGTTTCATATCGATTTCGAATGATGTATATGTGATCTCGCTAAAGTTCACCGAACGAATAATCATTTTTTGAGTTGTCATGGATATATGAAAGTATCGAATCCCATGCGATATCGTCCATCGTGTACCATTCTATCTTTGTCTATAACAAGAAAACCAAATTGTTTATTCCAACATTTCAGACACATAATCTGAAACTCTTTGAATGTAACATCAGGTGATACATGATCTGAGAATATACGATGTAGATTCGTTTCGTCCTGCTTGAACATTATTATGAAGTTGGCGTTATCACGTATCAATTGTTTGGGTACTCGAGAATACGTCTGTGCAAGATAAAAACTGTCCACTGAAGAGTGTCTCCCTCTGGAAAAGTACGATCGAACGATGCTCTGATTTTCACAAATTATATCATCGAATATAAATACAGAATTTGGTTTGGCATGGGCGGGTTCTACTATACTTTCATTATCACTGAAAGTGTAAAAACCCAAGCCTTTAATTGGTTTCAGCACATTGCGTAAATATTCATATTTCGGCTGATTCAGTGACTTTGAATACAGATACACATTTTCGAAACGTAATCCGTGCGCATGCGTTAGAAGGGCAATCATTGCATTTGTTTTTCCACAATTTGATGGTCCAATTAATAATGCTCTAAGGGATGAAGGCAATAGTGGACCATGTCGATTCGACTTATTTCCGTCCAATCCACTTCCCGCGATTCTTTCGTCTAAATTATCAACTCTGAAGTTTACCTGCTGTTGAACAACACGCATCGTGAACGACCAAACTCGTAATAAAGTTAAATATATGGAATATATCCCATTTAAATGTCTACCGTCGTACGGAACAGACGTAAGAACTACGTTTCGAGTAGAAAAGGTCGAGGAATTGTGAATTCGTTAATAAATAAATTACCGTTTGAAGTTCATATACCAGGTTATCAATTTTGCGGACCTGGCACTAAATTGGAAAAAAGATTAGCTGCCAATCAGAGAGGTATCAATCCATTGGATTCTGCGTGTCTTTCACACGATTTGCAATATTCAAAAAATCCAGACAATCTCACAGCAAGGCATATAGCCGATAAACAACTCGAATACGCAGCTTGGGAAATATTTGAATCGAATAAATCATCAGTAGCTGAGAAGGCTGCAGCTCTTCTAATTACCAATATTATGAAAACCAAGAGACGTTTCGGAATGGGATGCGATGCGAACATTACCTCAAAAAAAAAGAAAAAGCGAACAATAAAAAGAAAACAGAAGTCGAATAATAACGGAAAGATTGCATTTGGGGCGGGTGTTGTTAGAAAAGTGCGAGATGTACTGCGAAAGGCTGGCGGTGACCGATTTATAGCAAAAGACGTTAAGAAAGCTAATGTGCTAGCATTGCATGCAGCACGTAAGTATTTGAAAGCAGCAGGTGGAAAAAAACAGATACGTACACCACGTATCATACCCATACCAAAAGTGGGGGGAATATTGCCATTGATACCAATTTTCGCTGGATTGTCTGCATTGGGTACTTTGAGCGGAGCAGCTGCAGGTATCGCAAGAGCAATCAATTCGGTGAGGGAAAGTAGGGAGGGTCTTAAAGAAGTTCAACATCATAATAGAAAGATGGAAGCTATAGCTTTGGGAAAAAGAGGTAGTGGAATATATCTGAAACCATATCGCAAAGGACTCGGTATCTATCTGAAACCGCAAAGTTCAAAAAACTAATTGATGCCCTACCTCTTAAGCCTCTCACCGATATTGAACTTAATTATTATGCCACACAGATGAAGATTCCATTCTTTCGGGGAGTATTCATGCGAGATAACTTACCTACATCAGGACCGCATGTCCATGAAACAGCAATCATGAATTTGGATAGAAGTATCGGTCGGGGAACACATTGGGTGGCATACAAGAAAAATGGACGAAATGTTACATATTTTGATAGTTTTGGAGATTTATCGCCGCCCCCGGAGCTAGTTCATTACTTGCGAAAAAAATCGAGAACACCCATCAAAATTGTATATAACTATGAACGCCAACAAAAATAAAATACAGTTGTGTGTGGGCATTTATGCTTGAAGTTTCTCTCACAACCATCTACAGATATTTAAAATGGAATATACTCCGGAAAAAGATCGAGAGGCAATTAAGAGAATAGGCCATTCTTTGATAGCGTATTCAAGGCTGCGTAGTTTGTTGAAAATGAGTAAAGGGCAACTTGCTGATATGCCCAAGGAGGTGATGATTTCTTGTGCGGCTCATGAAATCGCCCATGTTTGGGAAAAGCTCCCAAAACATCTTCAAGACGATGTTGATATTTCAAAATATCAGTTTTGTTATGAACATAATTCTGACGGTGCTAGCACATCAAACGACGTCAATGATGGACCCACACCGAGAAAAATATATTGTTGTTATTGCAGCATTGAAGATTGTAATATAGGAGCCAAAAACAATGTCGTGGACGTCTGCAATATTTCGACTCCAAAGAAACGCAAATTATATCATTTATGTTGTATACCACAATAAATTGGTGTGATGTCGGAGATAATGCATCAGTCATGTCACGCAAGTTTGAGTTACAAGTTGTGGGAAAAAGTGTCCTTAGCGCGGATTTTTACCCGCCCATTGAATTGGACAGGAATGCTCGTTATGGCTTGGGGCTATTAGGATTCTATGGATGCAATACTATTCACAATATCACTGACAAAAACAATACAGTCGGTTTTGAGATCCCCGCAGATGACTCATATGATGTTCCAAGATATTTTACTATGAAAATACCATCTGGAGCATATGAGATTGAGGAAATAAATGATTATCTACAAAAGAAACTGGCATCTCGCTTATTTCCGAATGAAATACTCGATAGCATGTCAATGGATGAAATGTTCAGTTTTCAAGCGAACAATAATATATTCAAATGTATATTGCAATCAAAATATAATGTGGATTTCCGATACGAGAACTCAATAGGTCCAATGCTGGGATTCAAGAAACAGATGCTCAACAGTAATAAACCACATCAATCTACATTTCCTGTTAATATTGTACCTGTGAGACTCATTCGTTTGGAATGTAATATAATTTCCGGATCATATATAAATAATGAAGAGAATCATATTCTATTTTCATTTGATTTAGACGTCGAACGCGGTTATAATCTCACAAAGGAACCCCGGAACATCATTTATATGCCCATTAGTCCAGAAGGACGTCAGTTCATTGACAACATCACTGTGCGCATATTGGATCAAAAAAATAATCTAATCGATTTCGGAAGTGAGGAATCCATAGTTGTTATTCTGGAACTGAAAAAGTTATAAGAGCGAGTGTTATGGGTTTTTGCTACAACAATGAACGTGTGCGCGAGAGCAGTGGAAGAAGTCCACCAGCATCAGATAATAAAAAGAAAGTAACGTCTATGGAAAAGATCATTACTAAAGTGAGTGCGAAACAGCAAAGACGTAAATTGTCCACGAGAGATCTAAATTTTCTGAAATCAATTGGGCTTAGAATACGAGAATAAAAATGGTGTTGGAGGCTAACAATGAGAAGTTGGATATTTTCAACGAGCCAGTTGTTGATCACAGCCTTATAAGTTTTCATGAGCATACATACAAACCCTATGGATCACCATTGTTCAAGAACTCTGATGAAATCCGCATCATGATCAATAACCAAGATGCAATTCTTGACATTGCCGATAGTTTCATTTACATAGAAGGAAAATTTACACCAAAAGAAGTCAATAAAGTCTGTTATATGTCCAATAATGCTTTGGCATTTCTCTTCGATGAAATTCGTTATGAAATGGGTGGTGAACATGTTGCGGTAGTTCGAAAGCCAGGTATAACTTCCACGATGAAGAATATGATTTCATTTGGTCAGACACATTCTCATTCACTTCTCACTAGTGGATGGGGTCTTTCCGATACGAAACAATGTATTCTCGATGAAAGTAGTCATGTATTCAGCGGAAAACTCCCACTTAAATATCTGATGGGTTTTGCTGAAGATTATAAAAAATGCATTCTTAATGCTAAACAAGAACTCATTTTGATAATAGCCCGCTCATTCAAGAATTCATACATTGGGGAGATAGAAGCTACATTGGAAATCTCAAAGATTGAGTGGAAGATAAGACACGTTGTGGCTGAGGACAAACAAAAACTCAAATTATTCAATAGAATTAATAAGAGTGGGCTGAATGCAAAAGTAAAATTAGCTTATCGTATGTGGGATCTTTATGAATTACCATCATTACGTGCAACATCTTCCGACGTTTGGGCGATAAAAACTACAAATATTTTGGAAACGCCCCGATTCATCATAATAGGATTTCAAAACACCAACGCATCCGAAAATGAGGCAGTGGATGTCACAAAATTTCTGAGTGCTGATGTGAATAACATTCGAGTTTACTTGAATTCTGAAGTGTATCCATATGAGCGTTGGAATCTAGACTTTGATAGAAAATTGTACTCGCATGCATACTATGCATATGAAAACTTCCAGCGTAGTTACTATGACAGAGATCTGAGTGAGCCACTCATGGATATTGCACAATTCAAAGACAATCCATTATTCATCATTGATTGTTCACATCAACCGAATGCTACAAAATCGTCTACTGTGGATATCAAATTGGAGTTTGAAACACGAAAAGCGAAATTCCCAAACAACACCAAAGTATACGCACTGATTCTACATGATGCAATTTTGACATATAATGCACTGGATGGATCTGTTCGTAATTCATTTTGACGAAAATGTATTAAGTGATTTTTTGTTTGTATCCATTTATATTTAGTAGCTTATTCTCAAGTGTAGTAGTGCTAATACTAGATATATACAATAAATAAAACATATTCTTGAAAGTTTTTTTTTTATTTTCTATAAATCAATTCCTTCCATCCACTCACAGAAATCAGATATATGCAATAAATAATAATAATCTTCAGTTTGTTTAAAAAAAACATCATACACTATCAAAAATGAATTGCATTATATTGGAACAGAATCAAATAAGAATTTTCCAGTTAATGCTTCAATTACGGAATATAATAAAGAATTATAGTTTGAATGATATTCATGTTTATCTATATTTCAGCGTTTAGTAATGTAATAAGATGATTCAATCTATCCTCTTCATTCATATTATATTCTTGGGTTAAAGATCCAACCAACCTATTACATATACGAACATTTTCCATAGGATCATTTTGATAGAATTCAATATCACTATGCCCCCAAGGGAGCGTTTGAGTTGTATTAGGAATAATGAAACGTTTATCATCGTTGAAAGATAGCGCTACCTTATTTCTTAATTCGGTGAACATATCATGTGAAATGCTCCTAAACGAATTCATTTTACGTAATATAAATCCCCCATTCTCAATAATTTTTTTATAATCATCGGATGTCAGGTGAGTTTTTATTACAGATTTTTTCACTCCCTTGGCTCTTTTTATTTCAGTTTCCAACGATTGTACATAATAAGCTTTTGCACCCGTTCCATAAAAACTAATTATTGGATCGTTGGGGAATTCATCCTTGAAATTACCCAAGACTGAAGGTGTAACTGGTAAATTGAATTTATTTTGTTCTATGTAATTTGATGTATCAAATTTGTCTATATTATTTCTGATGTAATCATAGAAATTTTCTGTCTGCACTTTCAGGATAAGAGAGTCTGTATCGGTATATAGAAGTGATGCATTGCGCCCAAATTCTCTTTTTATACATCCATAGTAAAAATCATACATGACAACCTTGGATAATTCCAAAACGCAGAATCCCAAGTATAGCGGCTTATCATAATGTATCTTTACCTTAGCCATCTGAATCGCAACGAAGTTCTCAGAGAAAATTGTACAATTTTTGAAATTCGGACGAGCAATTAAGATTCCGGCTCCCAATTTTCGCTGAATATTCTGCCAATGTGTTATCAGTTTCACATCCACTCTATTATCCACGTTTTCCATTGTCTTTCCATAGCAACTGTTGTTCATCAGCTTGTAGAAATCTTTCTCAGACTTATTACGCGATCTATTACGCATTCGAGTATTGAGATCGATATATGGCTTCATCCAACAAGACTGCCTGAATCTCAATATTCTATGGGTATGCATAACGATTAGTCCATTATTCATGGCCTGTTTCAGGTTTTTGGCGTGTACTATATACCTACGTTTATCTTTCAAATTTGGTATCAATTTAGGGACTTTAGATTTTGAATTTGGGGGGATAATTTTTTCCACTAGAAAAGGTAGATCGCTGTGAACGTCGTGCAATTCTTGAGGATAGTGTATATCGACTTCAAGAACATATCCGAATGAATCATTATCTGTCACACTCATTATATCTAAATTTGAAATTTCCTCACGGGTTAACCATTTGAAATCACCAGTAGGCAATGCTTGCGACATACTATGACCATATAAATTTGTTGCATCTAAATATGAGATGAAAGACGTGGGTTCATCGGGATTGTAATCGGGAAGAAATTTATTATTTGCCACGTGTTTTCTCTCACTGCATTGACTTATCCCTCCACGAATTCCTTTTTTGAAAAAATTGATCATATCGATATCGGTAAGAAGCTCTAACTCGATATCTGTGTATTTCAACATTGCATCCCAACTGAGAGCGGGTGCAGTATAATAGTGTACGGGGTCCAACTTATACGCATTTAAACATATTCGTCTGAAATTTTCGAATACATCGCATAGCAGTAATACATCAGATTTCAGATATAAATCCGAATATTCCCCCAAACTTTTACATTCAAACAGATTCCAAACAAGTTCAGCTCTCTGATAATCCTCGTCGGATATGTGCATCTCATTTAAGTTATCATAAAATTGATTTTTTGTTGGTATAGTAGGAACATTCAACTTATTGATGTCATCCACAAAGCTATATGGAAAAACACCCTTCTGCCTCATTAAATTGAATTTATTCGAATCAGGAAAATGTTTCGACATCTGTACACACTGCTCGTCACACAAATTGGCAGCTAATTTCTCCAGAGAACTGGACATGAATTTGAAACTATCTATGAATCTCATTTTGAGATAATTTTTCTTTGTTTTACCCTTTTTATCGAGATAGCTATGTGTATAGAGGTGTTTCGTAAAAGAAATGTATTTTTCCTTTGTTTGAGGGATAACATCAACCCTGTCTTTTTCTGCATATAATTCTTTAATGAACATATGACAATCATATCCACTCATGTTATGACATACAATCGGAATGAACTTTGGAATTTTAAAGTTGAGATTGCAGAGAGAATGAGTTGCTGGAAATATTTTTTTTCCAGTGGCATGACAATGGTCCCTGGCCTTAACATCACCATCCGTGAATGGTTTTTCACATATACCACATGTGGTTGCATTATTAAAGTCTTGTTCCTCTTCCACAGTTTGCTTATCCATTGGCTTTATATATTTCAAATGTGTGTTGTATATATTTTTCAAATCTTCTTCTATTCGCATTACAAATACTTTAGAAGCGTCAACGCCTCTGTATGTAACGAATTTTGATAACTTATCATCAAAAGAACATTTGATCATGTATGCGAAAGAGTATGCCTCATGCTTGAATGTTCTATTCATGTATGAGAATTCTGGGTTTGGTTCGTTACCTTGAATCGGTTTCAATACAGATTCAAAATCTACATAGACTACAAATGGCAACTCCAACTGCCTTTCAAAATTTTCAAATTTTAATTTATTTCCAGCCACCATCTCCCCATATTTATTTACTTTCAAATCATTACGAGGTACTGTAGTACAAATATGATTACAATCATGCGTCTGATGACGTAATAGTTGTCGCTCATTTGAAAAATACAATAAACACCCATCACAAAAAAACTTTTTATGTTCGTGGGCTGAAATTTGACTCGATACCAATCTTGAAAGATCCCGAATCCAACAGTAATGAGTATTTCCCGCATTATCTGCAAGAAGCAGTAAATTGATATGTCTTGTGAGTTTTTTCTGAGAATATCGCAATGGCCCTACCACATCATATTTCATTTTTTTGTTTTCTATTTTCGATTCTAAACCATAAACATTGACTGAAATATCATTCAAACGCTCAAACAATTTTATATCCCGTAATTTCATTGGAAAATTCATACCTGTCACATTCAAAACATCTGCATAGTGGGGGTATGATGACGGCATTGATACATTATTATTCGTTGGAAATAATGCTGATGTAATAGCCCACGCGAAACAGTGTTGATCTTCATTCTTCACGTTGACTATTGCCGTCTTGCGCTCGATGAATGCTGGAAGTGCGATGTAAGAAGACCCTCCGAACGGACTATATTTGTTTAAATTCACTTCGAGGAATAGGACTTTCTCACAACTCCAACCTGAAAAACAAAATACATATCTATGTATATTACTTGATTATCAACATTTGAAAATTGCTTCTTACTACTAACCTGAATCACGCTCCTCAAATTCAGTTGTCTGGGCAATGATGTTGTCTCGGAATGTGTTGAATAATGCATTCAAATCAGTGGATCGATCGGCAATTCGATTTATTGAATTAAATGATTTTATGTCTGTCAATTCCTGTGTTTGGATAATATAACTTCCAAATACTTCCATATTGACTTTGGTGGAATTGTGTAGTTCTATAGCTTTTTCCAGTAGTTCAATTACTTTTTGCTTGATCTCATTGAAGAATGGTGCATATTCAGAATAATTATTCATGCTACTCACTCTGTAGCTAGCTATCCGACACTTGAATGCAGATTTCATCGTCTGTACACCGGATCCATAATGAACACATGATTTTGTTCTATGTGCAAGCGTTCTAATATGCGAATTGTACTGGGATTGAGGAATTGTTACTTCACAACATTCACACGTATACATTGATACAGGGAGTGCATCATTACCAACACCATTATTCAATTTCATTCGTTTAGTTGAGGAAGGACCTCCCATCTGACAACTCTCACGTTGATGACGCTGTAAATTGGCACGTCGAGTGAACAATTTTCCACATTCACATAAATTCATCTTTTCAGAATTTTTATATCTAACTCAAAAGACAAACTGAGGAGAATAGGTTCTCGCTATTTCTTTTATATGTTGATTTTCGGAGAGTGGAGGAAGTCCCCCTCCCACTATATATTATACAGGCATTGTACGGAGATGCTTGTTCTCATAACTCGATGGATCTCTGAAATGTTTGGATGTACTCTTTACAAATAATCCATTACAATAAGTTTGTTGAGGAGTAGGTACTCTCTCATTAACTTTGTACATGGCACAGACAATCATGAATCCAATTGCAATGTGTCATTACCGCATATAAACTATTCATTACAATAAGTTTGTTGAGGAGTAGATACTCTCTCATTAACTTTGTACATGGCATAGACAATCATGAATCCAATTGCAATGTGTCATTACCGCATATAAATAATCCATTACAATAAGTTTGTTGAGGAGTAGGTACTCTCTCATTAACTTTATACATAGCAGAGACAATCATGAATCCAATTGCAATGTGTCATTACCGCGTATGTAAGTCTCGTTACAGCTACAAGTCAAACGATCATTGTCTCAATGTCTGCCTAATGTAATTGCACCATATGCTCGCACATACCCCCCTTGCAAGTACCCGCAAGCCACTTGTAGGCCAGGGGGGTGCGGGAAGGTGAACGAAGGAGCAGAGTACCGGCTCAAACCTTATACTCGAAACTGAAAAACGAATTAGAGAAACTTATTATTGGCCAAAGCTAGGTATCGATACCCGCATCTATATTAATAACTGTTCGATATGTCAACCAAATAAATATGATCGTAATCCACCTAAACAACAGCTACAAGTTAGTCCAACACCAAACAAGCCATTCGAAACAGTCTTTATCGATACATTCCAAATCAAGAATTAAAAGTTTTTGACAATCGTCGACGCTTTCTCGAAATATGCCCAAGCTTACCCTTTGCTCAACCTTAGCGCTGTAGAAGTGGCAAACAACCTGTTGACATACATCAACCACCATGGTGTCCCCAAATCGCTTAACTCCGATAATGGCACCGAACTCAAAAATGAATTGATTCAAGAATTTGCAAATACCCACAACATAAAATAACCCCTGATCATCCCGAATCGAAAGGAATCATTGAACGATTCCATTCAACCATCATTGAACATCTAAGAATACTCCAAACCACCAATAAGGAACTCGATATCATTAAACAAATGCCCTATGCCATCATGGGCTACAATCATTCAATACATTCTGCCACAAATATGAAACCCATTGATGTAATCACTGGTCACCTATCTACTTCAGACCCCTTCAATGTCAACCTTGAAAACTTGGTACAAAGTGCCTACATGACAGCTCACAAGACAAAAACAGCAGAATTGTACAAACACCTAAACAAAAAACTAACTGAGTCTAAAGAAAAAACCATTGACAAACAAAACAAAGCACGGGAACCTCCTTTGACTTACAAGGAACAGACACCAGCGTACAGACGTACGGACAACCGAAACAAGCTTTCTCCAAAATTCCGCGCAGTAACGGTAGTTATAAGTGCATCGTAATGTAATTCTAGTGCAAATATTGTCGCGACTAGGGCCTTAGTGAAGCTACCAGCCCTATCGCTTGGAACGTAGTCAGGAAGAACAAACTTCGTTTCTTCTTGGCTTCCTATTGACAAATAAAACAATTCGCAAATTCACAAGATACCAACAGGTATATTTTGATGGACACAATAACAAGGACACAACAAAGCCCTATATTCATATATTCGCCCAACCAGGACATGTCAACACACAATCAATAAATAGAATATTATATACAAGGGTTTCTTACCAAATGGACACTATAAATTTACCGACGTGAACTAGTTCTGGGTTCGACAGTGTCGCAAACCCACTCTGGGTTCACCTGTCGACTGTCGACCCTTCACTGTCTCATTGCCATCTATCATCTGGTATTTATTCAAGTTTCGTGTTATTGCTACGGACATTTTCATTCAATGAAAAAGTTCGTTAAAGTCTTCAGAGCCGTGCCAATAACACATATTTGGTTTTTGTTATGAATCGAACCAGGCCAAGCTCGACCATGACCGATGTTTGAACTTCAAGTAATTCAACAGTTCAACAAATTATGAAATATGCAAAAACCAGTGAGCACTGATTTAACAGACATATAAGACACAAACAAAACGGGTAATCAGTTCAAACCTTAATTATCACAAATCAAGCAAATACACAAAACACTATTTTGTGTATTTTTATAGTAGACATAAACCTATAGTACAATATTAACGATAGCTGTACCCATTCATGGTTTCCAGTATACACATTTACCTACATAAAGAACAGCTCTTACAATAACAAAACATATTATACACTCGACAGGTGAAAATAATATAATCATTTTACTTTCAGTAACTAGTATAGGAGCCACAGCTTTCGATTCATGGTTAAAATATTAGGTTCCGTTCATAAATATCGAGTTTACACCATAAATTACGAGAATTTTTACCGTATATGCTCATAAATTAAAAAGGGTCGCAGATGTCTTTTAAGACGGTTCATTTCCACGAGAAGGCACATAATTTTACGCACTCGTTATATCTGTTCAGGCATCATATTCATGATTGTTTCTGGATAACATTTAATAGTACAATAGTTCAATCTTACGGTTTTTACTTGCAGATTTTGCAACTCTCTGGACCAAACTCCGAGGCACTCCGGTAATCGCGATAGATTAGACTACATATTGTCAAGAATGGCGCTAATCCAAAACCTTATTTATTCTGTATGGTAACAAAATCCACTGTCATGATTCATATTTCATAATTTGTTGAACTGTTGAATTACTTGAAGTTCAAATATCGGTCATGGTCGAGCTTGGCCTGGTTCGATTCATAACAAAAACAAAACATGTGTTTTGGCACGGCTATGAAGACTTCAACGAACTATTTCATTGAATGAAAATGCCCGTAGCAATAACACGAAACTTGAATAAATACCAGATGATAGATGGCAATGAGACAGTGAAGGGTCGACAGTCGACAGGTGAACACAGAGTGGGTTTGCGACACTGTCGAACCCAGAACTAGAACACGGCGGTAAAGCCTTCTTGACGAACCTCTGAGAAAGATGTCCTTAAGCGAGTATTTATAGTGTCCATTTGGTAAGAAACCCTTGTATATAATATTCTATTTATTGATTGTGTGTTGACTTGTCCTGGTTGGGCGAATATATGAATACAGGGCTTTGTTGTGTCCTTGTTATTGTGTCCATTAAAATATACCTGTTGGTATCTTGTGAATTTGCGCATTGTTTTATTTGTCAATAGGAAGCCAAGAAGAAACGAAGTTTATTCTTCCTGACTACGTTCCAAGCGATAGGGCTGGTAGCTTCACTAAGGCCCTAGTCGCGACATATGGTGGAGGCGCCTTGTTCGTCCTGGAGGTTGATTCTCCATAATTAACCTAATACAGCTTTTTATGTTTGTCCTATAGGGACAATAGCTTTAATACCCCATAGAGTGTGGTAGAATCGAGATAGTGTACTCTCGAGTATCAAAGGATGGTTTTTCCCCATTAAAATATTTCACATAATTTTATATGAAAATAGTGTAAAGTTGTGATAGTTTTGAAAAATAGAACGATACTTGCCATTTTCGTGAATATTTATTACTATATTCAAAAATGATTTTGAGCTTTTGGACGTACCCAGTTCTAATTTTAGCGTTGTGTTTTTCTGTATGTAATACAGGAAACGAAAACTCAGGAAGATGGTGGATATTTTGAGGAAGACAAAGAACACTAAGAAAGTATTACCTCGGAGTGAAGAGAACTGGACCATCAGTGATTTCCATAATATGTGTGATAAATTCCTATCCAAACCTTTTGCTGAAATTGTTCAGTCCCGTAGGTAGGAGGTATTCCCAAGAATACAAACGGTTTGCCATTACACTTTATTTTTTGGGTCCCCGAGCATACAAGTTTATGCAAAAATTGATATGCCTTCCAACAAAGCGTTCCTTAGAAAGAATGACTCAGAAACTAGATTGTAAACCTGGTTTGCAAAACATGGCAATATTTAAGGCCATTGATATAAAGGTAAATACGATGCATACGATTGCATTTCGTGCATCGATGAGATGGCCATAAAAGCAAATTTATATTACCACACTGGTCGGGAAGAAATAGTTGAACTTTATGATATTGGGAGTAGTGAAAAGAAGTTTTTAATGACGCACAATGCCCTCGTTATGATGATAAGAGGGCTATACTCCAACTGGAAGCAGCCAATTGCTTACTTTTTTGTTCACATACAGTTTGAAGCAACTGAATTACTAATTGTTATCAAATAATGTATCAGAAAATCGATGCAATGTGGGTTACTTGTGGATGCTCTTGTAAGTAACAGCTGATGAACCAGATTTCGAAGTAGATGGTCAAAACATCATTTATTAATAACCTGATGAAAAATGTTTCAAGCTTTGATGGAAAAAAAACCTCTTGGTCATATATTGAATATTTTTATCAAAGAGACAAATCACAGTTTTACAAGAGTGCACCTAAACTCACTGATTCCCATATTTTTCCTTCAAATTTTGAGAAAATGAAAGATAAACTTGCCACTTAAGTTCTCAGCCACACAGTTGCCAGTGGTATGAACACTTACATGGCTTTAGTTGCACTTTCGGGAAAAGCTCTAGGAACCATTGAAGTTATCGAAAAGTTCAATAATCTTTTTGACTTGCTGAATTCATCCTGCAAAGATACCATCAATTCATTGAAAAATATTTTCGAGGAAAACGAATCTCAATTGAACTATTTGAATGAAATGGCAGATTTTATAAAAAAAATAAATTTATAGTACCGAGGGGAAAGATGTAACATCATGGTCGAAATTCAAACCAAGTTGGATTATTACAATAAACGGCATCAAAAGACTTTGGAAATGATTATCAGCTTCCAAGTTCAAATATCTCATCACTAGAAGAATAAATCAGGATGTCATAGAGAACTTTTTTGGTAGTATCAAACAACAGGGTGGCAACTGTATCAATCCTTCAGCAATACAATTCGAGAGAGCTTTTAGAAAACTTTTTTATCAGAATTACCTGCATTCTACTGGTATGAATTGTATAGAAGTCGCCACCGGTCATTTTGAGCAGTTGTTATAAATTTCTAATATTTTTATCATTTCAATTATTTTCTCTCATAATTTAAAAAATAAATAAAATGTTTTTTCCGTCAACCAGCTGTCGTCCCCCTAGAAACGGCAGCCCTTAGGAGTCGAAACTTGCGCGAGCTAAGTATTAACGAGGTCTTACCTTTTAACGTGCGATTCCTAGCACTTTCTCATGCCATCAGACAAAAGATTCTGCAGTGGCTACCTAGTCCTAAATACTTCAACGAAAACATGTTTTCCAGACTTTTTCCAACCGATTTTCAGTTTTAAGTTTGACATTGCAATTATGTTAAATTCTAGTAACAGTAACTAAGTATCAAAATCCTAGCTGGCCTACATCAATAGAAAGATAATTTTTGACATATTGAAAATTGAATGGTAAATTTCTCAAAAAGTGTCAGTTTCAGAGACTATATCATGTTATCCAAATTTGTAGGGATGAAATAGTTCAAAAAAATGGTGACGTAACATACTGGGTGTTTGTTTCATTTAAAAAAATCAAGTTTTTGATATTCGAAGTTTGTCAAGTTAATGGCTCTGTATAAAATCTCCTGTTCGAGAAATGTAACTTCTAGTCCATACCGACATTTCATCTCACTCTTGGTGTTGCATGTCTCAAATATTTCTGCTTGAATTCTGTCCATAAAGTTTTTATGATGGCATTTGTGGTGATCTGTTTTTCCGAAGATTTTCTTTCTTTCAGCAATAACTTGACAACGCCGCAAAATTTTCGAAAAAGGGAAATACCTCCTTATGTAAAATATTTTGCTCAGTTAAACGGTAAAACATTTTACAAGGGGTTCATTTAAAAAAAATATGATTTGTATTGCACCGCTTTGAAGGAACACTGTGTATATTCCAAAATATTTTTAAAATAAGCAGCAAAGTAAACAATATAACTTACATCTGAAACATTTTATCATACTCCTCATAATAGGCGAGATACTGTACTTCCTCACACTAATGGGCCACCCTGTATGTTAGATATTTAATGCACCTCAATCCTGAAATTGATGTTAGTTATTTGCACCAATAATTAGTGAATGAACTATTGTATTTTCTGGAATGGAATCTGTGTTTTTTTTCACCTCATCTGTAGAATTTTGAAAACAATCATAATACAAGAATTATCTGCTTGTTACCAAAACTAAGAGGCTTATACTCTTTAGCTCTCATAGGGAATGAAAATGTCACTTTATTGTAAAAAATACAAAAAATTATACAAACGTATCAAATGAATTGGAAAAATATATAACAGTAACCTCATCCAAAGCAGTCTGGCAAATAGTAAATAGTTTTGGTGGGACGAGTAATGTTCAGACTTCCATAAAAGTAGAGGGAAATGTTCAAGATATTTCTGAAAACTTCTTGAAATATATTACTGATTCTAATAACAAATTTATAATTAATTAAAAATTGCCGTATGTAAGCAATATTACTAAAAATATGTGATCTATATGTTTGTTAATCCAGTTAGTGAACACGAATTCTTAACTATTCTCGAAAATATGTAAAATAAACTAAGCAGTTGTGTAGACAAAATTCCTAATAAATTGATAAAAGTCGTAGGTGTCTCTCTCTAGTCTACATCTTTAACAACTCATTCAAGTTTGGCATATTTCCGGATTTGCTGAAAACTGCATGTATATTTTCTGTATTCTAAACTAAGGGTGTCTCAAAAATGACTAACAACTATGGACCAATTAGCTTATTGTGTGCTTTCTCGAAAATCTTCAAAACTGCAATGTGTGATAGACTGATTCACTTTCTAACTGCATGTAAAATGATAAGTAATTCTCAACAAGGTTATTTGAAAGGAAAATCTTCCCAATCTATATGGGTAATGAATTATTTAACAAATTGCCAAACCATGTGATAGAGAGATGATATGTTACAAACCCATCACTCGATCAAGCTTTATATTCCATTGAAGAGTACCTTGACGCTTTTTTTGTGATATTATACGAAATTATAGTAAGCATTGACATTTTTGCAGTCGTAGAAAAATTTGTGTACAACTCACGTGGATTGCTCATTTCTCACTTGTATGAATTGCAGCACTCGCCTTCTGCTCATTGTACAATATACTATTATAGTCTGAGAGATTTCTTACATAATTTGAGGAAAGTTGAAGTTTTATTTCCAAAATATTTTTTTTTGTGATTTTTTGAAGGACTTTGCACATGTATCAGAATATTATTTTCATTGTACAAATACAAATTAAATGGAAGAATATTTTGATATTCATTGGGTATACTTCAATAAATTATACACCTAGTGTATTAGGCTCTCCACACAAATTTATCTCAGTGTATACTATACCAAATGAAGCACACAATAGTGTGTATTTAACTGGTAGATCAAAGACATCGCCTATTTTTGTCGTCTATTTATAGTTCTCTACTCTGTGCTAAGACTAACTCAAAAAGACACGGAGGTTGGATAGGTTCCACGGTGACGGAGGAGTATTTGGAGAAAAGCATCGAAATAGGAAATAAAAAGGCTCCTATTATGTTGTCTCCTTTGTAATTAGAAGAGACAGGTGCCTCGACTTTAGTGAACAGAAGCAACAGCCATACAAAAGAAGGAATTGTTTCCAGTGGTGAAAGTTACTTTTAGGATGGATACATTTCAAAATTGTGCATTTATTATTTTTCATGGCATGATCAAATAAATAAGTTTTGGTTTTCATTTTATGAAAACATATAAATTAGCATATCTTATTTGATTTTTACATGTAGAAGGTAGAGGAAATTAAAGAATTATTAGTAATATCCCGGAGTAGTTGACCCTCTTATTGATAGCGGTTGAAATAATAGTTATTTAAGTAACAATGAATGTAAAGATGTGTTGACATTCGAGGTGAGCGAGTATGAGCCGAGGCAAAGCCGATGCTTGTCGCTTGCCTAAATTACGTTCCTGAAGCCGACCCTGCCTATGGGGACAATGCCTAGACAAATAGATTGAAGAATCAGTATTCCTACCGACGTTTATCTTTGCTGAATATTTTTCTGCCGAAAATAATCTAAGCTGACGTAATTCTTTGTTTGAAATTGATATATAATGAATTGTATGATTTTTATGAACTATTCTGATTTTGTCACTTGTAGCCGGCATTTGCATTTCTCATTAAATAACATCGAGAAAAGTAAAATCTTTTATTGTGTGAGAGGTGGAAAGTGTGAAAGAGTTATTCAATACAAAATTAGTTTCACAAGCTACGGAAGCTGCTTGTACGAACCACCACACTGCTAGGGGCACAAACGTAACTGGCGCAGTCGGAGACGGATTTTGGCAACCCAAGATTCAAACCCACCACCAGGAAGACAAGTTAGCATAGTATGGAGAACAGCAAGGAGATCCAATAGTGCTTCAACAAATCTGCCGTGAATTTTCAAAAAAGACTTTGGTACTTGCAAGCGAGGACAGCATTCCAACAACTTGGAGATACGGGATGCAATTCTGAATATCCCAACAGAGGAACGAGCAGAAGACCACTGACAACCATTCGAAGGACAGCATTCCCAAGATTGGTTTAGGATTAGAAAAAGAAGAAAAAGGGGAGTAGAGCAACGTAGATTTGAGGACCAAGAAAGCCTAGATGTAAGTCACTCTCAATATTCCCCAAACTATTCATTCCTTACCTTACTGTGTGAAAAAGAAATTCTCTCTCAAGTTTTTTTGATTTATCTATGTTTCTTTGAATTTTATGTTTAATACACTTCAGAATATTTGTCAACGAAATCGCGAAATAGGTACGTGAACAACGAGCTATTCTAAGCCAACAAAATTATAATTTAGTTTCTGAAAGTAACGAAAATTTAAATATTGACTCTCTCTTTCAACGTTTTTCAAATTTGAGTTTGAGTAGTGACGATACCACCTCTACAATGACTATCAATATGAACTATAATCAGTTAAAATCATTTTGGATATTATACCGTATTTTTCTGGTGACCCTTGTGAATTAAATAATTTCTGTGCAGCCTGTGATGAAACACTCTCAGTATAATGCAGAACCTGAATTCATAAAAAAGCTAATTTTGAGAGGTATAATCAGTAAACTAAAAGGAAAAGCTTCGACTTTGATTTCAAGTAGAAATGAATTAACGGAATGGGATCAAATTACGGAGCTACTAAAAGTTTCACTTTCTGATCAACGATCCTTTGCATGTCTCTTGCAAGAACTCCATAGTTTGAAACCAAATCCTAAAGAAACTTCATATAACTTTGGTATTAGATGCCAATACTTCAGAAGTCTTATCTTTTCGTCAATCAATAACGATAGTACTCTCACAGTGGCTGAAAAAAGTGCACAAATTAAAAATATTGAAAAATTTATTCTTATATCATTTCTGAAATATTCACCATTCACAAATCAGACAGCAGTCAGAATGAAAAACCCCAGTGGTTTGGAATATGCAATTATTTACTGTAGGAAGAACATTTTTTGTCGTTAGTTAATGATGGAAAAAGAAATCAATTTCAACCGATTCATCAACCAAGTTATAAAGTACCTGTGATTTCTCAAAAACCTCAATATGTCGTATCACAAAATAAATTTCCAAATTATCAAATGAAAAACCCGAAATTCTCTCAACAAAATGTCAACCAAAATAGAAATTTTTCACACCAAAATTTTCCAAACCAAAATTTCAAATTTCCCAGTCAACCAATAAATGTTCAACAACGACAAATACCCCAAAGATATTTTACTAATAAACAGGTTTTTGGAAAGTCAAATAGTACAAATGTTTGTAAGCTGAAAAATCAAGAGCCTCAAAATAAACCTACAACAATGTCAACCATTACAACAAATGTAAATATTCCTCAAAATTCACAAAGAAATATTTTCTAATCTCAATCAAGACCAACTTTCAGTTCCGAAGAAATTAATCAAATGAATGATCCTCAAAACGAAATTGAAAACAATTTAGAATTTTTATATGAAGACTCACCCAACAATATACAAGAATATGATTTCAATGAACAAAATGTTGATGTAAACAATTATCAAGCTTTTGAAGAACCAACTCAAAATTTTTTTGTACCAGCCTCTGGAGCGGAGACAACTTAGAAATTCATAATATAGAAGATCAAAGAAATCTACCATTCATTATAATTTCTATTCCCAATTGTAGATCATTGAAATTACTCATAGACTCTGGAAGCCATATTTCACTTTTGAATCCAGCACTGTAAAAGAAATAATTTCCAGAATATTTTTCTAACAAGCCAAATATAATAAAGACATCTTGCGGACAATAATATTCCAAATTTGAAGTACATATACCAGCCTTTTGAAACCGAACGTAACCCTGCCTTATCTGATTGTCTGAAATACTGTCGTGTTGATCGTCCGACTCTCCTGCTGTTCTGGTGAGAAATGAGCTCCCTGTATGAAGTAAGCATGTAGCCTAGTTTCATAAAGATGCCCACTCTTGTTTTCCAGGCACACAGCCTTATGAAGGAAAGCCCCTTTTTGATTCAACACCCTTTTACCCACGTTGTGCTTTTTTTTCTGGTTCTTTTCGGATACAAAGTTATGCACAACTGAAAAATGCGGAAAAAGTATAAATTGTATATTACAACTTCTGGAAATACATTATCAATTTTTATAATCGAACTTCAAGTATTATATTTCCAATAATTTCATCTGAGGAAAGAATTTTCAAACTATCGAATTCTCAAAAGCAACTCGAACTTGAGAAAATATCTGAGAGCTTTTAAACTGAATAAGTACAACATCTCCAATATGTAAAGGTCTGAATGGTTATAAAGGTTCGATAAAATAGGATTGTCGCCAATTGTGCAAATGGGCATCAAGTACATCCAAATTCCCACAACCATGGAGTTGGCCAGGTTTAAAAATCTTTTTGGGTGCACACCATCTGTAACCAACCCGATACCGTCCACCCCATCCTTTTGACTTATTGTGCACTGCAAAATGTGAGTGAATCTGTTCATACTTCTTTGGATTTCCAAATTGTGAGAGAGGATCCATATCTATGTATGAGAGTAACATTGCTGTAAACGTAAACATACTTAGTTCAACCATCTCACAATTTAGCGGCAGATAGGAAAAACAACCCGAATAATATTTCATTGCAATAAGGGTTTTCAAGACCTTACATCCTGAAGACATAAATATCAAATAATTCTATTTGAATTTGTGATTTAGATATTTTCCCATTTATAAACTCTGAATTTAATTTAATGATTTTAAAATTCTGAAAGAAGTAATGAGGGATAGTGAATGATTTCGGTTCTGGATCATCTGGATGCTTGGTTGCAAGTCTGAACTTTGAACCTGTGCACTGATGATTCACAAGTAATTCTCCCGATCATGTTGGTGACTCCATCTATTTGTCAGTTCTGGTACCTGTGAAAGAGAACTATATTAATATAATATCCCTAGTGCCCCGTCTGATCATGTTCATATTTCCGTTAGTCCTGGTACCTGTGAAAGAGAACTATATTAAAATATATATCACTCAATTTAACTAGTCTAATACTTTGGGGGAAGTAGAACAACAACCGAACAAGTAATGGTTTATTACTGAGTTCTGCAAAGTAATCAAAAGTATTATATTAGCAGAGTGTGAGAGTGTGTTCCTCTAATACTGTCTCAACGGCGTAGTTCCGGAGATCATATTATTAGAATGTTTAAATGTTTAATCCTCTAATACTGTCTCAACGGCGTTGTTCCGGAGATCATATTATTAAAATGTGTAAATGTTTATTCCTCTAATACTGCCTCAACGGCGTAGTTCCGGAGATCATATTATTAGAATGTGTAAATGTTTATTCCTCTAATACTGCCTCAACGACGTAGTTCCAGAGATCATATTATTGGAATGTGTAAAGGTTTTATTCCTCTAATACTGTCTAAACGGCGTAGTTCCGGAGATCATATTATTGGAATGTGTAAATGTTTCATTCCTCTAATACTGTCTCAACGGCGTAGTTCCAGAGATCATATTATTGGAATGTGTAAATGTTTATTCCTCTAATACTAAAATAAATCTGGAAGAAAAACAATATTAGAAACATTCATAGAAATAAACAAGGCTGAAATAAAACAATATTATATTCACAAATAAATAAATCATCATCAATTCTGTAATATCTCTCTTCTAAAGAAAACTTTGTTCAAAGGTTACGTCGGAATCATAAACGTATCGCGACAACATCGCTATTGAGAAACCTCTAGTTCTGTGTTCTGTCACGCTCTGTGACCGTTTACGCTCTGTGACTGTTTACGTTCTGTATCAGTAGTTCGAAAATGTTGAATGTAAATAAAACATTCGACTCCTGAACGTCGTGTAGGCAGGAGTCATGTTAGGTTATGTGTTGTAAATGTCTGCCGAATTAACGTGCATTCCAAAATTTCCATTTTATGTTAAATATCAATTTGTGTTTGAAGTTCAAGAACTTATTGTGTAATTGTCAGCCCCTCTTGATCTCTACGCCGGTTAGAGGCCGGATGACAACGGATTTGTCGGATCAAGAGGGTTTTTATGGAGTGAAGATATTGCCGTTCAACGTGCATCGCATCGAATAGTTTATTTATATTGTGAATTTACTTGTTGTGAAAGGATTCCGGGCATCGTGGTATCTCTTCGAGTGATACTTCCACTTTGCCCACTGAAGGGGGACCCAAAAGTGAGGTTAGGGTTCACGGTCCACGTGGCCCCCTCACAAATAGGAAAATTATTCTTACCATTTAGGTTCAGGTTCAACCCTAGTTGTGGTCTGCTTGAAGGTCTCAGACGAACTGCCATCTCCTGATTTTCTGCCTGGTATTTATAGTAAAAAATGGTTTCCATAACTACCGCTTCGAGATATGAAATTCGATGTATTTTGCCCAAAAATGGAATCCTGCTCTGCATCTATGTGAACCCTGAATCTGGAACTCACAGAAAAAGGTGCTAAGATAACTGATCTTTCCTCAAGGACAACCCCTTCACCAGCGGGATGCCCCATTCACTTACAAATCCCGTTTGAAAGTTGGAAAACTCGTTTTGTTGACATCTGACGCTTGGGACCAGTCTTTTGAAAAAGCCTTTTTGTGCACCCTTTTGTCCTGAAGAGTGATTGATTATAGTGTCAGTTTATCGAGGAAAGATTCAACTATGACTACAGGAGTGTAATCTGTGTACTGAGTTCATCACTGTTGTCCTAGGTGTCCATAAAGTCAAACTTTCGAATCACCAGTTACAAAGTAATAAACTTCTCCTTCTAGTTCTCTAAAGCGAATCTGTTTAATGCCTAGAGAGTGATATAGACATCCAGGGTGTGGATTGTATCCTGTGGATGTGTAACGTTTCCCTTATCGGGGCATATTTCTCTGCTATACTTGGAAGTCTGCTAGGTCCTCTTTAGTGCAGAAACGGTTAGTGTATACTTTACCTTCTTGTTCAGTACTTCCTATATAGGTAAAATCCCAGAATTATATTAAACAACCAACATCCCGGGGCACACCATCTCACTTTTCTGAATTTCAAGCTGAAACAAAAATAATTTTCACTCTGTTTGACTTCTTCGATGGATTATTGAGTTTTAAAGATATTAGAAATATTGTTTTCAAGTGGAATATTCAAGAAGGATAGGAATTATGTCTCCATCCAAGTTTTCCAATGTTCCCCCTCTGAGTATCACTGTTATAATATAACTCTAGGTGAAAGCGAAATTTTTAGAACCAAACTTCCCGTGAATACATTTGTCGATGGAACTTATTATCTTCTTGAAATAAATTTGAATCAAAATTATTTTATACCCGAAAGTTGTAACCTCACAAAATTTCAAATTGCAAATTTGGAATAAATCCTTAAAATTATGAAAGTTAGCACTTATGCTGATAGGCTGCTCAGATTGATTCGGTTAGGGTGTGGGTAGGTTTCAACTAATGATTGCTCAATAGCATACTACAGATTTTTTTTTTTACTACTAAACAATTAGGGCACCAGTTGACCTGACTAGTTCAGATAATCTGGGCGCCAGGTTGCAAAAGACAAAACCGAAGATAAGAAAAATTGTATCTAGCTTAAGTGTGAAGGCAGAATAAATAAGCAAGAAACAATTAACAACTTTATTTTATAAGAAAAAAACTTACAAGGGCTGAAGGCCACAAAATTAAAATGCTGAAGGCTACAAGTAATAAGCTGAAGGCTACAAAAATACAAAGCTGAAGGCTATAAAAATATAAAGCTGAAGGCTATAAAAATATAAAGCTGAAGGCTATAAAAATATAAAGCTGAAGGCTATAAATTATAAAGCTGAAGGCTATAAATTATAAAGCTGAAGGCTATAAATTCAGAATATTTACACTTTTGAAAACAAATCTGATTCAACCGAAGATGGTCCTGTTGGATAATACCTGGAGGCTGGTTTTAGCGTAGATGATCCCTACGACGAGTTGTGGTTGGATTGTCTTTGGCTCAGTCAGTCAGAGACCTAGTGCTTGTCTCGTATGGACTTCGACCTTACTATTGTTGATTGGTCTTCACGAAGATTGCCAGTTAACTTGACTTGACTTAGAATTGAGCCCCTCGGATCTGTGTTGGACAACTATGGGATCTCCTAATGGTTACCAATCCTTAATCCAGTGTATGGCTTCCTCGAAGGCATGCGAAGCAGACGAAAGGAATCAGAGTTGATAATAACAATATTGTGGGGGACAAGGATATCCTTAGAACCTCAAGATTATATTCTGAATTTTTAAGGTAAAGATTTCAATAATTTAACTCAGAGTTAAGAAAAAATAACAACATTTAACTCTGACTGCTTGGTTAAATTATGTTAGAGAGATAATATTCTCACAAAATTATAATAATTATACAATTCTAGATAAGATAATTTCTCCAGATAAGATAAAAAATTATAGAAGGGAAGCAAATATTATTCAAACAAAATGAATAATTAATTATGGAATAGTAATAATAATAATATTTATGAAGTTATTAAAAGTTAATAATATTTAAATTTAAGCTTGAAATTATTCAAGAAATAACATTGAAAATTCCTCCAATGAACTGTCAAAAATATGGAAGGAAAGATAAAGAAATATCCTTGATAAAATGTTAATTTATCAGAAATACTTGTACCAGAAGGGTACTATATAAACAATAATGATAGATACTTTGATGTACCATAAGAGTACTAAATAAATGATAATTATAAATGATAATTTTACCCTTTCGAGAAGAAAGGAGAGAAACGGTAAGGTAGAGATAAAAAATGAAATAGAAGGTGGCAAGTCCTTCGCAAAGATTGAATACTGGTTCTGAATTCAAAGAAAATATGCTCAATGGTTTCTGACTTTCAAATAGGGTGGCAAATCCTATGCAAACTATGCCAGATAAGTCAATGCTGTGCACGTTTGGTTGACGGAAAGGAAACACTACCTGGTAGACCTTCAAGATACTTAGGTTACTGAGATCTGATCAAGTATAATCGTAATGAACAAACAATTGAACCAAGAGACGATACCCTTGTCTACGAAGCAGAAATAAGTGCTTTCGCCTACATAGGCAGAATCGTGGTCGAGTGTGGTGCAACTCCACAGGCCAGAGAAGAAATTCTGTCAAGCTAGCATTTAGTTCTCAAAGATAATAAGTGAACTGAACAAAGCAGTACAGAACGAAATGCTCACCTGAAGAATTGTTCTGATGATGTGCTGCCTGGAAGTCACAAGCAATCAACCCGCTTCTCCTCTACAAGGTTCAACTCTACGTCCTGGCGGTAATAGTATTGTCACACTGCAGGTTGGTGGAAGTCCTCCACAGGAATCAATTACGAATTAATTACCAATTATCTGGTACCTGAAATTTGGTAGGCGTAGAAACTGATTTCAACAATACAAATTCTAACCTCTCCACAGGTATAATTTCCTCAAAATTCAATTTTGACAAAAATATGTTATCAAATAATTTATTCGATGAGTCCTGACTCTATTAAGAGCTTCAAAATTTTATATTATTTAGTGATTATTTAAATAAACGAAAATACAGGATTTTAACCTCTAAAATGTGAAAATAGGAAATAACCAAAAATATGATATTAAAGAGTCAATTTAGGACCTCTGAATTATGAAAATGATTTTGAAATTGATCGATGGCTAATAGCCCTAATAGAACAATCGAAATTAATCTTTCTTCAAACCATGCAGTATGGCGATACCAGAATCATGCAAATATATGTACTTTGATAAAGCAATCTCATGCTAATTAAGCAAAATTATTTAGGAATAACGATATACTTAACCGGAACTAATCTGTTAAATCCAATAGAGAGATTATAAACAATTTAAGATGTCCTACCAGATAATGTTTTTCAAGTTCACTCAACCAAAACCTTCCGTAGCCGATGCCGGAAACCAAGAGAGAGAGTCCCCGTGTTTCGCGTCCGAAACTCATCTTTTTTTCCTTCGCGCAAGACCAACTAATCTTCGATCTGATTCGCCCTCCGAAACTAGCAGTGACTAAAGATCCGATGGCGCGTAGCGGAATAGATGAAATAATGATTGAAATTAAATGTTTGGTATTTGAGTATACATGTTGGTCTACTTGTGATGACGAGAGGAATGGAAGTATAATTATAAGAGTAGGGAAGCGTATAACAATTGACAATTCCTAAACCATTCAAATTAAGATGATTTAAATGAAATTGTTAAATTTACTTGAATGGAACGAATTATCGTTACACACCACCTCTTCCCGGTGAAAAATTTTGAAAACTCTAGGAGTTTTCCAAAATTTTTTTTTATTCGATTAACTAAGCCAACAAGTAAATGAGTACCAAACCAGTAACAGGCGTGAACACGTAGAGAACTAGTAAGCAAATAAACAGGTAACTAGTGAAGATCAAATAACTAATTTGTAGTAATTGCCATACGATAAATTTTAATACAAAAGTGAAACAGTCAACAACACTTTGTTAAACTGGTGCGCATGAGTCGTTGCGGAAATTCTCCACCTGAAGCAAAGAAAAGGATGGCCGTTCACCACTGAACCCGGATCAGGCAATCTTTTCGCTGCTGGATAGAATTGCTGCGCCGGCGATATACCTGATACCACTCGTCCCCCAGTTCAAGGATGGACTAACCCTCTGTACCTCTCAGTACAGCAGGAATAGAGAAACCCCACAAGAACCCAAGTGTGGAAACAAAAAAAGAAAATTATAGAAAATTGAAAAATAACCAATTGTCCACTTCAATTGGGGTGAGATATAGCTCTACCAAGCTGAAAATGGCTAAGCCATAAAGTCCCAAAAATTCGGAGATATTCCTAATTGTGGAACTGCGAGCAAATTCCCCAATCGCGACGAATCCATGGAGCTGAGGATCCCCCAGTAGCGACCGACCTGCCGCCCTTAGGCGAGCTTCACACGCTGACCGGCCTAGACCTCCACGCTAGCCTGCCGACACCCCCCAAAGTTCACCCTTCCATGGACCCTGCAAAACAGTCTCGATCTCGAAGGAACCTCCGCGGGATCCTATAAGACATGTCTGCTGCCCGAATGAGCCATGCTCGCACCCAACACAACCAAGTCTCCTACCAAACAAAAAAGGGAAAAGGCATTTAAACGCATAACCAAACCGCCTACGTTTGGTATCTTAGCGGACCCTAGCAACATTCTACAAAGAATGGGAGGATTAAAAAACCCAATAGAAAACCTCCTCCAAATTTCCTATCCCACGCAGATCAATGTGGAGTGGACCCAACCCGTTGAATCGATTCCACCGAAGAAAATCCAGCCAAAACCCCAAGGACATCAGACATGGTGACCTCGTCTGCAAAATACCCTTCCAAGCCTTGGAAGGTTTGCATCGTACCACACTAATATCCCAAGAGAAAAAGCTTGGAATTCCAACAGCCAAACCGACCCCCCAAGAAAAATCCACCACAAGGATCGTCCAGCATTACGGGAGCTGCCATCCCATCAACAACACCATCCAAAACCCAAAATTCCAAACCCGAAATGTGGTGAAGAAAAGAGAAGATAAGGATAAGATAAAGATAAGATAAAAAGATAAGAAAAAAAGATAAGATAAAGATAAGATAAGTAAGATAAGATAAAGATAAGTAAGATAGAGATAAGATAAAGATAAGAGAACATTAAACAGAAACACTCAACTGATAAAGAGATAATTGCCAAATAAGACAATACATCTACAGTAACAAAATCTCAAGATATATGAAAGTCAAAAATTTTGTCAAGTCATGAATATTTCCTAGATATCATCAAGGAAATGAACGGTAAGATAATATCAATGAAACTAGTATTTCACTGATCAAAAGATAATTTTAATGGAGACAATATTCCATCAAACAATTGTTCAGACAGTTACAATTCAGAAGTACATCACTTCCAAGCAAAGATAAATAACTGTCTAACAACAAGATAAGAGATAAAGAGAGATGAAGAAAACATTGATGTGAATTGTAACCAGAAAATTTGAAAGATTTACTTACTGAATTTTTTCCAAAAATATGTATCAAGAAACTTGAATGAAAAAATCACAATAGCATTTCATTTCAACAGGGTTGAAAAATTATTTTCTGAAATTTCAAAGGTTCCAAAAGGAATTATCAAAGATAAATAATTTCAAGAAATATAATCATAACAACAGTTACTTCCTACATCAATGTCAGCAATTCTCTCAAGTTTGACTTTGACAATATAAGGTAAATAATTGGCAAAAGTTATGTAAGATAAGTGAGGTAATCTCAAGATAAGTAAGATAAGTTACTGCAAAAGTTAAATAGGCAATAAGATAAAGTTAACAAGGTATATCGATATCAATTCTCCACCAGAAGATGTAAAGTCTCTGTAAGTGGCCAGTCGTAAGACTTTTACCTACCATCTGGTAAATGCCATGGTGGAGTTAGTCTTAGGCCCTCTCCACGGAGCCTAAAACGGAGAAAACAGGTTTGCAGGTATTGTCAATGACAGACACTGGACCCATTCAGGATTGAGGCATTAGTACTACTACTTCACAATGAAACCGAAAATTCCTAGATAAAATCACACTGATTAGATAATGCCACCTAGGCACAAAGATATGGAATTTCAGCTCAAGTAAAGCAGCCACTGCATGACTAATATTACCCCAAACATTCCAGCTGGCTATCACCGCGAGCATAACTCTGCAAAGGATATTATTAATGCTGAAAAGTGGCCAGTTGTAGGATTTTTACCTACCATCTGGTAAATGCCATGGGAGAAGCTAGTCTTAGGCCCCTTCCCTTGAGCCTAAAACGGAGAAAACAGGTTTGCAGGTATTGTCAATGACAGACACTGGACCCATTCAGGATTAAGGCATTAGTACTACTACATCACAATGAAACCGAAAATTCCTAGATAAAATCACACTGATTAGATAATGCCACCTAGGCACAAAGATATGGAATTTCAGCTCAAGTAAAGCAGCTACTGCATGACTAATATTACCCCAAACATTCCAGCTGGCTATCACCGCGAGCATAACTCTGCAAAGGATATTATTAATGCTGAAAAGTGGCCAGTTGTAGGATATTTACCTACCATCTGGTAAATGCCATGGGAGAAGCTAGTCTTAGGCCCCTTCCCCTGAGCCTAAATCAGAGAAATAGGTAGAGACAATACATCGATATGCCAAGTAAAGATAAAGATTAATAGACAATATGTCAGATAAGATAGTTAAGATAAAAGATACGGAAAGGTAAAGAAAAAAATACTCAGTTATCTGACCCATCGGAATCAGCACTGAAATATTCTTCCTCAGTTAAATCTGCCTCATTATCAACAAAAGCAGATTTTAGATCCTTAACATGCCAACGACCTAGGTTTTTACCATCCATGTCTTTGAGTTCATAAACAAGATTTGATATAACTTTTGAAACAATACAAGGTATGAATTTAGGAGCCAGTTTTGCAGAATAATTATTAGGAGCCGAAGATAGAGTTACATTTTTCTTCCAGAGCCTGTCACCCACATGAAATTTAAGTTCTCGCTTTCTCAAGTTGTACTGACGAGCATTCCTCAAATAAGCTTGATGTAATTTCTTACGAACATCCACAAACAGTTTAGGAAGTTCTTGCACATCATCAATACGCTAAGATTTATCAGAAACAGTGGGAATGTTATTTTCGTTCTCTGAAATTTTGCCATAAAAATCTCCTGTAACAGGAACATTCCGAGCAAAATTCAAGAAAGCCGGAGAATACTCAGTTACATCATGCTTTGCTAATCGGATAGCCTGTGCAACTTTGTAGATGGAAGAATCCCAAGTTCGATGATTCTCATGAATATAGCAGCGAATGGATGTTACTATAACTTTATTTGCTCTCTCAGCAAAATTGACTTGTGGATGATATTTGGCATTGTACCAAATTTTCTGAACTCTATAATCTTCCATAAGCTTCTTAAATTATTTACTAATAAATTGACTTCCATTGTCAACGACAAAAATTTGAGGTACTCCATAGATAAGAAAAACATTATTTTCAATGAACTTGATTATACCTTTCGAGGTAGCTTTAGGCATAGGATGAACTAAGACATATTTGGTAAACCAATCTACAACAACTAAAACATATTGGTTGCCACTTTTTGACCTTGGATAAGGACCCAATAAATCTGCGGAAACACATTGAAAAGGAAAATTAATATTTTTGTAAGATCCCATATGACCAGCTTGAGGTAAATTTGAACTTTTACAGGCAGCACAAACAGGGCATTTTTTGACATATTTATAAACATCTTTTCTGACATGAGGCCAGTAGTACAGTTCTAAGATACGAGAAAAGGTTTTAGATATTCCTAAATGAGCGGCAGTTTCTCTATCATGATAGAATTTTAAAATTTCTTGTCGATTGGCAGAAGGTACCACAATTTTCCAGTCAGTAAGATTACTTACTATATTGTGACGGGAAAATATATGTTTATAGATAATACCATTTTCGACACGGAAGGAAGGATAAGCTGCTGGATTTTCCTCGATTTTCTTAATCAGAGAAGTATACCAGTCATCAGGCTGAAAGGTAGAAACGTCGATAACAGAAATTTCTGCAACAGAACGAGATAAGGCGTCTGCCACTACATTTAAGGAACCCTTTCGGTTTTTAATGGTAAAATCAAATTGTGACAGTTTCACCGCCCATCTGGTCAAACGTCCAGAAGGGTTAGATAAATTGTGAAGGTAGATAAGGGAAGCATGATCAGTTTCAATTGTAAACCTCGTGCCCTCGATGTAGCTTCTGAACTTCTCTATGCCAAAAATGACAGCTAACAGCTCTTTTTCAGTGACTGTATATTTTCGCTGACAAGCGGTGAGAGTTTTACTTGCGTACGCCACTGGATGTTCAACACCGTCACATTCTTGGTATAATATACTACCAACACCTGTATCGCTGGCATCGCATTGTATTATAAAGGGTTTTGTGAAGTCAGGGCTAGCAAGCACGGGAGCAGAAGTAAGACGAGATTTTATTTCCTTGAAAGCAGTCTCTGCCTCAGGAGTCCAAGTTATTGGTTGACCCTTTTTTCGACCATGAAGAAGATCAGATATGGGGGAGCAAATGGGAGAAAAATCTTTAATGAAACGACGATACCAACTGACAAGACCAATCAAACGTTTAATTTCAGTGGTGTTTTTGGGAGTCGGATAGTTAACAATAGCAGAAACCTTTTCAGGATCTGTTCTCAAGCCTTGTTGATCAACAACAAAACCAAGATAAACAAGAGAAGGCCGACAAAACTCACACTTATCTAAATTAATAGTAAGATTGGCATTCTTAAGTCTTCGATATACTTCCTTTAAAATTTTAATATGAAGCTCAAAAGTAGGGGTGGCCACGATGATGTCATCTAGATACACGAAACAATATGGAGCCAAGGAAGGTCCAATGACTATATCCATCAATCGTGCCATCAGTTTCGGACTGTTATTCAGACCGAACGGAGAAACTGTAGATTCAAAGAGACCTTTACCATATACTGCAAACGCGGTTCTAGGGGAATTTGAAAGAAAGCTTTAGTCAAATCAATTGAAGATAGATACCTAGCATCTCGTAATTTATTCAGAATACTATCAATTAATGGCATAGGATAATTATCATTGACTATGACTTCATTCAACTTTCGACCATCGAAGCACACACGGAAATCTCCTGAACGTTTAGGAACCAACCATAATGGACTACACCAGGGAGATTGAGAAGGTTGAATGACCTTGAGTTTCAGCATCTCATCAATTTCTTTGTTCAAGTGTTCCTGCATAGTAGGAGACAAAGGATATTGTCGTTGAACAATAGGTTTAGCATCACCAGTATCGATGCGGTGTGTCAATAAATGAGTGCGACCAAGTCTATACTTGGGAGCTATAGATTTAAAACATTCAATGACCTCCTGGAGTTCTGTTTTCTGAGAACCAGTGAGTTCAGAAAATGGTTGGATAGTGTTCACGGAGCAGATAGAGTTTGGTACAGAATATGATAAATTACAGAAATTTGCTTCAATTTTAAAAAGCTGGAAAAAATCCATACCTAAGATAAGGGAATGAGTTACTGATGGAATTATTAAAATTTTTGATTCTTTAGAGACACCGTTGAGAGAAACAGGGACTAAAATATATCCAAAATCTTGGGGTTTACCATCTGCAGTGGTAACATGAACAATAGATTCATATTGAATAGAGATATTAAATTTCTGCAAGAGATTAAAACCTGCAGAACCTAAAATTGAAGCTGTACTACCGGTATCAGCAAGAGCAAGAATTTGCTGGCCACAAATTTCAACATTAAGATAAGGACGATTATCATTAGGTTTCCTAACAAAGATAGGATTGATATTTACAGGATGCAAAAATTCTTTAACAAAAGATAACCATTTTTGCCATTCCACTAAAGAAGTTTTTAAAGGTCCTGTTTGTTTTGCCTTTTGTTCGACCTTTTGGATTGAGATTTGGCTGTCTGGGGTTCTGGACTTTCGGTATGCTGACTGGTGACAATGTCCAGCTTTTCGCCACCCTGTTTTCCGTTTTTTGGACGGCAATTAGGGCACTTTGGTTTGATGATGTTTTTCAAACCACATCCAAAACGAAACATTGTTCGTGGTTTCCTACACTGAGGATAAGTGTGATCAGCCAAATCACAATTCCAACATCGAGAGTTCGATAAAGTTGAAATATTGCTTGCAGGGAAATTATTACTTGAGTTATGATGGTTGCTTGAAGAAAAATTTTTCCTATATGACTGTTGTGAAGTTGAAGGAAAGAAAGTACTATAAGGACTACTCAAATCAGGCTCCAATAAACCAGTATTACGACTGGGTGGTGCTTTGTAGCGATCAGCCCATAAGCGAGATTCCTCTAACTTCTTACACAACTCAGAAAGTTCAGAAACTGTTTTTGGATCTTGCAAGGCCAAGTTAGAAATAAAAAAAGGTAATAAATTTCTACGAATTTTTTGAACTCTTGTTCCTTCATCAGGCTTGGTAGTCAACCTGTTAAAGAGACCTTCCATGGAAGAAATATATAGGGCTACCCTTTCAGTAGCACCTTGAGTTCTGGAATTTATTTCTCTTTTGAGATCTTCTTCGTAAAAGTAAGGTAGAAAATCATTTTTTAGTGCTTTTACAAGATCATCCCAATTATTGAATTTATTTTTGTTGTTTACAAACCATGTCCAGGCAGAACCTTTGAATAGGTCACAAGCAGACTGGAAGAGCTCAGGTTTGGAAACACCTCGAGCTTCTCGTAATAATTCAACTTTTTCAAGAAATGAATTTACTGATTCTTTCTGATTTGATCCAGTAAAGAAAATGTTCCATTTGTATGGAGCAACTGATTTGTGAGATACTACAGGGGTACTAGGAAATGTTTGAGAATTACTATTTTGAGTGGGGGTAGAGGTACTTGGAGTTACTTTTAAATCAAAGTCAGCTTCCAACTCTAACATAAGAAATTGAATCTCTTTTCTAGCAGATTCTTCTGCTTCATCGTCAGCCTTAAGAAGGTGAAAACGATTAGATAAGTGAGCCAAACGACTAGAGATTCTTTTAAATGCAGGATCTTCCTTAGATCCACTAAATGAAGCAATAATGGTGTTTAAGTCAGTTATAGTTTCTTTCATTTGAGTCACCTCTACAACGTGTGCATTGGATGTAACAAAACCACCTTGAAAACTACGATTAGCATTCTCTTGACTTAACAGTCCCCTCAAAATTTTACGTTTTAAATCAACAGTTCCAGAAGGATCGATACCTCTAATACTCAACTCATAATTTAACTCATTAATCTTCAAGTGATTAGGATCCATTTTAGATAAATTAATAGGAAAGATAAGATAATCAAAAAGCTAATAGTCTTGGGAACTTCAAAATTTTTCAAATAATATACGGTAAACAAAATATCAAAGATAGATAAAAAAATATATATATAAAAATATTCACCAAGTTCTTTTGGATCAGATTTTTCAATGTGCTAGATGAAAAATTTATTATGTCTTCCACCAAGCTAGAATAAGATACAAAAGATAAAGAAAGAACAGTCAAGTTTTCGGGGCCCCACGTTGGCTGCGCCAAAAGTGTAACCTCACAAAATTTCAAATTGCAAATTTGGAATAAATCCTTAAAATTATGGAAGTTAGCACTTATGCTGATAGGCTGCTCAGATTGATTCGGTTAGGGTGTGGGTAGGTTTCAACTAATGATTGCTCAATAGCATACTACAGATTTTTTTTTTTACTACTAAACAATTAGGGCACCAGTTGACCTGACTAGTTCAGATAATCTGGGCGCCAGGTTGCAAAAGACAAAACCGAAGATAAGAAAAATTGTATCTAGCTTAAGTGTGAAGGCAGAATAAATAAGCAAGAAACAATTAACAACTTTATTTTATAAGAAAAAAACTTACAAGGGCTGAAGGCCACAAAATTAAAATGCTGAAGGCTACAAGTAATAAGCTGAAGGCTACAAAAATACAAAGCTGAAGGCTATAAAAATATAAAGCTGAAGGCTATAAAAATATAAAGCTGAAGGCTATAAAAATATAAAGCTGAAGGCTATAAATTATAAAGCTGAAGGCTATAAATTATAAAGCTGAAGGCTATAAATTCAGAATATTTACACTTTTGAAAACAAATCTGATTCAACCGAAGATGGTCCTGTTGGATAATACCTGGAGGCTGGTTTTAGCGTAGATGATCCCTACGACGAGTTGTGGTTGGATTGTCTTTGACTCAGTCAGTCAGAGACCTAGTGCTTGTCTCGTATGGACTTCGACCTTACTATTGTTGATTGGTCTTCACGAAGATTGCCAGTTAACTTGACTTGACTTAGAATTGAGCCCCTCGGATCTGTGTTGGACAACTATGGGATCTCCTAATGGTTACCAGTCCTTAATCCAGTGTATGGCTTCCTCGAAGGCATGCGAAGCAGACGAAAGGAATCAGAGTTGATAATAACAATATTGTGGGGGACAAGGATATCCTTTGAACCTCAAGATTATATTCTGAATTTTTAAGGTAAAGATTTCAATAATTTAACTCAGAGTTAAGAAAAAGTAACAACATTTAACTCTGACTGCTTGGTTAAATTATGTTAGAGAGATAATATTCTCACAAAATTATAATAATTATACAATTCTAGATAAGATAATTTCTCCAGATAAGATAAAAAATTATAGAAGGGAAGCAAATATTATTCAAACAAAATGAATAATTAATTATGGAATAGTAATAATAATAATATTTATGAAGTTATTAAAAGTTAATAATATTTAAATTCAAGCTTGAAATTATTCAAGAAATAACATTGAAAATTCCTCCAATGAACTGTCAAAAATATGGAAGGAAAGATAAAGAAATATCCTTGATAAAATGTTAATTTATCAGAAATACATGTACCAGAAGGGTACTATATAAACAATAATGATAGATACTTTGATGTACCATAAGAGTACTAAATAAATGATAATTATAAATGATAATTTTACCCTTTCGAGAAGAAAGGAGAGAAACGGTAAGGTAGAGATAAAAAATGAAATAGAAGGTGGCAAGTCCTTCGCAAAGATTGAATACTGGTTCTGAATTCAAAGAAAATATGCTCAATGGTTTCTGACTTTCAAATAGGGTGGCAAATCCTATGCAAACTATGCCAGATAAGTCAATGCTGTGCACGTTTGGTTGACGGAAAGGAAACACTACCTGGTAGACCTTCAAGATACTTAGGTTACTGAGATCTGATCAAGTATAATCGTAATGAACAAACAATTGAACCAAGAGACGATACCCTTGTCTACGAAGCAGAAATAAGTGCTTTCGCCTACATAGGCAGAATCGTGGTCGAGTGTGGTGCAACTCCACAGGCCAGAGAAGAAATTCTGTCAAGCTAGCATTTAGTTCTCAAAGATAATAAGTGAACTGAACAAAGCAGTACAGAACGAAATGCTCACCTGAAGAATTGTTCTGATGATGTGCTGCCTGGAAGTCACAAGCAATCAACCCGCTTCTCCTCTACAAGGTTCAACTCTACGTCCTGGCGGTAATAGTATTGTCACACTGCAGGTTGGTGGAAGTCCTCCACAGGAATCAATTACGAATTAATTACCAATTATCTGGTACCTGAAATTTGGTAGGCGTAGAAACTGATTTCAACAATACAAATTCTAACCTCTCCACAGGTATAATTTCCTCAAAATTCAATTTTGACAAAAATATGTTATCAAATAATTTATTCGATGAGTCCTGACTCTATTAAGAGCTTCAAAATTTTATATTATTTAGTGATTATTTAAATAAACGAAAATACAGGATTTTAACCTCTAAAATGTGAAAATAGGAAATAACCAAAAATATGATATTAAAGAGTCAATTTAGGACCTCTGAATTATGAAAATGATTTTGAAATTGATCGATGGCTAATAGCCCTAATAGAACAATCGAAATTAATCTTTCTTCAAACCATGCAGTATGGCGATACCAGAATCATGCAAATATATGTACTTTGATAAAGCAATCTCATGCTAATTAAGCAAAATTATTTAGGAATAACGATATACTTAACCGGAACTAATCTGTTAAATCCAATAGAGAGATTATAAACAATTTAAGATGTCCTACCAGATAATGTTTTTCAAGTTCACTCAACCAAAACCTTCCGTAGCCGATGCCGGAAACCAAGAGAGAGAGTCCCCGTGTTTCGCGTCCGAAACTCATCTTTTTTTCCTTCGCGCAAGACCAACTAATCTTCGATCTGATTCGCCCTCCGAAACTAGCAGTGACTAAAGATCCGATGGCGCGTAGCGGAATAGATGAAATAATGATTGAAATTAAATGTTTGGTATTTGAGTATACATGTTGGTCTACTTGTGATGACGAGAGGAATGGAAGTATAATTATAAGAGTAGGGAAGCGTATAACAATTGACAATTCCTAAACCATTCAAATTAAGATGATTTAAATGAAATTGTTAAATTTACTTGAATGGAACGAATTATCGTTACAAAGTATAACTACAGTAGAAAATGGGCAAGCCATAGTTGAAATTCATAATCTAGATTCTCAAGATCTTTATATTGATTTGACAAGACCACTTCAAGTATACCCAACGGACAAAATTGAAATTTATCAATCAGAATTCAATAAAATTAATCTATACCCCAATGAAAATTAAATAGAACATTTATTAAGCTTAGATCATTTGAATTTTGAAGAAAAATCGAAAATCCTCAAACTTTGCAAAAACTTATACTATTTTTCACTACCCGAATCAACCACTTTCTTCTACCACTCAAACTACTCATAAAATAAAAACAATAGACGAGGAACCAATTTATTCAAAGTCATATAGATTTCCTGAAATTCATAAAAAGGAAGTAAAGAAACAAATAACACAAATGTTGAATGATGGTATTATAAGAAACAGTTCAAGTGGACAACAAAAATAGCGAATTGTCATTGATAATAGGAAATTAAACAACAAAACAATACAAGACAGATTCCCTATTTCCAATATTTTGGAGAAATTTTACTTCTCTTGACCTAGCCAGCGGGCTTCATCAAATTAAAATGCATAAAGATTCCATAGAAAAAACTGCCCTGTCTACAGACATGGGACATTTTGAATTTTTGCGCATGCCTTTCGGATTGAAAAATTCCTTCTCCACTTTTTCTCGAATGATGATGGAATTGAATTTGTCTAATATACATGGATGACGTCATTATTTTTTCTTCAACATTTGACGAACATATTTCAAATATAAAAGAAATATTGAAAAATTTCAACAGTATAACCTCAAAATTCAACCTGATAAAAGTGAATTCTTACATAAGGAAGTTGAATTTTTGGGAAATATCATAACCAAACAAGGAATAAAACCGAATCCAAGAAAATTAAGAGCCATAGAAAATGTTCTAACCCCAAAAACATATAAAGAAATCAAAAAGGTTTTTAGGTATGATAGGATTTTGTAGGAAGTTAATTAACAACCTTGCAAAAATTACAAAACCATTAATATCTTGTGTTAAAAAAATTTAACACAACCAAGAATTTATACAAGCATTCAAAACTTGCAAAAAACTTCTATGCAATGAACCAATTTTAGTACATCCAGATTTTTAGAAAACGTTCACTTTGACTACAGATGCTAGTAAATATGCTATGTCAGGAAGGTAAACCAGTTTGTTTTGCAAGCAGAATACTAAACCCGAATGAAATTAATTATTCAACTATTGAAAAGGAATTATTGTCAATAGTCTGGTCGTACAAATATTTTAGACCTTATTTATTTGGGAGGTATTTTAAAATTAACTCTGATCATAAACCATTAAAATGGCTAGACAATTTGAAAGAACCAAGTTCAAAATTAATTAGATGGAAACTCTTGTTATCAGAGTATGATTATGATATCGATTATATAAAAGGTACAGATAATATAGTCGCTGATGCACTTTCTAGAAATTCACCAGAAAGTATGTCAATGATAAATGAAACCGGAGACTACGATGAAATCATTCAAGATTTTATTAGAGACTTCGAAAATTATGCATCCACAGCTCATACAGCTGATGAAATGCCTATATTAACTTTTCCTTGTTCGAAAAAGCCTGTAAACCATCATAAATACCAGATGATTATAAAAATTGTGCATACTCTACCAGCAATTCTTTGTCGACAGGAGAAAATATTTGAAAATTATAGAGTTTTTATTAGCCTTAGGAAACGACATCTTGACGAAGACTTAAAAGAATTCATTGCAAATTTAATGAATGATCGAACATATCACTTATATTTTCCAAATAAAGAACATGAAGAATTTGCATCGTTGCAATACAGGAAGAACTAATACGAATTAATTCAAAAATAATTATGTGTACATGTATGATGAAAGATATTGAAAAAGAAAATGAACAGATTGATAAAATGAGTTATCACCATGTCTATAAGACTGGACATCGTGGAATAACTACAACATTAGAGTCTTTGCAGAGAAATTAGTAACTCTATGTCCCTGATGTATAAAATTGATTGTACGTGTAATAAGCGTTTCAGATATTTGTTCTGTCAACTGATTAAATATATAATTGACGGCCATATATTTACATTAATGAAAAAAATTACGCATTACATTTTTTTCTGTAAAAAACCTAACTTTTTGTCATTCCTGTGGCTGTCCCTACCCTAACAACAAAACTTAGCGTAATAATAATAATGATACTGCTAAAAGCTTAAACAATATTTTTTCCCAATTGCAAGATACTTATATTTAATGGGAACACTAATTAAAAATCATTTGCTTAAAGCACCTTTAAATTACAAATTTTTGAAAATTGTCTCTCAAAAATCTCGTCATTCCCGTGTCGGTCATTTTACTGTAGTTTTTCGAAATTTGACCTTGGTGTATGAAATCACAACCACGCCAGTATTTGGGCTAAAATCTGCAGTAGCCTATGAACCGTCATGTAGGAAGCATATGCTGCCATAAAAATTGTGTGACGCTAGTTGGTGTTTTTGAACAAGGCTGTAACCTGTTGGGTCGTCATTACCATGGTGAGTGAAAAGTAATTTTAGATATATTATTTTTCTAAACAAATAACTTTAAAATGAACTCAAACACGTTTCCTGTCACTATCTATACAAGATTTAGTTGAAATTAGGTTTTCAAATGATTTTTAAATAAATGTTGGCCAATATATTATTTCCGTGTCGTCATTCCCGTGCAATTTTCTTGACACGGGAATGATAAGTTTGACAAGAAAATGACACAAATGTAAAACATGTAAATTGACATTATTTTATTTGGTTTAGGACAAACGGTAAGGTGTAAAAAAATCGAAAGAAGAAATTTCAAGAGAAAAAAGAGAGCGTGAGCGAAAAAGACATAGAAAAATACGGGAAGATCCAGTTGAAAAAAAGGAACAAAAAGAAATGGAAAGGCAAAAATATTTGAAACAGAAACAAAATAAAATTAAAAAAAGTTTTGATGATATGACCCCCAGAGAACTACGTCAGATACGAAAGAAATGGAAAGAAAATTCAAAGAACTACCGTTCATATAGCTAATAAGTATGTTTACTAGAGATTATTTCAGTAACTTTCATTTGTAAAGGCACTATAGGGTTTGTAAGTCTAAGGATGGATCCACTTATTATGATGAATAATGATAGAAAGGATGAGAGCAAAAATAGGGATCTCATCTGAAGAAAAAATTTATATTAATATTTTTTGCGTTTTTTCAAATTATGCTTTGAATATTTGGAACATTCCGTTCTAATTTTATTTCTGGTTTGGGCTATTGGCAGAACTTCCGTAAAACGAGGAGCAAGCTTATCACGAGTTTGTTCTTTTTGATAAAGTCTATCTTATTTTGTCAAGATTGGGGGTTCTTGTCGATTTTCATTTATTTTTTAAGTTTCTTTGTTTTTCCTTGATTGATTTTTTCATTAATTTGTTTGAATGTGTCACTTATTTTGTCTTCATGATCTTGAACGTATTTTTCAGAAATATCGAATGGGTCCTTTGAAGCAAGATGTTCTGATCAAAAGAAGTTTTAAAGTTATTGTGTGAAGTTGAACCAGCTTAAAAATGTTTAGTTTTCGATTTTTTTGGCATTTTTTGTAAGTTGGCGGCACGGGAATCACAAACTGTTACACGGGAATGACAAACTGTTACACGGTAATGACAAACTGTACATGGGAATGACAAACCATACAAATTGGGAATTAAATGAAAAACAGCGCTCTCCAAAAATATATATTTATAATAATATGGATATGTAATGAAAAAGAAATTGGAAAAACTAGTCTAATAATAAGTATTGGTAACTTAATAACTTAAACATCTATTATTTAGTGTGAAAACTAGACATCAGCCTATATTTTTTTTGTAAATATTAATCAAAAACTATCTTTAGTTTGCAGAAAACCTAGAAATTGGTAATATATTCTGTGTCCTTTTATTAAAAATTTTGGCTCTGGAAGAACTTCAAGTATATGTTCTTCTTGAACATAAGATAAATTATTTTCTTCACCAAGCCTAAATGTATCTCCATTCGCACAATCAGATAGTTTCAAAAAAGCAACTTTGATTTCACCATCATGAAAATCTGATTGACAAACAGCAGCATATCTATAGTGTACAAGCCCTGGATAAGAGCACGTTGGTGCTTCGTCGTCGCTGTAAACATCACTGAATTTTATTTTTGATTTATTTTTTAATAAATCACTTAGGGGTAAATCTTCATTAAAGTCTTCATCAGACTTTGCAGGAGTGGATACATCTTTGTAAACGAGGGAGCCTAGATGAAGGTCTTTACAAAAACCTCTACATATGAATTATGAAATATTTCCTAACCAAAGCTTTTTCTTTACTGATATAATCTGATGAACTCTTAAATTACCTTTAAAACGTAATAGACTTTGTTTAGCGATAGTAGATGCAAAAGTTTCTACATCTATTGAATTAATTACATAAAAAACTATATCAGGACAGTATTCTCCTGAAACATTAACAAGAGATTCATAATTAGAAATGTCCTTTCCTTGTGCTACAACTCGATCTGCGGTTCTCTTACAAACGCCACCAATCCCATCAGGAGTTCCCTTGCCGTGGCCTGCCTCGTGGTAACTCCATGATACATTTTTAACTTCTGGAAAATGCTCCATTAAGTGATTAGCAATGAACGAGAACATCTGTTTGATTCTATATTGGGTTGATGGACTGTCGCTTAAAAAGTGGATTATGTCGATTCCATTTTTAGTATATTCTTTCAGGATAGGTTGGAGGTGGGCCCAAATAGCCGCTGCTCCATGATGTAGAGATTCTGACAGAGTGCAGTAACTTTTGTTAACAGTGTCTGATCCATCATTGCTGTAAACTACAACAGTGTGTAATGAAATTTGCTGTCTTGCACCTCCGAAATGAAACCACTGTATTTCTTCTTCATTCAGCACTTTCTTTAATTCGGAGATGGACTGATGCTGACTCAATGCTGTTTTTCATTTAATCCCAATTTGTATGGTTTGTCATTCCCATGTACAGTTTGTCATTACCGTGTAACAGTTTGTCATTCCCGTGTAACAGTTTGTGATTCCCGTGCCGCCAACTTACAAAAAATACCAAAAAAATCGAAAACTAAACATTTTTAAGCTGGTTCAACTTCACACAATAACTTTAAAACTTCTTTTGATCATATTTTATTGAATGATATTATAATATTTTTATATTATTCGATTAGACAAAGGACTTGAAGTATTTACTCAGTATTCATAGAATCACCCAAATATGAACAACGTTAACCAAATAAAGTCTTTCATATCTCATTATGGAATACCACACACAATAGTTTTCGATGAAGGTTCAGAATTCAATAATAATAATTTTCAAGAATTCTATAAATTACATAAGATCAATATCCATTTCACTACTCTCAAAAATCCCAATTCGAATAGTTATGTCGAGAGGTTTCACTCAACAATAATTGAACAAATAAGAACTTAGACAAAACAAAATCCAGCTCAGTCCTTACAAAATTTAATGAAATATTCAATTTCACATTATAATAATTCAATTCACTCTTCCACTGGATATACTCCATTTGAAGTTGTTTCAGAACATCTTGCTTCAAAGGACCCATTCAATATTTCTGAAAAATACGTTCAAGATCATAAAGACAAAATAAGTGACACATTCAAATAAATTAATGAAAAAATCAATCAAGGAAAATCAAAGAAACTTAAAAAATAAATGAAAATCGACAAGAACCCCCAATCTTGACAAAATAAGATAGACTTTATCAAAAAGAACAAACTCGTGATAAGCTTGCTCCTCGTTTTACGGAAGTTCAGCCAATAGCCCAAACCAGAAATAAAATTAGAACGGAATGTTTCAAATATTCAAAGCATAATTTGAAAAAACGCAAAAAATATTAATATACACTTTTTCTTCAGATGAGATCCCTATTTTTGCTCTCATCCTTTCTATCATTATTCATCATAATAAGTGGATCCATCCTTAGACTTACAAACCCTATAGTGCCTTTACAAATGAAAGTTACTAAAATAATCTCTAGTAAACATACTTATTAGCTATATGAACATAACTGAATTGTGTTCAATGTCAAAAACAAATTAGATTTCCAAATAAATTTTCTCGCTAATAAAAATGCTCTAAGTAATCAGGGAACTCTACTTTTGCAGCAAGCACAGACATTACTTTTACAAGTTGACCATTTATACAAATTATACAACTTCATGTTATCCAAAAAAGAGGACTGATAAATCTAGGAGGAAAAATTAACAAATAGCTTTTTGGTACTTTAGACAACGAAGATGGTGAAAGAGTAAATTTAATGCTTCAATACCTAAATAAAAATGATTATCTTATTCGAGATGAATTAAATAAACAAACCACATTACCCAAAGACATAATGGTAAAAACAAATGAAACATTTCACCAAATTGAATCCAATATTTTGAAATGCTTCTAATTTATTGAAGATTGTCATAATCAGGTTAACGAAATAAATGCTTTACATTTGGTTATAGATTCCCTTATAACTTTTCAAATTCAACTAGACCAAATTATTAATGCTATTACCTTTCCAAATATTAATAAACTACATCCTACTTTTCTCTCTTTATCAAATTTATATTCTATTAGTAAAATTCAAAAAACAACATAGTTATTATAATTTTTTAGGGATACAAATATTATTTTCTTCTGAGAGAATAATTTTTCCCATTCACTTCCCAATCTTGCAACAATTATCTTTCAAAACTTATTTCATTCATCCAATCCCTATCCATAATAAACTCCTCTTACCTTTGAAACCTTACCTAATCCTCAATGAGAGTGAAGGACTGTACCAATACCAAGTGGAACTCTGTGAAGAAATCGAAAATGTCTTCTACTGCGAGAACAACCCGCAAAGAAATGAAAATTGTATCACAAGTATCATACTCAAGAATAAACCAGTCAACTGTTCCATGTATGATGTACATTTTGACAAGCAGCTAGTCAATCAATTGACACCAGAAACAACCGTTATCAGAGAGAGCTCTACTGCAGAAAATCATCATGAGATCCAGCCTGGAAGCTACCTCATATCTATTCCTGAAAAATGTTGATGAACTTTCACCAGCGAAAATTAAATTACCCAATTACCTTTCACAAATATTTCTGATCGAACCCACTTACAATTTTTAAAATGTACTTGGAGGAAATCAAACAACTAACTTCAACCATCAATTTCCACCATCAGTTCCAGCTTTCTCAGGAACAACAAATAAATTCCAACTTTTTACCTGTATGCATAATCATCCATTTTTGCATTTTTGTATGCATCATATTCTCTTATGGAGTAATGCTTTACTATAAACATTGCTACTCATACAACCTGTGTCACTAGTATCGTTCACCACGAAACCAACCACCCATTCAAATGGAGGAACTGCAGATGAATCCTGACCAACCAAACCACCCTCAGTCTTCATCTTATGAAGGGTGGAATTGAAATTCATATATAATGAATTGTATGATTTTTATGAACTATTCTGATTTTGTCACTTGCAGCATGCATTTGCCTTTTTCATTAAATAACATCGAGAAAAGTGAAATCTTTCATTGTGTGAAAGGTGTGAAAGGTGGAAAGATATTCAATACAAAATTGGTTTCACACGCTACGGAAGGTGCTTCTACGAACCACCACACTGCTAGAGGCACAAACGTAACTCCTAGGATGTTTACAGTCGATACATTCCGTGTTACTTATCACGTTTTTCTCGCTGCTTGTTGACATCTCACGAAATTTCCCTGGATTTAAGTTTGTTTTCTCACCCTTCCTTCATGATTATTCGTTCCGCTATTTCATTCTAAGTTGCTTGTGCGCGTAACTGAGTTATCGAATAAACAGACAACAATAATATTCAAAAAGTCTCATAACCTAAAAACTGATATAAATGAAGCTGAAGGTATTACTTGTCAAAGTCCGTTGTCAAGATGAATTAGTAAACGAATGATATCGGCTATTTACCTGTTTTGTTGCTAAGCATGTATGGACTATTTACAGTGCCGCTAGCGGGAAATAGTATATTATATAACAAGGGACTAAAGTGAATGGTTTAATCCCGCAGGTGATGTTTATTGCTTGAGGGCTTAGTAGAGCCCGAGGGCCAATAATCACGTAAAGGATAAAATATCTGTTTAGTCCTGAGGCATATACGCTATTTCTTGCCCTTCCCAGTATTGTAACTTTTAACACTGAGCCAGTTAATAATTTTGATGGGTTATAATACTGGGAAGTGCAAAAAATAGCGTATATGCCTCAGGACTAAAGAGATATTTTATCCGTTATTTGAAATGCAACTTTATCTCCCTAGGGACTGAAAGATACATTTTAGTCCCTGTTATACGAGACTAAAGTTAGCACTTTAGTTCCGGAAGTGCAAAAAGAACATTATGTACCTCTCTTGAACAAACTTCAGCATGCGAAGAACATTCCTCGCTCTAGCGCAAACTAAATTGCGTGTGGGTATAGGGTGAATCATGCATGCTTGTAAAAAAAATGTCCGTGACAATGATCTTGAGATATAATGACTGATTTCAATCTATCATTATTTAATGAGTACCTATGATATCACTTATCTGAATTGAAGATTTTATCTGATATATTTCTGATATATAACGAAGGTGATGATAGTTTACGAACATTACATTAATAAAATGTTGATAGAAAAGATTCTTTTACTGGTTGGAACTATAGTTTCATCTGTGACTTCGAGTCAAGATGTAATAGTGTCAACAAAATCTGGATTGGTGAAAGGAAGCATTGGAGACAAAACTAAGGTACAAGGAAAGCAGCCTTACTGGTTTAGAGGAATTCCATATGCAGAACCACCTGTAGGGGACTTGAGATTTGAGGTATGAAATAAATTATAATTTGATTAATTTTATTATAGAGATAACATATTTCATTATGATAAAAGTATTTATTATCAATAGGTCAATTCCTTTACAGAGGGAACCACCAAATGATGTCTAAGACATTTTGACAGCGAAGAAAAATTCCTGTTACTCAAATCTATGTTTGTTTAGTATTGTATTAACACAATATTCGTCTTTCGAAAAAGTTTTGTCTAAACAAGTCATAAAAGATAGTCGTTTCCATGAATAATTTTACGAAAAGAATAATATCACAAAAACAGAAATCAATCCGGTTAAAAAAAAGTTGTTGGCAATTGAAACGCAGTATGCCAGAATATTTCAGTTGTTACAAATAATAAAAGTTTTTGAAGAAATAACTAACTGAAGCTATTCATATACAAAAATAGAGTTGACAGACTTAAACCGCTTTCTGATAGAAAAGTAAATTTTAAACAACCTGGACATATATGCATAGAATGGAAACCCTCTAGCAGAACGCGATAAACTAAAACCCATTTTTTCATTTCCTGACATGAATTTTTGGATATTTTAATCTCCCGATAAGATTTGCGATGTTTTCCAATCTATATAATCGGTAATTGGTATTACAATAATCAGTTTATTTTATTAATTGTCCAATTATTAATGTTTTTTGATATTTCATTTATTGAAAATCCTGTATTCTCTTCAAAGGTATTTCTGATAAAATATTACCACCTTTTATTTTTTTTCAATTGTTAAACATATACTCATAACAATTAGAGTCTCCTTGCAGCCTCCAATACGTTTGTTATATCTGAAATGGAACTGAAACTGGTCACTATTATGGACAAGAGTTATATTGACAAACTTGTGGCTGGTATAGTTCTGCCACGATTTCTTGGATTCATTCATTGTTTGGATTCATATTCCACCATATGATTTGCGTTGTTTTCCACTCTATACAAAATATTCAACAATTGTTCTATATTTTCAAATATCAGTTAGTGGTAGTGATTAAAAATTCGAATTTTCAAATAATGGTTAGGTCAAAAGCATGTTCAAATAAACTTCACTTAGTTATGAATGGTATGGGTAACACGAGTAACGTACTTTACTTAGACTACTGGTTCCGGTCGATACATTCTTTTATCAATTCTTTAATGAAGCACAAGTTGCATTCAGTCAGAAAAGCACAGCATTGACGCCATTGACATCAATTCTTGTATTGTTGTACCAGGGCTTCTTGTTCTAGTGGGCTAACAAATTACATCTGTCAAAATCCGCGAATAGCAGGCATAGAATAAGGAGCCCTGATATTTGAAACTCTTGAAAAGAGAGCGAATAATGTCATCAATTTTCTCAACCGACCGCATGGCGTATCCAGTTGTAAAGAATTCGCGCGAAATTCAAATTGGTATTTCTATCACCTCTCTCCGACTAGAAATTGAAATGTTATTGTAATTATTCAATAAAAATGTACGTGGTAATTTGAAAGTTATTTCTGTTACATTACATTTAACATTCCGTTAGTCACGCTGGATCTGTGAGATCCACGACCCAAAATTTGGTACAACAATTTGAAATATTTTTTTTTAAGGAAATTAATATAAAACATCAAATCAACTACAACATCATTTATAATATATTTATTCCAAAAATAAAACTGTAGGTTTATCACCTATTTATTGTTTTCATGTTCGTTGTTACATCCGTTAGAACAAAAAAATGCGCAATGTTGTAAGCACAAATATTGCCCACACTGTTTGCAAGAATATTTACTCAGTCTCCTTTTTTTTGTTATCGTCAGGCAAAGCTTGCAACGCTTCCGTGTCATAGTATTTTCAACAGGTTCCTCTGTAAGTTCTTGGCTCCAAGGTAATATTTCACGAATTCTTGAAGTGATATTTGTAGGTAAATTCGCTACTGAAAGACGCTTCACTAATTGACCATTAATTAATTCTCGTCCTAACTGTTGTAGAAACATACGACGTCGTTTAACTTCATTCCCGTTTCCCATGTAAATGATCTGAGCATTGATTCCTGCAAAATTTAGCATTGAAAAAAATATGACCAGTGGCCATCTTCTAGTTTCTCGTTGAACGTTATAGGCAGAACACATTTTGTCTACCATATCGACTCCTATTTTGTGTTTATTATAATAATTATTTCGGGTTTTCTCTTATCGCCCGCCTCTTCATCTATGGCGTCATCCAAATGCATACTGGAAATTAAAATAACGTTTTTTTTGGTTTTCTTATTTTGGGGGACATAAGATACCATAGTTCCATCTTTTCTGAAAGCAAACATGGAATGTGTTTGATTTCTTTCAGTGCAGCAGGAATTTGCCACTTATTTTTTTGAAAGTTCCCACAAATGACAACCGATGTTTTTCAGACAATGTTTGGAGCAGACTTACATCGCTAAACCAGTTATCGGCTGTCACATTGCGACCTGATTTGCTAATTGGTGCTATCAGTCTTTCTACTACATCAGTGCTCTTGTTGCTGCCTTGATAGGGCCCTTCCGGTTGTTTACCTGTATAAATTTCCAGGTTACAGGTATAATACATCTTCGAATCCACAACGGCAACTATTTTTATGCCATATTTAGCTGGCTTTGAAGGTATGTATTGGATAAATGAACACCTGCCTCTAAAGTCTTCCAATTTTTCATCAATCGTGACATCTGCACCCACTGTATAGCAGGACTGACAATTCTTTACAAAACAATTGAACAAATCACGAATAGGTGCAAGGCGATCTATTGTCTTCCGTTCTAATCTAGTTCTATTGTCGTCAAATCTCAAAGTTCTGAGTAGAAATCTGAATCGTTGAAGACTCATGGTCAATCTAAATATTTCTACGCCAAAGCCATCAGTGGCCCACAAATCGTACAAGCCAATGAGGTACAAAACACCAATAAATGCTTGCATTTCGGTTCTGTTAGTAGGTAATGCATCTCTTTCTGTTGCAAAATTGTCACTTATAGTTTCAATGTACTGATTTGTAAACACTACCATCATATCTAGCATGTAATTGTCAAACAAACACATCCACGTATCCAGAATTGTTCCAATGTTCTTAGCCTTACCTATCACACCTGGAAGTATTGTTAGTAAATTGCATTTCCCAGTTTTCTTCCGGTTTGTGTAAGGAGATTTTTTCCAAGACATTGATTCGATTATCTTTCTATTATTTTTTTTGTTGCAAACATAAAAGTCTTTCCTTTCCTCTTCATCAGAATTCTCTCCTCTGTCGGAATCACTTTGTTCAGTCTCTGAATTATCATTCCGCTCTTCAATCTCCTCAGATGCATCTGTGTCAGCATCTTCATTTTGTAGGTCATAATTTGGGACTCCTACTCGTAAATCAGGCGTACCTCTGGTGGTACTTGGTACAGACTCGATACCATTGTCAAAGTCTTCCTCGAACAATATTTTGTGAATTTCTTCAATATCGTTGGGATCATTCAGATCGAACTTTTTTTTCAGAGGCATTTTTTGAGTTGCTGTAACAATAAAAAGCATAATTAGCTAGTAATGCTAAGATAGAATGAAAAATAACATAAATAGTCGCGTAGGATATGTGAGATGTTTCTCATATTAACTTCACAAAGAAATATGTTTTTTATTCATGAAGCCTACTAAACTACACAAAACTAATTATTTACGTCAAAATTACAAAAATTTAAATTATAAAATATTTAGTCACGTGAATCTCACAGATGCACTTGATATTTGACGTGACGCTGTTTACTCATCAAAAGTCGCAATGCTACTGAAAGTTACCATGTATTAAACTGGGAAGATAGGTTTGACCCTGCAAACACGCACCAATATTCGCTAAAAATGCATAAGTTGGATCTGTCAGATCGGGCGCGACTAACGGAGTGTTAACTTAGTTTTGAAGCAATATAAAACGTATATAAAACGAAATGTCAATACGAGCGAACCGTAATGATCTAAGGTTAGTTTCATATGTTAACTGTGAGTAATATTCCACACAGATTATGTAATGTATCATCTTTTTGGCAAAGCTCTGACCAGTATGCAGTCAGGCCCTGGTGCTTTTCCGGTTTTATCATACTTGAGAATGGACTTGATAAAGAGATTTATGAGAAACTTAAAAAGCAAGAAGAAACAATCGAGATCATGCTGGAACATCAAGAAAAGCAGGAACAAATATCGAGAAGTAAGAATATCCGATTGTATGGTGTTCCAGAACAAAATTCAGAAAACCCCATGGAACTTGTTAAAGACTTATGTGTTCGAAAAATGAATCTGAAAGTAGATGATTCTTGGTTTGAATCATGTTACAGAATTGGAAAGAAAGGAAATAATGCAAACAGACCGATTATGGTGAAGTACTCTACGAATTTTCTCAAGAATCTGGTATATAACAATAAGCGACATCTGAAAAATACCAAAATTGTTATCAGAGAGGATTTAACTAATATACAGTTGAAAATAGTGAAAGAGTCTTTGAAGAAAGTAGGTGCTGCTGGAAGAGTCTGGACGAATTCAGGAAGCATTTTCGTCAAATGTAGCGATGATGGACAGGTTAGAAAGATAAATACACTGGAAGATCTTGGAAGACTTTGATTCTATAATTTATTGATTATTATTTTTTTTCTTCAACTGTATGTTTTTCTAAATGTTTCTCTTTCAATATTTTTTTTTTCTTTTTTTTCTTCTCATGAATCACAATTTATATTACCTCCTCTTATCAGAACATTTATATTCTGTTATAGTTTTTATGGTTTTCAATTGTCATCTTTACTACTCGATAATGTTATAAAAAACTATTTTTTTTTCTTTACATACATTATTCAAATGTACGTGTGTATAATATAAGGTCCACCTTTTCAATAAATATTATAGGTATTGATATATGATATCATGCCCTTGTGTTTTATACCGAATAAGATATATGAACATTATTAAAAAGGTTGGCTAGCTCAAACAGAAAGCAGCACTAGTGCAGTTGGGTCGAACCCAGTAAAATTCAAGTTCTTGTCAGTTGACTGTAAAAAAAACTGACTATTTCATTGCAGTACCTACATTGATTTAGGATTATTTTTCATTTTATATTTTAAGGTGTATTAGAGGCTATACTGACGTATCGATACTTTTTTAAATCATGTTATTCTTGAAAATTGGTTGTTTAAACGCGAGATCACTATTACCTTCTGTTCGTGATGTTGAAGAAATCATCATAGAAAATTCTTTCGATATTTTTTTGATTTGTGAAACGTGGTTGAAAAATTCGGTAACTGATGATCAACTGAAAATAAATGGTTATCAATTATATAGGGTGGATCGTAATGCTAATGGAAGAGGTTTGTGCATTTATACGAGAAATGATTTGAATTATGAGGTTATTGTTAGTAATCAAAATTATACATGGGAGCAGTGTTGGATAAAAATTAGAATAAAAAAGAAAAATATAGCAGTAGGAATCATATATAAGCCACATGAACAGAATACGAACACATTCATAGACGAGTTCGAAGACAGTTTAATATCGATATTTCCAACAGTAGATGACATTGTTTGTATGGGGGACTTCAACTTGAATCTTCTTGACTATGAAAATAATCTTGTGACAAAGTTTTACTCAGTCATTCACCAGTTTGAATTGTATCAACATATAGATGTTCCAACTAGGATTACTTCAACATCTGCTACCTTGCTTGATTACGTTGTAGGCCATAACGAAACTTTAACTGAGACGGGTGTTATATCTCACAGCATTGCGGATCACTCAATTGTACTCTGTAAAATTAAGATAGGTGGTGAAAAGCGAGAACCAAAAATGTGCACTTACAGAAACTTCAGAAACTTTAAAGAGGATATTTTCCAAAGAGATTTATTTAATACTGCTTTCTTTCAAATATACGATCAAGAAAATATCGACGAAAAAGTATCATATTTGGTTAACTGTTTGAATAATTTATTTGATCGACACATTCCTTTGACAACCTCTCGAGTAACCAAAGCTAGAGCTCCTTGGCTAACGGGTACAATTGAGCTGATGATGTCTGAAAGAGATAAAGCTCTCAGAAAATATAGAAAGAGCCATTCTGAAGTTCATTTGCAGTTTTATAGACAAATGCGCAATTTAACTAATCAAGCAATAAAAAGAGAAAAAAAAGCATATTTTATACATCAGTTCTATGATAAATCTACCAAAGCCACGTGGAAGACACTCAAATCAAATGGGCTCGTATCCCAAAAAAAATCTTTTGATATTCCTGTGAGTCTAAAAAATTCAACTAATATTAATAATTTTTTTTGTTGATTCCATTCCGAACAGCCAGCCTTCTCTGGATCTTATGAATTTCTATGTAAACAATAAACTTGTTAATTCTACCTTCGAATTCAGTGAAGTAAATGATTATTTTGTATACAAAACTATTAGTGAAATCAAAACTAACGCGAAAGGCTGTGACGGTTTGAGTATCACACTTATTAAACTTTGCTGTCCTCACATAGTGCCGTACGTTACACATATCATAAACTTCTGTTTAACACAAAATGTCTTTCCCACAGCATGGAAAACAGCAGTTGTGCAGGCTCTTCCGAAGAAACAGGACCCATCCGAATTCAAAGACTTACGTGCAATTAGTATCTTACCAACCCTATCAAAAATAATTGAGAGAGCAATGGAAATACAAATCAAAAGCCACCTTGAACATTTTTCTATATTACCATCTATACAATCGGGTTTTCGGAAAGGTTATAGTTGCACAACTGCTCTTCTCCATATCACTGATGATATACTCAAGGCTACTGATAACAAACAATGTACAGTGTTAATATTGCTAGATTTTAGTAGGGCATTCGACACAATTCATCATGATTTGCTGTTGAATATATTGAAATATATAGGTTTTGCAGAGGATGCACTATCGCTAATGTCTGCTTACTTAAGGAATAGACAACAAAAAGTATGCATAGGTGAAGACAGTTCTGAATGCCGATTTCTCAAATCAGGAGTACCACAGGGTTCAATCCTAGGGCCGTTATTGTTTTCTATATATACCTCCCGTCTCATAAACTATCTCAACAACTGCAAAGTTCATTTATATGCGGATGACACTCAGTTATATTACAGTTTTCCAGAACCAGAAAAAGGCATTGCTTGTGAGCTCATAAATAGAGATTTGAATGCTTTCATAGAAGCTGCTACTGACCACTGCCTGCTAATAAACCCATCAAAGTCAAATGTTATGCTCTTTGGTCCCAGGATTCAAACACAAACAATGTCTGATTCTATACACATCACTATAAATAATGAACCGCTTATTCTAGTGAACGAGACAAAAAATCTTGGTGTTCGATTTGATACCGAATTACGATTCTCAAAACATATCAATCGACTTTTACAACGCGCTTATGCAACGCTCAAAATTATTTATGGAAACAGACAAATTCTTCCTCAATGTGTTAAGATAATGTTATGTGAATCACTTGTACTATCTATATTCAATTATGCAGATGTTCTTTATGGGCCTAGTCTCACATTACAATACAAAAATAAGATACAAAAAGTGCAAAACTGCTGTTTACGGTTGATATTTGGCGTGAGACGGCGGCAACGAATATCACATAAACTTAAAGAAATTGGATGGCTGAATATGAATAACAGGAGAGTTCTTCATTCTATTGTGCTCTTCCATAAGATTATTGTTACCAAAAAACCTTCGTACCTGCATAGAAAATTAAGGTTCAGAACAGATATTCATAATTTGAATGTAAGACATAAAGGACTACTAACAATACCTCCATTTAAAACAGAATTATTTAGACGATCATTCAGTTACCGAATTTTTCATCTTTACAATCACCTACCACAGAGAATGAAGACACTCAATATCCGGAATTTAAAAGCATCATACAAACTTGTATTGAATGAATCTCAAATATAACAGTATATATTATGTATTATACTTTTCTTTAATACACTGAATTTCAAACAGAATAACTTGAGTTAAAAAAATTGCTACACAGCTTTCACAGGGTTGAGTGGAAGAACAAGTTTTGTGGTATTTCACCATAAAATTTGAACTCCGCCCATTATTTTCTATATTGATTTATTGCTCAAATGTCACTGAAGCCATTTTTTGAAAATAATAAAGACGTTATATTATTATTATTATTATTATTATATCCTCTGGAGATCGGCAGATGCATCACGCAAGACTCCGTGCGGTATAAGCGTAACCTTTTAATGGCCTGGATCGATTATCGCAAGGCATTTGATACAACATCGCATGAGCTCATCATGCATTTGCTTAGATGCCTTGCAGTACAAGATCAAATAGTGACATGCATTGAACAGCTGATGCCGCTCTGGAGGACTCGCTCCACCATAACACCTGGTCAAGTCAGAGTCCAAACAGAGCGGGTTATCTTTAGAAAGGGCGTGTTTCAGAGAGATTCCCTCTGCCCTTTTCTCTTCTGCATCCCACTTCTGCCATTATCCGTTGCACTACGCAAAACCCACGAATACAACTGCGGCACCCCCAGCAACCGAAGGCATAAGGTCACCCATCTGTTTTACATTGATGACCTTAAACTTTATGACGCCGGAGAAAAGGATCTCCATCAGTCCTTGAGGGTGGTGCAAGAGTACACGAATGCTATCGGAATGGAGTTTGGGATCGGCAAAGATGCCACAGTTCATCTCAAAAGAGGACTATGCGAGGAATACGGAGAGGACGTTCAGCTTGTAGACGATAGTTCCCTACATCATTTGTATGCCGGAGAGACGTATACCTGCCTAGGCGTGGAACAACGCCACACCGAAGAGGTAGTTACTGTCAAAAACTCTGAACAGTAGTTTCAAAGTCTATTGAACATTATTGATCATGAAAATGCTTAAACTTAAATACCTGTCGGGAGAACAACTACTCCACTGGCTGATGCCATGACGGGTATTGAATTTTATCCAACAGATGGAAAGGGAATTCTGTTGTGATTCCAGTATAATTGTTTTTCTCGAAAAGATACTTGTGTTATGTTCCTCAACTACAAAGTGCTCGTTGTAACTAACTAACAGAATTTTGTTTTGATTAGAACAGGGGGGGCTACCTGCAGACTAGTTTCGAAGTTTTGCCTTTTATCAATGTAGGTCAATATAGACCGCTCTGAAACCTTATGTTCAAGCATTTTTATCACAAACGACCTCCTAAGAGAACTGAACTTTTTAGTAATTTTCATAACTGATGATCATCTTTCGATTATTTGAATGTATTTATATCAAAATTCGTAGTGGTAGAATGAGGGAGAAAAAGTCCATGTTATGTACACTTGAACATTACGGTTGCGATCGAAACTGAACATTAATGGTCGATTCCGAAAATCATGCATTAATGACAAGTTGGCCATTAAAGGGGTCATAAATGGACGATTTCGTTCGAATTGAAGAACATTAAATAGGCATATCAATACGAGGTCGACGGAACAGTATATTTTGATTCAGTACGATTAATGAAAAATTATTTTAATCGTATTCATTACAACAGCTTTTTCATCATGGATTGCCATTATTCATAAGATTATCGAATGAAAGATAAAAATCAATGTATTTTGAACCCCCAACCAGATGTTTATGAAATAATTTTCTAGTAATGAAGATTATATGGAAAACAACATACTTCAAAATAAAAGCATATCATTCATATTTTGAGATAATATGATAGGTATATTAACTTTTTTCATCGATATGACAGTCAATTGAAAATAATAATTATAGTCCATGAGCGTAGCGTATTTCGCGAGATTTTATATCGAGGGAATGCCACTTGTACTCATCATAGTTGTCGCTACAAGAATCCGTGAGAGGCTCACTGAAATCTCCGTGTGAGTTAATCAAATTGTGTATGACTTTGTGAAGGAATGTGAGATTATAAATCTCTTCATGCTTCCCCAGAGTAATAAGCTCGAATTTTTCTAATATCAGGTGGTGATCACAGTGTTTCACTGGATAAAGCTACCGTGTTTTTTAAGGATGGACAGGAGAGAAACATATACTGCATTTTCTAAGCAGAGTGGTTTATTGTATGTGATTAATTCACAGATATCTTTAACAAATAGTAAAAACTGAAGTGGTCCTAGGTTAGATCCTTGAGGAACCCTAGAGTTTGCCAAAAATTTGAAAATTTTTCTCTTTCATATTCTACATGAAGTTCCCTGTTCGACAAATATGACTTTAAAATATTTTGAATTGTAAAAAACCAAAAATTTGGCGGTTTTGTAAGAATACTTTATCAAATGCCTCACTGAAATTGGTGTATGTATACCACGAATTATATTTCTGTTTCACACAGAAGGGTTTTTAATAACTTTTTTTGAACAGAGTAACAATTCATTATGAAATATTTCCACTAGCTATTACAACTGATCCAAAAGTATTTATATGAATATGATTGCTGATGTCAGCAATCAATAAATGCTGTCGTCTTCAGGTCATCAAACAATAACCTGCTGATGTATGGGGTTATCGAACTGTAACTTCTTCATGATGATATCTGGAACTGGTCGATTGGTTGAAAATCGTAGTAGTGGCTGAAATCATTGGTACTAGCCTTGATCTTTGCTGTTCCAGCTTGATCGGTAGTAGTTCTGGGTTGGTCTTGAGATTTTGGATCTCAATTTCCTGTCTACTTGTCAGATAAAGGCTTGTTGATTTGACAGGTCTCACAGAAGTTGATAGCTTCATCATTATCCTTTTCAATATTGTATCAATAGTATAATTTTCTGATTCGAGTTTCTGTTTCAGTGAATCTTTTGTGGTTTGTTCCTCCTTCGTGCTACTGCGTGATAATTTCCTTTTGTTTGTCTGAGCTGTTAACATTTTCCAGAAGGCGATTACATTTTATAAGATTGAAGGAAGAGTTCTTGAAGGTTTCTTTCAGGATTTAGCATATCCTGTGATCTTCGAACATCAATGCGTATTTCTTTCTTAAGAAGATATATCCATTGACAAAGTTAAAAATGTTTTGATTCAGATTATCACTTCCTAACTAGGCATGGTATCTCTCCTTATTTGGAAATATCTCTTGGGTTACTGTCCTTGCTGGATTATAGCTTACTCGTTTAAAGATTTAATATATATATATATACGGGGAAGATACCCATTTACAAACAATGTATAACATAAAGTATGGCCATTTTTTCTTTATCTGCAAAAAAATGTCAGCTCCGGCTGCCGTTCGTCTGGTGAGATGTGAGCTGTGGATATTAGAGTGAAAATTAAAAAAAAAATAAACAATTGGGCGCCACCCGACCGCCTTGAAAACAAGATAATAAATTATCGCTTGGTCATGAAATCAAACTCTGTGGAAAGAATTCGAGTTTGATTTAAAAAAAAATCCATGAGCCACCTGAAAAGAAATTTGGGTGATAAACAAAAAATTCAATTTTTATAGCAGTTGTAATAAAAACCATTCAGATATACCAAAAAACACAGGGTGTTTATGGGAAAATTATTTGAATTTCATGTAATAATAATTTACGTGCTTTCACCCAGTACTGTGTGGCGGCTTACACATATGTGAAGTGAAAAAAAATTGAGATTGCTCATATATAATTCGTAATTATTTTATACAAGATAATTTAATGAAAATGAAATATCTGGCCTGTTCAACTCCTGCGACGTAGACGGTTATCTGTGGTACTATCTTTTCCAAGTAATAAAACTTAGTTGACATTGGCAAGAGGCGTTATTTTTGGATATCTCCTCGACAAAATGGCTTCCAGTTATCTCGTGGGTCAAGACCCATGATTAACGGAAGAAATGGATGTGGAAAAATATGACAATATCACACCCTTGCGGTAATTGTGAGGTAACCACTCATTCCCTCGCTTACAACCATACCTACAACCCTAAAGAAAGCAATTAGTATTGCAAGTAAAATATATACAAGGAATTAACTTACCCCACCAGGAGGGTTATAATCTAATATTACGATGATTAAGAAATTCAAGCCACAACGATTTTTTGGATTAATTCGATGACGATGTCTCGAACTCTGTAATAGAAATAAAAACTGAATCCAAATTGATGGAAAAAGTGGAAGAACTTCTACTCACGAAAAAAAGGAAACCAACCAAGACGTGTGGAATACTAAATGGATGGATGGATTGCTTCGATCACAGATGGGCATCAAAAGTTGGATAGAGAAAAATCGAATCGTAGAAACAAAAGCCACAATTTAGGACCGGACGACCATTTTCTCGTACCATTACCCACATGGATCTCCTGCTCTCTTCCCCACCTCGCTCTTATCATTCTTGCGCACTCATCCTTCCAATACGCCTGATAGGAATTTAACAATGCCATCTATTGATGAAGATACCTCACCCAAGAGAATCAAAACTCGAACTGTGAGTGGAAAAATGGAATGCCCAGATTTTCGACAACTCACATAATGTATCGTACGATGTAAAAAAAATCAAAAGGAATGAGTTAGGTAAGAAAACATGTTCTTAATAAAATTTCAGACAACATTGATCACCCATTACATTAACAATTTTTTTTTCAGGTTCCGAGAATCAAGTGGATTCAATACTTATGTAGAATTTTTCGTAATTTCTTCAAAATATGAAGTAGAAATATATCATTAAATTTGGAAAAATTGTATTCTTATTCCCAGCTTGAGAAAATCCTAGAAATATGGCGCCAACAAATCACTGGCGTTTATCCTGAGTGGACTGACACATTATTCCTTGTGAATTTCAAAATAATTTGATATCAACGACAACCACTAGTTGAAAGCTGAACCACGAGTTGAGCGCAGTGATTAACAATTTTTAATGAAGATATCTCGATCTTTCTTGGTGTTGCTCTGAACTTGTTCCCATCACTTGCCGGCTAAAATATACATATATACAGGGGAGAAGAATGAGAAGTAGCATTTTCAAATCCTACAATACATAAAAAAGAGTATGGTTAACTAAAAATAAAAACATGTTTACAGGTACAGAATTGAACATACGCAATAATACATAAATAATACAAGACATGACGTAATAAAAAGTGTACCTACATTGTGGCCCTTTTCATTTGCCATAAGGAAGCTGAGAAAAAATCGATAGTCATAGAGTGAACATTTGCCTGTCGCAGTAATCGAATCATCCCTGTGTTCGCACCATACTTAGATCGATGTGCAACTAAGACAAATGTACTATATGCACGTAGTGCTCTTGGAGGTACATATAGTTTCACTTCTTCTAATAATTCGGGAGCATCTATCAAACCGTTCAGAATTTTGTAAATGAACAAGGAGTCAAACCCCTGCCTTCTTTGGATCAATGGACTCATATCCATTACTGAGAGCATGTTGGTATAGGAGAATGGAATGTTTAGTCTAAATGAGCAGTACATGAGAAATTTGCGTTGAACTCTTTCCAGTTTTTCGATGTGAACTTGGGCATAAGGGCACCAAATATTCGAAGCATATTCCAGATGAGATCTTACTAATGAATTGAATAAGATTTTCACTGTACTCATAAGAAAGAAATCTCTGGAATGTCTCTTTATGAAACCCAATTGTTCTAGTGCTCTATTGCAAATGTACTCAATGTTCAAAGAAAATGAGAGACTAGACTGAAACAGGACTCCAAGATCTTTGATCGATGTAACTTTCTGGATTGCAATATTATCGAGAACATAGTTAAAGTTCAATCTTTGCATTGTGCGGTGGAAGCTGATGACTTTACAATTCGAAGGATTTATGCTCATTTAATTTATCAAGCAACCACGTGAAAAAACATTCAGGTTATCCTGGAGAAGAATACAGTCTCCGGGATTCTGTACAACGCGAAATATTTTTACATCATCTGCATACATGAGAAGATTACAATCAGAGACTTCTCTGACGATGTCATCGATGAATACACTGAACAGTAAAGGCCCTAGGTGGGAGCCCTGTGGCACACCTGATGTAGCGATGTAATCATCAGATATGCATGCGTTCAACTTGACAAATATGAGGCGATCTGATAGGTAAGTTTTTAACCATTCTAGAAGAGATCCGCGAACGCCAATATGAGATAACTTCTGAATGAGAATATCATGATTAACTTTATCAAAAGCCTTAGACAGATCTGTGTAAACACAATCAACCTGAAGACCCTTCTCTAAAGCAGATAAATGAAGTTGGTAGATCATGAGGTTAGTACTCGTCGATCGTCCATCTTGAAACCCGTGTTGATTTATACTTATTTAATTAGCTAACATCGAACTGAGGAATTTATTAACCAAGCACTCAAACACCATGGGAATAGCGGAGGGAATAGTTATAGGTCTATAATATTCGATAAGTGCAGGATTTCCCGATTTGACAAAGGACTATTTCCAGTAGAGTGGAAAAATTCCATGTGTCAAAGATTTATTGAACATTAGCCACAGCGGTCTACTTAGTGAAAATGCACATTTTTTGAGGAAAACGTTTGGAATGAGATCAGGACCAGGTCCCTTACTGACATCAAGTAAACACAAGCATTTCATCACTTCTGTAATGCCAACTAAGAGACAGTGTTAATTGATTACCTGATTTTTTGACGTTATAGGATCAAAATAATCAAAATTTGAACTTGTTTCATATGCAGATGAAAAATAACGAGCGAACGATCCGACAATGCTCATTTTATCAGTAAGAATAGAATTATTATATTTCATAGTAGAAGGCATATCACAGTTTTTCCTTTTCGAATTCACAAATTTCCAAAACGGTTTAGTGGTTTCACTTATAAGATGACTTGGATATTGTAAACAATGAGAGGTTTCTGTGATATCGGTATTTTCAATATAGGACTTCCTCTAGCTGTAACGTTGATGATGTAATTTTTATCTCCATCTGGGGTAGCTATTGGGTTCAGTTATTTCTCTCCTTCCATCGAGGCTTTGTTTCTGATCTCTTGTTCGTGCTAAACAGGATATTCGTCTTCAGGAAAATAGTGACGAATCCAGTCTTCAAATTATTCGTTTACGATGTCGTTTGAATCATCATGATATTCTGATGGGGAGTGGTTGCATAAAGATAATTTATCGTCTTCGTCTTTTGCTCCATGGATCTCATTCATGTATATTCTGGAAAGCGCATTAGCATTGGTATTGCTTGTGCCTTTCTTGTAGTTCACTGCGTAGTCCTATACTTCGACCTTTAGACGCCATCGGACCAGCTTTGAAATTTGATCTTTCAGGGAAGAGCCACTGGAGGGGTCGATGATCAGACAAAATTTTTAATTTTCTCACAAAGAGGTATGGTCGAAAATTTTTAGTAGCCCAGGGCTAGCATCTCGTTCTCGATAGCAGAGTATTCAATTTCTATTTCGTTCAGGGTCCTGGATACGCAAGCTATTGGTTTGTCTTTTCATATAGGACTTTGGAATAGAATAGCTCCTATGGCAAAGTTACTCGCATCTGTTGTCAGGTTGAAGGATTCGTATTGTATTAATTACAATAACGTTTCCATTATGAATTGTCATCATTCCTTAGATAATAGAATGCAAGATAAAAATCATTATGTATTTATAAAATAATTCTTAAACAGCTAATTGAAGATTATAATATGAAAACAACATACTTTAAAATAAAAGAATATCAGTCATATTATGAGAGGATATGATATGTATATCAACTATTTTTTACCGATATGACAATCAATTGAAAATAATAATTATAGTCCATGAGCATAACGTATTCTGCGGGATTTGATATAGAGGGATTGCTACTTGTACTTATCAAAGTTGTCGCTACAAGAATCCGTGAGCGGCTAACTGAAATCTTCGTGTGTGTCAATTAAATTGAGTATGACTTTGTGAAGAAATGTGAGATCGGAAACCAAAAATTTGTCAGTTTTGTAAGAAGTGTTGATAAGATACTTCACCAAATGTCCTACTGAAATCGGTGTAGATATACCACGTGTATCGGGCTCCGTTTATATTTTAATTTTCAAATATCTGGCCTTTGAATATAAAATTTTTGATAAAATTCGTCAGTAACAAGACACCAATTTTCTGACTGACACACGTCTATTTACTTATTTTTTCTACAGCATGAATAAATATTAATAACAACTAAAAATCATAATAAGCAAAAGTCTTCCGCAGGAACACTCCCTCCCAGTAATGAACTCTCGTTCATTACTCTTCTTGTGGTTTTCCAACATCGAGAATGCAGAGTTTTGTTACAGGTCTTCTGTATTCACCAACGGCTGTTTTGATATCTACCACTCGTACATGACCATCCGAACCAGGATGAACAGCTGTGACAACTTATTTTGGCCATGAATTTCTATACAAATCTCCATCTACCAAGATGACGACATCGCCGACTTTAATTTTCCTTTTAGATGGAAGAAACCATTTAGTTCGTTTAGTCAAAACAGGCAAATACTCTCGTATCCAACGGCGCCAAAAATGGTCTGCAAGTAACTGAGAAATTATCTATTGCTTCCTACCTATGAGATCACCGTTATCAAATTTCCCTGAAAGTTGAGCAGAACTAGAAGAGCCTAATAAAAAATGGTTGAGTGTCAATGCTTCTTTCATCCGAATGATCTAGGGAAACGTGAACCAGGGGACGACTATTGACAATGTTCTCAGCTTCTATCAATAGGGTGTGTAGAACTTCTTATCTTGGGGCTTTTTTTTTAGGATAACAGAGAGTGAGGTTTTCACAGACCTGACCAGCCTTTCCCAGCTCCCATCCATGTGTGGCGCTAATGGACAAATAAACTGCCATTTGATATTGTTAGCTGTTAGATCTGAAGTAATTTCAAGTGAAAAATATTTTTCGGCTCCTCTCAGATTCATCCCATTACCCGAAAAAAATTGGCCAGGGAATCCTCTATGGCCAGCCAATCGTCTAATGGCCATAATGGTGGAGTCAGTATTCAGGCTGCATGCAATTTCCAGATGAACCGCACGGGTGCTCATGCAGATAAATAAAACACCATATCGCTTCTCTTTCCGCCTGCCGATGGTATCGAACATCGGACCGAAATAATCCATAACTGTTATTGTGAATGGTCTTACAAATGAAGTTAATCGGCAAGATGGTAGTTGGCTCATTTCTGGTACTTGAGTTATTGCTCGTTTATTTTTGCACCATTGAGAATTGAACCAAGAAATCCTCACTGCAGACCTCACATTCAGTATCCAATAACGTTGCCGAAGTTCGTTAACAACATATGCTTGTCCATTATGTCTTGCTTTGAGGAGATAATTTGATATTAATAATTTTGTCAAGCGGTTTTTTGGTATCTTCTCCCAAATCATTCGAATAGATCAGTCTATTTCTTAGCCGAATTATTCCATCAGAATCTAAAATTGGTGACACTTTGTGTAATCTGCTAGACGGTTCAATGGCCACTCTGTAAACAGTGCAAAATCTTCTGATTGTACAAACTTTATCCATAATTTCTCAGCGCTATCAATTTCATTAGGAGTCAGTTCTGTTGATTTTCGCGTTTTATTCATGATTTTTCCTTTAAATCTGATAATCCAAGCTGTTGTACGTATTAATTTCAACCATGATGAGAATTTTCTTATTTCTGGCAGGGATTGTCTTAGATTAACAGATACTTTAATGGTAGCTTCAACAAACTTTTTCTTCATTTCAGAAGTACCAGTTACTACAGCATAAAAATGAGGCCAATTCTCCATTTCGGTTTTCAAAATCTGTGGACCATTCAACCATCTGCTTCGAGATTTCCAATCAAGAGAATTACAATCCCTCGTTGCCTCATCAGCCACATTCTCTTTAGTTGGTAACCACCTCTAGAATTTTTCATCAGAAGATTCTGTTATTTCTACAACTCTGTGTGCCACAAACGGTTTAAAATTTGAAGAGTCAGTTCTTATCCAACTAATCACATTCATTGAGTCTGTCCAAAAATGAGTAGAGCTAATTCCGATACTGTGATACTTTTTAATTGTGATTGCCAGTCTGCTTCCCAAAACTGCAGCTTGGAGTTCAAGTCTTGGTATAGACATTGGTTTCAATGCCGTTACCCTAGACTTAGCCATGACTAGACTCACTACAGTGGATTGTTTCATCTTGATTCGAAAGTATGCAACTGCTGAATAAGCTTGTGCGCTAGAATCACAAAAGACATGGAGTTATATCTGCCGAGTCTTGATGGGTCTCCTGAAGTTTTACGCCCAAACTGTCTATTTCGAAAGAATTTCCAACCAGTTCATCCAAATCGTAGTTTCGATGGTTTACAAAACATGAGAAATCATCTATACGGCCAATTAAGATTCCGAATATTTCCGTGAACAACCCATCCTAATTTGGATTTGGGTAGAATAGGAGCATTTTTCCCAATTAAAATTGTAGGTTTTGCGTCAATCAAAGAGGGAATATGTATTTGTCTCAATTGCACCAATTTTTTATTGAAATGATTCATGTTTATGGATGGCACTGGCAATGCTAATTCTCCAATTGTCCGTACATTATTCAAAGTATATGTTTCCTGTTCTTGTTAACCTCGAATTTTCAAAGATATCTTTTTCGAATATTGTTCCTCACAGGTCATTGAGTTGGTCCATCGTATTTTAGGATATTCTGTTGGTCCTATCGCGCCTATTTTATCAGCAACTGAAGAGTCTATCATTGTGATCGTAGATGCTTCGTCAAAAAGGGCGTAGGTATTGAATGAACCATTTGGGCCAGACAGCTCCACAGGTGCTATCCTCAGTAGAATTTCTTTATTACTTTTAAAATTATTGAGTTGAGAGTTGGTTTCTTCTTCCGGTATACTCTGGATAACTTTGTGCAATAATGGATGATGCTTGAAAGTGCAATGATTTTTGTTGCATTTATTTTTACTTCTACAGAATCTTGCTTGATGAGATGATCCCAGATAGGTGAAGCACACTTTCTTTTCTCTCACCCAATCTCATCGTTTGTCCACCTCAATTTTGTTGAACTCGTAGCACTTATCAACTTTGTGTCCATCTATTTTACAAAATTTATTACGGTTACAAGGCCGATATGTAGCAAATAACGGATGAGGTTGAATATTATATTCCGAGGCGCAGTCAAGGATTGTAACAACCTCATCCGTTATTTGCGTATCGGCCGTGTGTCTTTCAAGACTTTTTGTAATCCCACTGAAAGATTACATTTTGATTCCGAGGAAAGAACAAACCACGTACCTCGTAGTTCTACAGAAAAATCTCAACATGGTGTTGTCATGGAACAGCTTAAAAATATCACAAAAATATTATAAACAACGTCAGTTTTTTTGTGTTCTGCCGGCCGGCCGTTAAAAAATCTTAACGGACGGAATCTGTTAACAACTTATCAACTGTCATCTGAATACCGTTAAATCAAAATAACAGTATGGGATAATGAAAAAAGTATTTAAATTAGTTTGGAATAATCATATATTAGTTCTAACTATCTGTGATTTATTATGTGCAATACGCAATACCGTTTCTGTGAATTGGGGATATATAAGTGATATTTTCTCAATGATCATCACTCAGTGTCAGTAGTTCAAACGTTGGACCTAACATAACCTAATTTTTTCTGTGGGTTATTTCGTACACTCAAACTAATTAGGCCACGCCCATTGGCCATACCCGTAAGGAATCCAGACCCAACCTTGGAAAAAGGGAATACCTATTCTCAAATGATAATTGAAAATTAACTTTTTCCTTCTTTTTTTCAAATGAACCTGAAAACCTACGATAAAAATAAAGATTGAATTACATCTGATAGATATTGTAAAAAGACCCTAACTAGAAAGAGACAATCTGAAAGTGAAAATTTTCATTTTCATTCAAATGGCTGACTTTTAACAATTGAGTTTCCATTGAAAATTTATGACAAATGGGAATGTTATTCAAAAGTATCATTCATAAAAAACGTTTGAATCGTTGATGCGGAATTTCATCTCTTCCGCCAGGCACCAAATAAATGTTTGTCGTCGAAAATCTATTTCACTCTTCAAAGATCATCAAGGAGGTCGGAAGAATTGAGATTCATACTATTCAGAAGCAAAATCACTCAACAACGAAAGAAAAGATGAGAATATTATTTGTTGTGCGGTGACACCTTGAAAATTGTTTTTTTACATAAACCTGTCATGGGTATGGCATTTTGATTTCATTGAAAATATGAACAGAATGTTCATGATGTCAGATGTGGAATCACCTGCGACTGAAAGATAAACTTTAGTCGCCATTTTCCTAACCTCTTCTTAATTGCTCAGATCCCAAATTCATTCTTGTTTCACCATCACAGCTGTTACTTTTTGCCGACTTCGATTACATCTCAATGATATAACCATCAGGGGATAAGGACTCGAAAAAAGTTGCAATAACGCGTGGAATTTGGACAAATATCCGAAAGTAAATTAAATTACAACAAAAAAGGAATGTCTGTCAGGGGGCTTGAACCCCCTTCTTCTCCAAATAAATAGCAAAAACTTGTTTAGGAGGGAAGAAAAATCGAGAAACTACAAGCGCTACAACACACAATTCTTGTCCCTAGCCGACATTCGAACTTTTGCAATAACCTAAATTGGAGATTTGTATAATCACATTTCAAATATATATTCACTTTTTGCAGCCTCCCGTAGCGAAAAAACCATGGAAAGGAATTATTGATGTCAGACAGAAACAGGCAGAATGTCTTCAGGAATCAGACCCTGTCGATGGCGATGAGGATTGTCTCTACCTCAAAGTTTATACAACTGCGGTAAGAATATCACTTATTTAGTTCATGAAGTAACTTATATCCATAAAGGTTTCTTACATCAAGTCGTTTCGTTATGGGTTCTTATTAAAGTTTTGATCACTATCTGCAATTTCTGCCATACAAATTATAATGTTCCTCCGATTTAGAGTGATAGTAATAAAATGTATATCATGAAGAGGAAGATATTATTCTAACGTTCCAAAATATATTTTGAAAAACTGTAATACAGGAAGTTGGTTTGCTTCATTTTTTCATAGATATCTTCCTACATGATATTCTTTAGAAAAAATCTCGAATGGCCTTAAAATATCTTGGCATTTCAGAGTACTCAGTCATTGATTTGATGCTTTGAATGAATTAAACACTTCATTCAACATGAGTATTGTTTGTCGACACCATCGCATTATCAGTTGAAACAAGATCGTAATTAATTCAATATTTCGAATTGGAATAATGACAAATATCAAGTAAGGAAAAATATAGGGACACCTCATTAGGTATATTACAAATTTCATCGAGAAAAAAATATGTAGTAGTGAATGTGTTCTGTGAAGGCATTAGGACTAACAACATAAGAGTAGCATTGTTAACTTGTACGCAACAGTAACTCCTCTTAGTTGAGATACGAAATTTCTCAATACAACTTATTAGGTTAACTTAAAAAATGTCTTCTCGAACTAAGCATCTGACCCGGACCTACACCGCAGAAGATATGCCTCGCATAAAAACCCATTTTTCTTTTCGTTACTAACTTCAAGTTACATACATACATACATTATGGCATGCTCCTTCGGCAGTAATTCAAACTTCAAAAAACTTCAATAATGGTGCATTAGTCCAGTCCAATCAGTTTTTGAGACGAGGATCGGTTGTTACACCACCAAATTTGGCCCCAGGAATACATGTATCCAGTGCCATGTCCTTTGAATGACTTGAATCTTATGAGTATGAGGCAGACGTGGATTTTCTGTCATTCGATATCTTAAGCGACATGGAGCATGTTTCAAGAGTAACACCTGCATTAGAAACCATAACAATGAAGCGATTATGGCATATAGCTTGCATGATATATAAATGAGCTCGATATATATTGTGAAGGCCAAGCCGTCCTTCTGACTGAAGTCAATAGATATTGGGCTTGTCAATGACCTCTGGTTGAGACAGTTGAGAAAGAAATCCAATTTGAGGGGGTGCTCACCGGCGTCGGTGATAAATATGCTTTGGTAGGTAGTAGAAATACGCTGACGTTAAATAAAATAGAAATGGGGGAATCTCACATTTTCTGACAGATAATCTTTCTTTGTCTCACAACTTCAATTTTTAAGGAAGACATTTTTTTATAAAATAGAAACAGAGTAAAATGTGTCAGCAGGTCAATTGGATGTGTTGGATTCCGCCATAGATCTGCTAGATGACAAATTCAATGGACAACTTATCCCTTGTTCGGTTCAATGTGAAAAACAAACGAATAAATTGGCATAATGTCTTAATAGTTCACATAAGTTTTTTTGAATAATTCAACAAAGAACACTAGCAAACTGTACCAAAAGTACTAAAATGAAATTATAGTAACATGTATAGTACTATAGTAAGTAGTCAAAAGCGTTTCTAAATTCCATTTTCGTTGGACCGCTCACTACTCTGATTTTTCCGTTAGTTTATATTGTTAAATAATAAGCCGAGCACATTACTAAACTATTTATTTCTAACTTCAAAACAAACCACTACTTCACTGACTAATAAAACACTTAGGTCTATACAACTAAATAATCCAAACACTTGTATACTTCTTCAAAAAACTGCTTATCACTTCTTCATCAACTTTCTTATCCCAGTGAAATGTTTCCCTAAATACTCAAGCCGTGCAACCAGATCCTTCCGGATTCCGCTCTAGACCCAAATTAATCTCTTCTTGGAAGCGCTCCATTAAATAAATACCTGCGGCGTCAACTCATTTGTATGCGATCTGTTTTTATGGTTCACTCAGCGGCGTAGATAGGGGAATTTTATCAATCTCGTAACAATATCATTTGGGAAATGGGGACCATGTTCTTCATTTGCATCCTTTCCTTGAAAATCATAAGCTCACCTAGTGGAGTTATGGAATATAGATCATCGCAAGCGGACACACGCCCTCTAGTTCTTGAGGCATTTCAATAAAAGGTCCTGTGAAAAGAAAGTCAAATAGTTTCGATAATTATATACGGTATAGTCGTCTATGGTAAGTGCGGAGAACAAGGGGCTAAAATTGATTTGCAAGGGGTCACAAGAAACACTTGCAATCGGGCCCTCCTTGAGAAGCATCGCATAGTAGTAGTAGTAGTAATTTGGGGGAGGCCGCTTTCAGTAGGCGCACATAGACCATTTTTGCCATCCCCGATTTTTCACAAATCTACATCTTCCTTCTAGGTTGATGAGTTCCTCTTGTTGGAGTTTTTCAACTCCAAAGATTTCAAATCTCAGCCTCCCGTACGCCTCGTAGTTGCCGAGGAAGTGGGATGAAGTTTCTAAGTTTCTTCGTCCTCTTCGCATTTGCGGCAAATGGGGTTGTCCTCTATATCTATTAGTGATAGGTGCCTACCTAACTTGTTATGTCCTGTTAGTATTCCTATGAGGAGGCGTAGTGCTTGGCGGTTTCTGCCTAGAAGCCATGCCGTCCTTGACTTGCTGGAGCCGACCACGAAGTCTTTCGACTGCCTGCAGCCGCTGTTATCCCTCCAAAGTTTGTTCAGCTCTTCTTCCGCCCATTCGTTAAGAGCTGAAGAGGTTTAGCCTATTGCGATGCATAGTACGGGCTCCGGCTCACAGAACGGCGTAGCATCGCATAAGTATTTGTTAGATGTATTTATGGGCTCAGTAAATGTATACGGTGTCATTTGATTAATTGAAGGTGGGGGTGGTTTATCAACAGTATTTTGACAGAAGTTGTCTTTGACAGAAAAGCTTCGAAGGAATAGTCGTTTGACCTAAGTAAATTATTTAAATTTTTCTTAGCATGTATCTTTGGCTGTTTTGCATGATTTGTTGTTAAATCGAAAAAAATAATATATACGGTGGTAGATTGTGTTACTAACTTTTGAGCCATAAGAGTTAGAAGCTTGGTCAAATAAGAAAATGTTGAACAAAGGAAAGTAGCTCGTACAAGTCTTAAGAAACAAAATATCACAATTTTATAAATATCACAATTTTGATTTTTTTCTTTTTCTCCTTGGTGACGCCAGTTATGAGTCAAACGTTTTTTTCACGATTATTTGACATCATGACTTCATAGGTGGACCATACGAATTGATTTAAAAATAATTTCCATATAACACGACAACCAACAAAGTTACAATTATTCGAATATTTCAGCAGTGGATCAATATTTGGAAAACATACTGAAATTACCAATAAATGTAATAACTTTATCCGTAAAATTTCAATCCATCAAACATTATTTAAGTAGCTGTTCAATTTGTCCACCATTTCGACTATCCAGATTCGAAACTCATCAAATTTCTTACCTGAAGATCTTAAAATCCTTCTGAAACATTCTAGATTTTCTTAAGAAGTCTCTCATTTGTGTTTATCTCATTTTTAAGATATTTCCTTGTGAACATTCAGTGGACTTGAATACGATGATGTAGGAGGGCAGTCTCTCATTTCAATCCATTTATTTGAAATTGTCATTGAAATATTTCACAACTATATTTTTTTTGTTTGACTAATCGGAAGCTAGTCCAATATTTAATGCATGATTTCCCCATAATTTTGTCACTTTTAATTGCTATCAATGAAATAGGGCCCGAGTAATTTATTACCTGTCTAGCAAACCTCGATCCTTAAATTAAATAGTCTTGAATTCGTGAATGTCGTTTCGGCTAACCAAATTAAATTGCCAGCGTGTAGTTATTGTTACTCGAACTTTTCTCTGAAACAAAAGCATCTCTTATATTTCAATTATTTTATTTAAATTACTTCTTGATCGGCTATCTGTCATTCCATTTCTCTTGAATACATATCTATAATAATTAGGGTCCTGACCCAGACCATTAAAATAATTTATATCATTCAGGTTTAACTTTCCTGACATTGCACAGTTGTTAGTTACTTAGGGTTACTAATACATGTGGGTGAAAAAATTACGTTTTCCACCTTAGTTAAACAAATAGATATCGTTACCTAGTATGACATGACTATCAGTTCGACAGACTATATATTTATTAATCATTAGGTGCCACTATTAAATAAATTACGACATTGGAACTTTCTTGGTGCGTGAAATTATATCAATAATTACAATTTGCGCTCGCTCATGATACTTTCAAAAATTCAGTCAAAAACCTTAAACCTGATCAAATTTCTTCTAGGTAACACCACTCTTCCTAATAATCGTTGTGTTACCAAGAAATTTGATTTCGGTTTTGAATTATTATCGATAGTATTAAGAGCACTCTTGGTATAACCACCCATCACTGCTCTCTTAGGTCGATTCAACCTCAGAAATCCCAAAGGTCGAGTGGAAGATAAGATACATCGTGCCCGATGACAATATAAATACTAAGTTGTAGATAAAGAAGTAGATTAACCATCTGTGGAATCTATAGAGTGATACATTTGAAAACGGTGCAGTGAAATTGTTATTAATATTCTGATTCAGAATTCTTTTTTTAAAGACAGACCATCAATGACTTTACAAAATTGCAATAAATTCGAAATAAAATTCAAATTCACAAGGGCTACTTCGAATTTATTTCAACACCAAAAAAATGTTTTAGCATTTTTTTTAAGGAAATCTGACTTTGAAATTTTACCAACATGTCATGAAAGAGTATTGAGTCCTAACAATCTGTGAAATATTGTAACTTACAATGCTCTAGTAGATCCTTATCAATTTGAATCATAATCAACAGTTATTCAATATGTTGTCAATCTTTTTTTCACCTAAGACGCCTCAAACATAGATTTATATAAAAAAAGTCAATAGCAGACTTAAAAACTAATATCACCACACATGATAAGTCACCCAAACAATAGTTAAATTTATCTGAGTCGTTAGTGGAGTTCATTGTTCAAGAAATATGGCTATGGATATTATTTTTATTACTTTTTTCGTGAAATTTCGGTAACACCTATTCAAAAGAATAAAAAATCCAATGGCTTGGTCGAATTTCATTAAAAAAATTGATGACATGATTTTTGGATTTCAGGTTTTGAAAAAAATCAGAAATGTCAAAACATTCAAAGTTGTAGCGGTTGACCAGGGTTTTAAAAAGCTTTTCTCTTTGAAAAAATATGATTAAAATCGAATTACAGATGAAAAAGTTCAGTGGTATATGTATTAACCTTAAGTTTTACTAAAAACGACTGATCTTGGTTCTACATTACATTAGAATTCGCGTGTTCGGAGAACGAGACAATGGTTTCTTGAACAATAATCAAGACCTCGTTATTTTCAATTCCTTGAAAAGAAATCTATGAATTTAACGAGCTGAGTTTAATGAAACAAAACTGGTGCAGTGAAAATTGAAGAAAATAAATAAATTAGATTCAATAAACGATGTCCAAATTATACGTGGTGTACTACCGAAAAGAACGGATCCAGAATATACTGTTGGCCAGGTTCGAATCCTGGGAGAATAGAAAAGCTTTCTGTATTTTGTTTTTATGTCTGACAATGAGGACGAGATAAGTTTGAAACTGGTGAAAATTCCAAATCTAATTGGTTATTTAGTAGGTGACATCTACAGTTTTTAAGCTTACGAATTTCTAAAGACTCCAAAAAATTAAGTTTCAACCTTTTGCTTTCCTAATGCAAAATTTCCGTATCGTTTGGATTCGGGAATTGGTGATTGCATTCTAGGAATGATTTGAAAATGTCAAATCACTTTTTTCCAGTCTGAAGGACCATGTTCAACGTAACTTTTTGAAAAACTACGTCCACATTGTCCCACATAAACACTGTTACACTCTGGACACTTAAGCTTATAGACTCCAGATTATTGCATTTTCTCTACTCTATCTTTGGTAGAAGGGTTGAAACTGAATTTTTTTAAATCTTCAGTAATTCATAAGCATAAAAACTGTAGATGTAACGTACTGAATGACCCAATAAGATTTGGTATTTTCTCCAGTTTTTAACTTATCTCGTCCCCATTGCCAGACATAAAAACAAAATAAAGGTAGTAATCCATAATAGGTCAATTTAATCTTTTTGTGATATTTATGTTATTATTTTAAGGTAACTAATGTTCCTTAATTATTTTACGTAATATTTTTGGTATTTGAGTACTTCAAAATTAGGTTTTTAAAATAGATGTTTGAGAATGTCCATATAGGGCGAACATGCAGTAACGAAGTGTTACAAATTAAAGTGGTATAAAACATTGAAAGAAACAAAAATTTTCTTTTCTCATTAGTAACGGCTACATCCATCAATTCATTTTCTCTTCCTTTGATCCCTAATCTTAGGTCATCTCCAATGGCAATATACTTACTTATGGAGTGAAATAATTTTATGTGATGACTCACTCCACCGTCCTTGTACCAATCATATTTAGATTCTGTTTTAGTAGTTCTTAACTTGTTCGACTTAAAGTTAAAGATAGTTTAGACTCACTTCTATTTTTTCTGAACCAACATATACGCTCATAATATAATATCTTTGCCTTTGGCAATAATTACGGGTCACATTCTTCTTCATCAACTGTTTCTTTCGGGTTCTTCTTAACTTCTTTTCGGAAATGGACTCCGCACTTTTCTTATGGAAAATGGCCTTCGGTTAAATTCCTTTAAATTTCAGTATGTTTTAGTACTCGATTTTTTCTTTAAAAGTGTCTCTTCAGCAACACCATCCTATGTCTAGTTTTCGAGATTTGGAGGAGATGTAATGCAATTGAGAGATTAATTTTTTTCTGTTGGTCATCATTTATTGACTGGGACCTCTTTTCCAATAATCTGCAGGGTAATCTTGACAACAAAAATTTGTTCAATCGATAAACATTGTCTATTGGACTTATTACAATATTTTTCATTTGAAAATCTTTGATCGAAAATAATTTACGATTTCCAAACTTATACTGAGTGGTACAATTTTTTTTAGTATATATAAATAGGTCAGTATTTTTGTGACAAACTTTATATTCCGAAATGAGTACGATTACATTGAAGACCTATAATTCATCAATTTGGAGAAATTCACAAGGTAATTCAATAGAAATAGGAAAAACAAAATACCGATATTTGTTTTTTCATTGAAATGACTCTATACTTTGAAGTCTCGTCGGTTGAATTCTTCAATTTTCCGTTATTTTATTGAGTGGTGATATTTCAATGGGAGTTCAATATTGTATATGTCTTCTATGGTTACTTTTTGAATCATGAGGAACGAAAGTTATGACGTACTTGGGTTTTCAGAATAAGTACTACTTACACAGCTAAATATTGAAATTATTCAATGGACCGTGATTATGCGAAAATGCTTTGTTATTATCATCATTATCTCCGGAAGTAACACATTTTTTACGAAAATATATTTTCACAATCAAATATCAAGTAGAAACTTTGAACGTTTCAACTATTTTCAAAATTAGTTTCTATAAGTTTTCATCAATTAACGAGAGATTGTTTCCAACTCAACAACACTTACGACTGGAATGGCAGATGTCTTTCTACACCTCCCAGCAAATGTCAACATACGTACTCTCGCACACTCGCATTACCCAGAAACATCGTACAGTATTCGGCTTATATCTGTCGGCACAAGATTCTGTAGATAAGTCGGCCGCTTCAAGAATCTAGGGAGCACACATCTCACTCTGGGAAGTTGTGCCTGCATTGAATTTCATGATTATTAAAAACATCCTCTATATCTAAATCTTCTGATTTTCAATATGTTATTCTACTGTAAATGTTTCGATCATTAACTTAACCTTCGCATGAAATTTTGCTTTTGTTTTAGCCAAGACATTAAGATTCATATGTTTTTTCGTTTCCAGCCTTCGGATACGAAGAAAAAACTTCCCGTAATGGTTTGGGTCTATGGTGGGGCTTTCTTCGATGGCTCTCCTGATTTTGATGACCATTGTATCGATTTTCTGCTGGATGAAGACATTGTCATGGTATCTTTCCATTATAGAGTCGGGATTATGGGATTCATGTCAACGGGAGATCTCGCTTCACCAGGAAATAACGGAATTAGGGACCAAATTTTGGCCCTGAAGTGGATAAAAGAAAATATCATTTACTTTGGTGGTGACCCAGATAAGATAACAATTTTTGGCCAAAGTGCTGGAGGAGCTTCAATTTCATACCTATTACAGATAAATGAAACGAAAGGTAATAACTGGTAATAACCACCACAAAACTATCTCTGTATACATGTTCAACAAATTAAACAATATTTTTTTCAATTGAATTTATTTATATAAGACATAGAGTACGTGGATAATAATGGATGACAATACAACGAATTATTAAATTAAACTCGTTTTTCTCAATATTTGAAAATGTTACAGTTTTGCACTGAGGCAGCAATATTCTTGCTTGTATTACTTGTATTATTTTAGTATTTCTAAAAGCTCCTTCCTAAAAACTTCTCATTCGGTGACAATCCTACTGTACCTTTTGAAATAGTGAATGAGTACTGTTTTTGGCTCAGAAATGAAGCGGGCGATATTGTTTTAAACAATTTCAAATCTGTATTTTCAGGACTTTTCAATCAAGCAATCATCCAATCTGGATCTTCACTAAGCTCTTGGGCTTTGTCGAAGGAAATGCCCGAATTTGTTGAAGCTGTAGCGAAAGATTTGAAACTGAAATATAGTAATTCTCAGGACATGATAGCTCAATTGAAGCAAATAGACCCACACCTTTTGCAGTCTACAAGTATGTCAGCAATGAAATCAGTAAGTATTTTATCATCCTTTCCAAATATTTCTGAACATTTTCTCGTTTTTTTTTTAATGTTTACCGTTTTTATTTTGTAAAACTAGTCAATGCGTATGTTGATGTCGGGACGAATTTGCTCACGTTTTTATAGGACCAGATAAAAAAAATTCACAGAGTGAAATACTCCGAAAGCAAAATAACTCCTAAGAGGCACTTGATATGACACACCATCGAACAATTTAAATGCCTCCTTTTTTTTTGTAACATCCACGGACTCAACAAGAGCATCAATGACGTACAACATCCCTAACAAGGTTCACATTCTAATGGTTACGAACTCCATTCTAGGTTCAGATGCAAAGGTGGTGTTTGACAATGCAAAGAAAGCTTAGATCCGAAAGATTTTTAAGTAATGTGGTTAAAGCTAGCTAATATGAAACATGACAATTAATCTTCATTCAGCAAATTCTTCATTTATTGTTATGGGAGATTTCAATATGTTTAACTTCACGTGGCTCAAATTTGATAAAAAACAGACGAGACAGGTCATCAAGCTGAAACATTCGCTATCACAAAAAGGTGTAAAAGGATCACTTTTAGAGCTCATAAAAAGTCATGTATTCTATACTCTTGATTTGTTATAACTCTCTGTTATTATAATAATCGTTTCTACCGAGGCAACTATTATCCCATTTAAATTACCAATCAAGCATATTACAATAATCGATGTCAAATTATTTTATAAAACAGTAATTGCATCAGTTACATTCATTGGAATTCGGCTAAAGACACTTAAAGACGAAATATTTCCGAGGAAAGTTCACCTGGTTGATTCGATGGTCAGTGAATTGAAGCAAGAGTTGAAAGAACGGAAACTCAGAAACAACCGGTAAAAAGACCATACTCCAGAAAAGACTTTTACAGGGACTGATTCAAGAAGTTGAAGACTCCGAAACATTTTTACTTGAAGTTTCTGGAATTGATCTGAGTTCAATAATGAATGAACTTGACAAAACCACGAAATTCTTGAAAGACAAACTTCTAGAAAACTTGGAAAGTCTAAAAGAAAAACTATAACAAAATGAGAAGGAGTTGGAGGAGTGCTGCAATTGGAGAAAGACCAGAGAAACATCTACCTGGTTACCAAGAAGACTCTCGAAATAAATCGACCTATGAAGGTATCTGGAAGGGTCTCACCAAATCAAGGAATACGATGGAATACTGTGAATCTGGCAATCCCAAAATTGTTTGGTTAGAGACGATATTCAGAACCAGCGGCATCAAGATTTTGGCGTGCTTTAACCAACTTCCATGACTAAAAAAGGAGACTGCAATCGGACTTCATGGTGCAGATATGGGGAATCTTGCAGATATTGCAACACTCCTAGAGTGATATCAGGCCATTGAAACATCGGGACGAAACGTCTTCAAGATTGGGACGATGGAGCCTGACCTGACCATTTATGTTTGGATAATTATACTATGCATGCATGTCACATTACCGAAGAAAAGAGAATCACGTCATAAACATCTAGACGAGTCGTCAAGCGATGGTCACATCTCTTGGATACTCCAAAGTGTTCCAAACTAATCTGAACGGCGACTCCTTACGTAGATTCTCGGCTGTTCAGGAATGGTAGAGAAATCTACTTGTCGGTGTAAATATAAGAGGACCGAGATGAGATGGTATATCAGCATATCAGTGGTAGATATAGTTAGTTATAGACAGTCAGAGTTTGCAAATAGACAGTGTTGGCTTAGCCATAGTTATAAATTACTATGGTTGATTTAAATACATTGAAATAGTTATATTTTACAAGTTTAGTTGAGTGCATTTTTATCACAGCTTAGCGGAAAATGTAAGGTACCAAGACTCTAAAATTTCGTTTAAAAATTGACATTCCTTAGTAGTGTTGGGTAGGTAAATGTAATGAGTGAGTGAATACATAGATTTTACATCATATATACAAATACCTTATAATAAAATCAAATTTTATAAAATACAAGCATGGAGGTACTTAAAAATAAAGAAAGGAAATAATTTATTCACATATTTCCGTATACGGTTTTTATGTATTTTGAATCATTTTCCATTTTCATCTGATATGACACAATTGGAACCCTCAACTCTATTAATTGAAAAAAGCTCGGCGTACCAAGTATCAAATCTGTGAGAATAATTGCTTCCAAGTTTGTATAAAAATATGTTTTATTCATTACATTTGCTTTTTCGAGATATTTTTGTGCTTTTTTCTATTCCACTTGTAGACGATACCGACACTCTTTATCATATGTATCCATATTATAAAATGGATCTACTTTTGAAACCTCTATAAATTCATGTTGATCTGCTTTTTTGCCAAAAACCAGTTTAAAAGGCGGATAATTGTCGTATGAACAGACAAGAATCCTGCGAATCATTTCCAAATCAAAGTTGAAGAACAGAATGAGACATGTACAGAATATGACCCGGTAAACAAAAAAAAGCTCAAGAAGACGCCCAGTTCATTTAGAGGACTTTATCATTAAATCCATGAAGTTTTTATTCATTTTATTTTGTTTGCATCATCCTTTCATACCGAAGTGTGGAGGAAATGTAGTGTTCACCGTGTATCCAGATGAGGAAGACAAGTTTGATAGACGTGATCAAGTTTAATGAGATGTATAGAAGTTCTGCTGTAGAGGATTTCAAGTTAAGAGTTATTTCTGTAATTCTTCACGAACAAATTGTCCGAAATGATATTCCATACCGTAATGTTTGAAGTATTCCTAATAATAGCGTGTAGTATAATCTACTGTAATCAAAAAGCACTTTATTGATATTTAGCAAATTCATATTCACCAAGTATGGCTATAATTTATATCATACGATACTGTTATGCAACCCGGTTTATTTCTGTATTCAGCGAAAAGTTGTCAATTTTTCTCTCCGTTCGCTGCTATCTAGCATGTATGATTCAGTTGGATTTTCGAAGGCTGGCTCTTCAAGACTTGACAAGAGGTTGCTCATACCGTTACCCAAAACTGATTCAAAAAATCTTTCTTGGTAATATGCTTAATGACGTAGAATATTTCGAGCGATCCACACAGAGAAAGTAATCAGGTTTGGTTCCAGAATTGTTACACTATATTCAATTCCTAATAGAAGATTCATATTGGAATTATCAGAACAAGCATCATTAGTTAGTCGAACCCTCACCATTTTCAAGACTTGATATATAACAATGTTTTTCTGATCATGTATATAATTTTAATGAGACCTATTTTCAGATGCTTTTGAAGAATAATCCTCTTAGGAGTTTAGTTTTTGCTCCTGTTATAGAACCTGATCACAAAGGGGCCATCATAAATGGTAAAAGTCATAAATTGTTGTCCCAAGGAAAATTTCATCAAATTCCACTCATTGTTGGACATACATCTCTAGAGGCAATGTTCGACTCCATACCAGGTATGATTGAAAGAACTTTCAAATGATAGCAATATTTATAATACTTAGAAATATGTTTAGCGGCAATTGAGACATGAATAATGGAAAAATGAGAAAGCGAAAATAAAAACTGGGATTCGAACTCCAATCTCCAGTAATATAACCGGCCCTATTTTTAAACCGGTGACTCACACTCTCATTTCAGCTGTTTATGTTTGTGAGTGAGGAAATGGAGGTTGGTACGATGATGATGAAAACATTCACGCATGCATACCGAGAGACTATTAGTACTTCAGGTGGTATCAAACCTCATTAAGACCATCAACAGACGTCAAACTTCCAACTCTGGTATGCATGACTCATCCAAATAAATATGAATTGAAGGAGTTTTGAGTGTCTGTAAACCTATATGAATAAAAATGTTTAGAATTGGAAAATTGAAAACTGAAACTGTGAATGTTTTCATCATAATCGTACTAACCTTCATGCACTTACTAACATGAAAAGCACTTTTTCGTGAACGAAAAAGTGCAGATAGTATAGTAGTTAAGTGCACCCGACTGGGGATAGGGAGGTCTTGGGTTCGAATCCCGGCTAGTCCACATTTTCATTTGATATCTCTTGAATAAAGCAAGATTTCACGAAAAGTATCAAGTTATATTGGAAAAACTGAGCTAACTGTCATTTTATTGTAGATGTCGCATCCCGCTATTTGTTTTGTCCTATTAGTTAGTTTAAATTAACATATAAATACTTTCGTTCAATCTCGAACTATTCAAATTAAATTCAATCAATCTATTTGGTACACCTTGTACCACCCACAAAAAACTGTAACAGACCCCAGATCGAGTCTACGGCGAATATGCGAAGTAGTCTCTCGCCTTACCGACAGTAATTAAAGTGGAATACAAAACTTCTACAACTGTGACAGTGTTAAAATCAACTCCAATTATCCATCCATCACATCTCAACTCCTCACAAGGATAACTCAAAACTCCCTGAAGAGTCGGCCGACTGAAGTTTGGACCACGCCAGTGAGAGCCAAAGGTAAGATCCGGGCATAAAATCATTAATTTTTTTATTGAAAGATATAGTTTCGCATTTCTCTCTTGATTGAGCTAATTATCAAATTCATTCTCAGGCCTCTCAAGAACCTGAACGCACCGCAACATACATTGGTCCTTCGAGCCGGATATAACAATTTCTTTAATATTCGACTACTATATACCACATTTCACTTTAATATTAGGTTTTGTTTGAAATAATGCTTTCAGAATCTGATAAAAACAAACTCAAAAAATATAAGGCACTTAGACAAATAGAAGTCAAACGTATTGGAGAAATCCAAACGGTCGCTGCAGCGGTAAATACTGATACGAATTTTTAGCTACGGTACGAAACAATTGACTTAGTGCGCGATGAATTCAGCAAACAACACAACAAACTTAGAGCCTTGTTATAGTTATTACTCTATTAAATCAACTTATTTGAAATATTTCCTCGCTAATAACGCAACTGCTGCCGACCCACAAGTTTCATCAAATGTTTCATTGCCAAAAATTCAACTGCCTATTTTTAGTGGAGATATTACCACATTTTCCTCATTCATTGACATGTTCGATGCTGTTATTCTACACAATGCAAAATTGTCAAAAATAGAGAAGTTCAATTATCTCATATCTGCTTTGAAAGAAGCAGCACTTTCATTAGCACAACATTCACCAATGACAGCTGACAATTTTCAAATTGCTTATGATTCTTTGGTAAAAAGATTCAATAATAATAGTTTAATTTCTGCAACGCATTGGAATAATATTGAAAACACTGGCATCCGACATTTAGAGGATCTCGTTACATTGAGAAATCTGTTGGACACATTTCAGGACAATTTGTCGGCATTGAAACTTGTACCTTTAACTGTTGATAAATGGGACTTTATTTTGGTTCAAATGATAATGAAAAGATTACCATTGTCAATAGTGACAAGATTTGAGCTACATCACAATTCTTCTAACACCTATCTAGAAATAACAGAATTTTTGAATAAACACTGTAATGCATTAGATAATCTCAGCTTAGCGAACAAACCTGAAATCAAATCAAAACAACAAGCTAAATACTCTTCAAAGTTTTCCTCGCACTCACATTCATATTCCAGTAATACTAAGTGTACCTTTTGTAATAAGGATCACATTTTATACAAATGTCCCGACTTTCTTTCCAAATCTCCTTCTGCATGTTATCTGTCCGCCAAGACACACAAATTATGCATCAACTGCCTCAGTAACTCACATTACACTAAACTGTGTAAAAGTTCTAAACGTTGTCATCGTTGTAATCAACCCCACCACACTCTTTTACATTTTGAAGGAGACTCTTCTCAAGCTACAACTACAAGTTCTAATGAGCAGCAGCCATGTCAAACAAGCTCCTCAACTCAATCAACTTCACAAAACATCCCCTCACTCCAAGCATCATTCTTATCGTCTAATTCCAGCATGCTATTATCTACTGCTCGAGTAGAAGTATTAGATAACACTGGCAATTATCAAACTTTGAGATGCTTACTTGACTCAGGCAGTATGACATCCTTTATAACAAATCGCCTAGGTTTACTTAAGATAGATATCACTCTCAATCTAAATGGTCTCGGTTCAATGCAAACACACTTCAGCTTTGGAGGAATGACGATCACGTTCAAAGCAGTCAACAAACCGAAACCCATTTTCATAACCGATGCTGTTATTTTACCTAGTATATGTAGAGATTTACCTAACGCTCCTATCTCAAGTTCAAACTGGCCACACCTTGCAAATCTCAAATTGGCAGATTCATATTTCGATAAACCAGGAACTGTTGACATGTTATTAGGTGCCGATGTTTTCTCTCAGCTACTTTTAAATGGCTGTGTTCGAGGAGACGAGGGAATGCCTGATGCTATCAATACTGTAACGGAATCGGTTTCTCAGGAGGTTAGTATGGGATTCGGCTGGGACACAGCCAACTACGACTCGATATACTCAACAGTATTTAATTCAGATTTTGTTACAACCTTAATGAACCTAAAATATAACATGACTGCCATGTAACCTACCAGCCAATCCACCATCTATAAGTTTATCCCCAACACCTACCTGGACAGGTAACGGATAGCTTTAGCTGGTCTCGTTAATACCAGGATGACCAGGCGCACTATATTATTAACAAAATAAGATGAAGTATGAATTCAAATTACAACTGCCACAATCGCTCTTCAGTGTCGCACGCTCTTCGACCTTCAACGCGTCAATCGTGAGTCGTCGGTCGTTCTCGCGAGGTCCCTTGCTGGTGGTGACCACCGAGAATATTCATGCCAAACGGGCTGCCTATACTTACGTTACAATACTGTAATGGGCTTCGTTTTAATTGGTAAGATAACCCTTTCAGTCGCACCCCATCTTATGTCACTTTGTTGCACTGTTGAAACTTCCCTTTCACTTGACACAACTTTGCAGAAATTTTGGGAAGTGGAACAGGTGTCAGATGTCCCTCGCATTTCACAAGAAAACATTCTTTGTCAAAAGATATATTCTGACTCCCACACCCGAGATAAAAGCGGCAGATATGTGCTCTCACTTCCTTTCAAGGTTGCCTGCCCTACATTCCCAAACATTCGATCTCTGGCTCTGCAAAGATGTTATTCTTTGGAGAAGCGTCTTTTAAACAACCTTCTTTGTATGCTGAATATTCAACTTTCTTGAAGGAATATGTGGACTTGGACCATATGGAACTTGTCTATTCAAATACCTCTCATTGTTACTATATTCCACATCATTGTGTGTCAAAGCCCGAGAGTACGACTACCAAACTCAGGGTTGTATTCGAAGCACCTGCCAGACTCCCTAATCAAATGTCATTGAATGATCATGTCCTAACTGGTCCCAAATTGCAGAAAGACATTTTCACAATTCTTCTTAATTTTCGATTCCACCCTGTAATACCGATCTGTGACATAAAAATGATGTTTCATCAGATATTAATCACATTTGATCATCAAGACTTTCAACGCATTCTCTGGCGTTTCAACGCTGCCGATCCTGTTCAGGATTATCGACTACGTACAGTAACCTACGGGGTTTCAGCAAGTTCCTATATGGCTATTCGTACGCTTCAGCAGCTTGCTGAGGATGAAGGTTCAAAATTTCCTTTGGCTGCTCATGTTGTGTTGTGTACATGGATGATATTGTTACATCCATTCCTACCGTTGAAGAAGCACTCAAACTTCAAACTGAATTGATAACACTGCTCCATAAGGGAGGTTTTGAGTTGAGAAAGTGGCCAAGTAATGAGCCATCACCATTAAATCACCTTCCTGCCTCTCATATTGGGATTGCTTCCGACTCAGATTCTGACCAATCCTTAAAGATATTAGATCAACGTTGGAGACCATCTTCAGATTCTTTCTATTTTTCCGCCAAGTCTGTACACATTGCGTGTACAAAACGAAACCTCTTGAGCCATGTCGCTCGTATTTTCAACCCTCTAGGGATTGTATCTCCTGTTACATTTGTAATTAAGCACTTGATTCAAAGAATTTGGGATCTCAAAATAAATTGGGATCAAACACCTCCCCAAGACATACTTCGCCTTTGAGACAGATATATTTCAGACATTTCATGTCTCGAGAGTATTGACTTGCCATGACATTTAGGTTTTTTTGATAAACTTGAATGTGAAATTCACTGTTTCGGAGATGCTTCTGAGAAAGGTTATTGTGCAGTTTTATATTTCGTCATACGCCTTCCAACTGGTAAGGTAAAAACAACATTCGTGTGTTCTAAGTCCAAAGTGGCACCCTTGAAAAGAATATCAGTTCCGAAACTTGAACTATGTGCCGCTGTGATAGCCACTCGGCTTGTTTCCCTCATCTGCCAAGTTTATGAAGGTAAACTTACAATCACTCGCATATGATGTTGGTCTGACAGTACTATAGTTTTAGCGTGGCTGGCTTCGCCAGCGCACAGATGGAAAGCCTTTGTTTCTAATAGAGTCTCATATATTCAAGACAAAATCCATCCTAGTAATTGGTTCCATGTACTGTCTGAGGATAACCCTGCAGATGTTGGCTCAAGAGGCCTTTTGCCTTCTGAGTTGCTCCAGTGTTCCTTGTGGTGGCGGGGACCTTCATTTCTGGAGGAACCGTCCGGTAGTTGGAATAATTCCAGTAACTTACCTTCTACCTCAACTGAAGTTCTTGAAGAAGAACGCAAAATTACTGTCACAGCCATTCTCACACCGCACCTTCCCGATGTATTACTCGATAAACATTCGTCCTTCACCACCCTTATTCGCATCGGTGCCTTTATTCTCCGCTTCCTTCATAATACTCGTTATCCCGCAAACCGACGCACAGTTTGTCTCACCACATCAGAATTATACAATTCTTTATTAGTTTCCGTTAGGAGAACCCAGTCTTTAATTCATCCATTGCCAAAACCTTTCCGAAAGCTGTCACCCTTTCAAGATGAACAGAGTACACTACGACTAGGTGGAAGGCTAACCCATGCTCTCTTGCGATATGATCGTAAATATCCAGCACTTTTGCCAAGTCGATGTCGGCTGACCGACTTGATTATAGAATATTTCCACATCAAATACTTACATGCTGGAACTCAAACAGTGCATTTTTTAGTGTCTCAACAGTTTTGGATCATTTCAGCCAAACGCTCCATTCGTCGTGTCATCTCCAAATGTATACGTTGTTGGAAAACTCATCCAACCGTAACTCAACCTATGATGGGAGCTCTACCAGCCGCAAGAGTTTCACAGTGTAAACCTTTTTTGCATTCCGGTACCAACTTTGCTGGACCATTTCGTATTAAAACTAGCAAACTCAGAGGAGCCAAAACCACAAAGGCATATCTGTGTTTATTCGTTTGTCTCGTTACAAAAGCAATTCATTTAGAACTTGCTTCGGACTTATCTAGTGAAGCATTTTTGGCACCATTACGCCGTTTCATAGCGCGGCGTGGTCATTGTAAACATTTATACAGTGACTGTGGAACAAATTATGTCGGAGCCAATAACCAACTTCTAGCCTGTATGCAGGATTCAGCATCAAGGGAAGCTATTACTTGGCATTTCAACCCTCCATCTTCTCCCCACTTTGGAGGTCTGTGGGAAAGCGGGGTGAAATCTGTTAAAACTCACCTTATTCGTATAATCGGAAAGCAGGTTCTCACCTTCGAGGAGCTACTCACAATTCTTACCCAAATTGAAGCAATTCTCAACTCTTGCCCATTAACCCCTGTGAGTAACTATCCTTCAGATTTGAATTTTTTGACCCCTGGTCATTTTCTCACCTTAGCTCCCTTATCTGCGGTACCTGACCCTGATGTGACAGAAGTTCCAATCAATCGTTTGACAAAATGGCAGTTGTTGCAACGAATGCATCAACATTTTTCGCAGAGGTGGTCCATAGAATATTTGCACACCCTTCATCAGTGCTCCAAGTGGACTGATGACGATGTTCCGATTAAGAGCGGTGCCTTAGTTCTTATCAAATGTGACAATTCCCCACCACTACAGTGGCCCTTGGGCCGTGTAATTGAATTATTTCCGGGAAACGATGGTAAAATTCGTGTGGCAACCGTACAAACGTCCAGTGGCTTACTCAAACGACCAGTTGTAAAACTGTGTCCGTTACCATGATGATGGTGCTTTAAAATGATTCTCATTTTAGTGGGGGGCATGTCGCGTCCCGCTATTTGTATTGTCAATCCAATCATATGAAAACTGAGAGCATTCATCATCGGAAACTTCTTCTGACAGTTCATTTCATAGTGATGTCTTGGTATAACTGGCTATGGCATCCGTGGATCTCGGTTTTATAGATACAAGGGGGGTTAACTTCATTTCGCGAGTACTTTCTGAATCATTCGAGATGATAACTGTACGACTGACGTTTTCTTTATCTCTAATATCCGATTCCTTTCCGAACTTATACAGATCATCAGCTTTTTGAAGTAGATGACTAGTTTAAAATATTCGGATTCACGATCAGTTTGTTCTGATTGATTTCTAACAAGCACATACAGTGTCTTTCAAAAGTATCGGAACGGTCTCATATTTCAGAAACGGCACAGAGAAAATTTATGAAAATTTCGACAAGACGGTGTTTGATGATGCCCAATTCAATGATGATATCGGCAATGTTGCCAAATCAATAGTTTGTTGCCAAATCAATTTTTTCATATGGAACACCCTATTTGTTTTATTGCAATCAATTCAGCGACGCCTCATTACTTATGTATCCAAATATCAGATTTTAAATTGATGTAATTTGAGCAGCGGCAGAAATCTTAAAAAATAAAATGTCAGGCAGCTCTTTTAATCACGCCTCAAATACTAACTAATACCTTGAGAGAATTTTATGAACGCTTGGGCTATTGTTTAGCAAATGAAGGCAAACATTTTTAACACTTGGTCAGATAGTTTTCAGTTTCTGTTATTTGATTCAATACTCTATTGGATAAGAATTATTAAACAGTTGTTTTAACAAAAGCCATTTTGTATGAAATTTCATGATCTTTTCTCGAGCCCTTTTGAAAATATTGGACCGTTCGCAGATTTACAATCTAGTATTTGGAGATATGAGTAACGATGGGGCGCTGAATTGATTGCAATGAAAATAAAAAAGGTTTTCCATTTGGAGAAATTGAGTTACCCCAAATATCTGAAAAACTTTTGATTTGACAACATTGCCGATATCACCATTGAATCGGGCATCATCAAAAACCATCTTGTACAAAATTTCACCAATTTTTCTTGACCGTATTGGAAATATTGGATCGTTCCCAGACTTTTGAACGAAAATGCCATGTTGTCATATTTCAAAAACTACAATAAATAAAAATCTGATATTTGGAGACATAAGTAATGAGGCATCGCTGAATTGATTGCAATGAAAACAAATAGGGTGTTCCATTTGAAAAAATTGAGTTACCCTCAATATCTGAAAAACTGTTTATTTGGCAACATTGCCGATATCAGCATTGAATCAGTCATCGTCAAAAACCGTCTTGTATAAAATTTCAGGAATTTTTCTTGAACCGTATTGAAAATATTGGAACGTTCCCAGACTTTTGAACGAAAAAGCCATGTGGTCATATTTCAAAAACTACATTAATTCAAAATCTGATATTTGGAGATATTAGTAACTAGGCGTCGCTGAATTGATTGCCATGAAAACAAATTTTTCAAATGGAATATATTTGAAAAAATTGAGTTACCCTCAATATCTGGAAAACTGTTGATTTGGCAACATTGTCTATATTACCGTTGAATCGGGCATCATCAATGACCACCCTGTCAAAATTTTCGTAAATTCTCTCCGGGCCGTTTTTGAAATATGAGACCGATACTTTTGAAAGACACTGTATATTTACCTTCAATGGAATCAGGAATTTTGTGAAGCTTTTGAAACTCAACATCTGACTTTCGCGGAAAAACGGTTGAAAAAACCGTTTGTTACACTGGTCATGCTGACAGCATTTATGTATACCTACCTATCTCAGTTGCCTGCATCTAGTGTCAAGATCCTCTATTTTCACTACTCCTCACACGACTACCATCGACCACATAGTCGAAGACAATGTCAAGGCGGCCAATTATGAATCCTTCGGTCTTCGAACTTTGTCAACTTGACCTGAGCAAAGATGAATTCGGAGTACATTTATTAGTCTCAGTAGCTTTTTTGTTTAAATTTTGCCAAACTGGTTCAAACTCGAACACATAGTTCGGACCCCACCCCCGTTCATCATCGAAAACAAAACAAAGTTCTCCAACTGCTGATATGAAAGGCAAGCATATCAGTTGTAGCAATTTTGTTCTTCTTTGAAAGGACCCCGCACTTCTTTCATGGAAAACGGCCTTGGGTTGGGTTTATTGGAATTGCGGTATGTTGTAGTATTCGGTCACCCTGTCAAAAGTGTCAATTGGACCAATATGATCCTATGGTTATTTCTAGAGATATGGGTTGTTGAAGTTCAGGTCAGGTTAGCCGAGTGGTTCGAGTCAATGCTTTCAATCATTCTGGTTTTATCGGTCACTGGTTCAATCCCAGTGATTTCAATTTCATTTTTCTGACGGCCTGAGAAAGTGCTAGGAATCATACGTTAAAAGGTAAGACCTCGTTAGTCCTTGGCTCGCACAAGTTTCGACTTCTGAGGGCTGTTGTTCGTAGGGAGACGACAGCTGGTTAACGGAAAAAACATATTTTTTTTCAAACAAAAGAGTTAGACATGGCTATTTTTATTTCATAATTTTTTACACAAATAATTTTTCTCTTTTGACGGTTTTATTTTATGTTAATTCGAACAAGATTCCGAGCTTGATTAAATCTATTTTTCAATTATCTACATGGCAATCTTCAAACAAGAAGAACTTAATCAATTGAAGTCAATTATCAGAAATAATGTTCGATTTCCAAGTTCATTATATGATCATTATTTTACAATAAATCAATATTGAGAAATCCACTGGGTGATTCAACGTAAATAAGCAAAATAAAATGGCAAAATATTAGAACAGAAATTATTTGATAGATCGTGATTGTATGTTAATTATTTTTTTTCCTTACAAAGGTCCTGTGAACGGGTACCAAAAGTTGTTAGGGGATTATTCGTCAAATTTGATATCCACCCAGAAAAAGGTACCCAAAAAAAAACCTTCATCCTATGATTCCTGCTCTGGAATGAAATTTATACTATGTACTATTGCTTGTGAATAGCTAACCTTCAACATTAATTTTGGTGTTGAAAGTGCCTAAATATTCGCTGCGAGTGCGCGGAAAATACCAAATTTTGTAGTATAGTACTTTGCAATACATTTTCCAATTTTTGAGTAAAATAAAAAATCATATATGAGCCTTATTCCTATAGGAATACATCAAAATTAATGATGAAGGTTAGCTTTTCAGAAGCAAGAGGAAAAATCACATAAAGCCTGTTCGAAAATATAACATCTACACTTATCGACTTGTAGGCAACACCGGCTCATTTCTACTGCAATTCCCTACAAGACGATAATAATTAAGGATTTTATATTTTTGAACATATACCTTGTTTCAAACCAGAACTCATTCATGGATTGAAGGTGGTTTTGTGTGGTTCTCTGGGTGGATATCAAATTACCAGTAAATTTTTGAAACCATTTGGCTGCCTGTTCCTCCTCATTCACAATATCTTTGTTGATAAAAAAAAAAATACATAGACCCCAGCAAATCTCAGTGTTAAGGGACACCCTCACGGGTAAACCATGTATCAGGCCCGTCAGCTTCAAACCAACCAACCAACAATGTCTTTGCCGTAGGGTACTAATTGAGAGTACATTAGTATAAATTTGGAGAGATCTCATAGAGCCATTCTGTTGAGTGGGAAAGTACGAAACAGCTGTCGACAGATGATGCAGCTCTCGGAATTGAATTGAAAACACTCTTTTCATTTTGGATTATGTTTGCTTTGAACGCACTAGAAGCTTGAGTGAGCCTTAAAATTGGTGGATTCCTATCAATGAGTCGATAATCATCTAACTTAATCCACGGTTCGGTTCAAATTAAGAGATGGGCAGGGACTTTTCTGATGATAGAGTTCATAAATGATAAAATAAAGGTCAGGTTTAGCGTAGAATTGCAGCACGTCTAGAATATTCTAATGTTTGCAGAAAGGGGAACAGTAGTGTAGTTGAATACTTGAATCTTGATATCGTGTATTGGTTATTATTCTGTTCAGGCAATATTAACTATCAACCTCGACATAATTTTTTGAAACCATCCTCAAGATTTTGTCTGAATTGAAACGAAAATATGTTATTTAGTGTCAAACTCAACAATAGGCATTTGTCCTTTCATATCCTGAATGCCTGCCTAATGGCTCTTTTTTATGTAAGATTATTTGAGATTAATAACCAAAAAAAAAAATCCTCATGACTAATCTCTGTCTCAAAAATTGCCGTAAAAAAATTTTTCTGATTAAACTCATAATTTTTTAGCTTTGTTCCGAGCATGGATTCTCAAATACGATATAGCACCGTCATCTTTGGTTCCTAGCAATATGGGAGATTTATCTCTAACACGTGCGGCTATTGGACGTTCCATAAAGTCACGATATTTTAGTATATGGCCTATTGCAACAGCTGGATCAAGACTGATGAGAGTAAGTATTCGTTATAAAATGAATCGTTGATGTGTTTTTTTTTTGTATTGACTGCTGTTGTTATATTGTAATTATATTATATTATTAAAATTATGTTAAATTCAATTCAATCAAATATAAATAATTTTTTAGAGTTTATTAGTAAATTTTCCAAATTGTTCATTCTGGTTTCACAATACTGATACACCGTACTAACCGCACATTATTACTGAAATTTTCAAAAATAAAGGAATGTATTCGAGCATTTGAAGGTTGGCTTAAGTTATAGTCAAATCCATACTTTGTGTGGAAAATTGATTCGTTAATTCTATGACTTATTGAAATTCACCATAATATCTGATCCAGTCGTAGTCCAAACAGAAGGTTTTCTTCTTATTCTTCTCTTCTGCGTCTCCCTATTGCCATTGTCCGTTGCACTACGGAAACCCCGCGGATATAACTGCGGCACCCCTAGCAGCAGGAGGTATAAGGTCACTCATCTGTTCAACATGGATGACCTCAAACTGTATGCTTCGGGACGAAAGGATCTTTAGCAGTTCTTGAGGATAGTACAAGAGCAGACGCATCAGAGACGTATACTTTCCTATGGGTGGAACGACGCCGCTCCCAAGGGATAATCACCATCAAAAACTCTCTCAACGGCAACTATCAGTATAAACTCTGACAGACCTGGTCATAAGAACTGTCGGGCACAAACAAAGTTGTGCAATTAATTAATATGCTTGCCGTTCTGATTCTATTTTATTCCTTTGGAGTGATGAAATGGGAGAAAGAGCTGTGACAACTCGACGTGGAATCTCACAAAATGATGCATCTTCAAAGGAACTTGCATCCTAAATCGATTGTTTCACGGTTATACTTGGAAATGGTGGTTCTGACGTTGGGGGTTCTGAAAATGAGGGTCCTTCTTGGAATAATGGAAAAAATTGAAACTCTCACCAGTTTGCCGTAATTTTCAGAAATCTTATCCGAACGAACGTAGGAGGCCGTCATCCTTGGTTTACTCCGCCCGCTCAGGGCATATAATTCTCTGACCCGATAGTTACTTTCCCCACAATGTGGGGAGTGGTTATTGGGACAAATGATCCAGCGCACCCTTCCGAAATGCAGCATCGGAGACAGGGCCTGACTGAAAAATTGCTGACGGAAAAATAATAATGCTTCCTAATGAACACTCATAGAGTGTACCTGAGCGGGTAGAGGACGACTATTACTATTGTTTCATTCCATTTTGCTCTTTGCATGAAACGACTTATTTGATTATCTAGGAAATGTATAGCGTCATAATTCTTATAATAATCATCTGCTGAACATTGCAGATATAAAGATTTTTAACGGCTAACATCAGACCGCTGCGCGAATGGCGGTAATAAGTACAAACGCCTAGGAAGCTTCTTATTTCCTATTTACCAGTTGGTCTCAGTCATTCTCGAATAACCTGTTGTTTTGATTCGTTTGTTTCATGTCTCATATCTACCTAGTTAGACCGTGTTGCTCGAATAATCCACCTGTTTTTGAAATAAGAAACATTTCCAGTTCCATTTGAGGTCTGTACTCTCGAAAGGCCCAAAAATTTCACGCAGCTTAGCTGAATGTTGTTCAAAAGTTCTCTGCATAATCGTAACACCCTAAAAATACATCAGGCAAGTTTTCCAAGTGGGTTATCAATTTTATCAGTTTTTCGGAGGTTGCTAGAGAATTAGAAAGGCAAAAATAATAGGAATAATAGGAACTGGGTCCCAACTTTTTTTTTAATGGCATCTTCTATTTTTTATCAGTCTTTCGGTTTCCACATGATAAATTAAAGGTACTTTATAAACTTTTTTTTTTTGAAAAAATAGATGATTTTTGAGATTTTCAGATTTTTTTTTTCAAAATTCAAAGTTGTGCCAAGTCCCATTGAAATTGATTTTTTGTCAAATATTGCACGTTGAGACTCTTTCAAACGATATATCTGAAATCGACTAGTGATATACAGGGTGCGATAAAAAGATGCGATATATTTCTTATTTCAAATGGAACACCCTGTATATTATCAATCCATGAGAAGCGCCAACAGAGGCTTTACAAATTTCATTCAATATCGCCTATGGTAAAAACCAATATTTTTTAAATAAAAAAAAAAAAATGCCATATTTTTCATATTTACTCAATCTCAATGAATCTTAACGAATGAATTTTTTACCGCGATCTCAAATCTGGATGCCTTCTATCTGGATACTGTTAAGAATAAACTCTAGTTGCCACTAAACAATTCCTTTCTGATTCATCCAATAGAATCGTATCAATCAAATCAGTATGTGAAATCAACATTTTGATTGAATTGTATAAAAACTTCCCGAGAAAATCAATATTAGCTGGAAAATAACGTATAAACTGAAAAATCGATAAAAAACAAAGGTGCTCTTTAAAAAACCATAATCAATTTATTTATTATAATATTAGTCTTATAGAAACAACAATAACTCCAACGGCTAGACTTGAAGTTCAGGCTTTGAAATCGCGTAATCGTGCTCTTGATGGCCTTTACTTGTCAACATTGTCTGATTTCTTGAAATTCTTCAACCGGGGTATAACGTAAAAATAAGTTGCTATTTCTATATTTTAATGACAAATTGTATGATGTAAGACATATTATCACAATTCTATTATGAAGAAGAATTCCAATGTTTCTAGAAATTTTATTTTTGGTGTATTCACATCTATGGTTTCAGCCTGATGGCTGTGTTAGTTCATAATAGACCGCATTAGTGTGACGTCAAAATGTATGCAACTAATAGTGCACTGAGTCCTAACGAAATATATCTGAACGAAGCTGCGCTAACATGAACCTTCAGTAACCACTACATAAGGTTTAGAATCTGTGGTCGAAATTATAATGTTAATTATTTAATAATTTCGCTATTATCAGCAATATTTGAGAAATGTATGTATTTGAATTCGATAGAAGAAGAATTAGTACGTCTTAGAGGATGGCTAACGTAAAGAAGAAAGTCTTCTAAATAACTTCTGAATAAATTCCAGAAAATCCATTATGTTTCTAACTTCATGTTGTTTGCTCATAGTCGTGTCCACAGAACACACATTATGTCGTATGTAATATGTATTTGAGATTTTCGTGAAAAGGTATCAATGTCTGCGTAGATGAAAATGTCTAATAAACTTAATTCATCTTTCGACATCTTCAGCAATGTTTTCAAATTCGAATGGGAATAAAATGAAACACTTGACTCATCACCACTTTACTGTTTCGTGCCTAAATTATGAGCGCCATCTAGCGGGGATACACTTCCTTGCAGCATGAAGTTAGATGTATATGAATATTCAAATTTATGTCGTCTATAAATTATGAATAATCCTTTCAGAAAATTGTTTTACGGAAATATCGTTTCTTCCATCCTTCATATCCAAGGCCCGCTATAGACAATTCCTTCAAATATTTACTTATTTCGTGTGAGAGCATAAAACAAAAAGAGCTGTTACGATACTAGTATCGTTCTTATGTCATACGTACTTAAGGTCCAGAATGACTCATATCATTTCGCGCCAAATGATTTAGGACTCGGTGTAATGTTGGTTGCATATTTGTGACGTCATCACTAATGCAGTCCATCTCATGGGAATGAAGTTACCGATATATCAATCATCATGTGAGTCAAATATGTATTTTGACTTTCAGTTCATCAGTGATGATCAATTTGAGAGACCAATACAGGAAAGCATCAGACTATTTGCTTCGAAAACTCAAGTCTATTATTACCAATTTTCATATGAGGGGGCGTTGTATGGAGTTCAAAACAGATCAACAAGCGGTAAGTTGACGATAGCTTAACCGACAGCTAAAGTGTCTGCTACAAACTTTTGTGTTTCTTCTTGAAATATTTGGCTCTATGCTATCTAGCTTGAAGCTAACCTTGTTTTAATTTTCGTTGGCAGCAATGATATTTCAGCTACCCGTCCTGATTGGCCAATATGAATTTCAGTGTGTCAATTGTCATTTCTTATTAATTAATTAATTTCATTATTCATTTGTTTTCCACTTATTGTTATTGTAGGAAATGTAGGGGAACTCTTGTCTATGTATTGTAGGACCAGTGTCAATTGAAAGTTTATTTCGCGTGGCTTCGATTTTTTATTTTCGACTAATTTTATATTGATACATAAATTTTATCGAAGAAAAGACGAAAATCAAGACAAAGTTTTATTAAATACACAAAAAAGACTTTTCAACCTGAACAAACAATAAGCTAGTGATCATTACCACTGGAATCAAGTAATTCCATGGAATTACCTTTATAAAAAATAGGGGTTTGGAAAGAATCGCTCTTTGTTTCTTCTCTTCTGTTCAGGCATATACAATGAAAAGAAATATTTCAGCTACAAATTGTTTTATCACAAACACAATAGAAGTTTTATGTTTTTAGTTTCAGTTTTTATAATTTAAGATTTCCTTTTAACACGTAACACGTATCTTGTTTGTAGATTTCAACCTTTGAGTTCAATTCTTTTTTGCATCCTGTTTTATTTCAATGTTGATATCCAAAATCGCAAAACTCAAAACTTATTACATAAAACTTCAATTATGTCTAGGAAAATATCGATGTACCTACATGTATTGTGATATAACTGAAAAGTACAAATCTGTTTGTGAGAATTCTAAGTTGATGTTCAGTTTATTTCAATATTGCGAAAACTATTTTTTTTATGAAACTCCAAAAGTCATATGCCTCGAAGTATTATGGTAATTATTACATGTGGGACCTTCTTTCATACTCGACGAAATAAATTATTTCTTCATCATTATCACTGATGAAATCAATTGCATCCATTTTATCCCCCTACGAACGACAGCCCTCAGAAGTCGAAACTTGTGCGAGCTAAGGATTAACGACTCCTTACCTTTTAACGTGCGATTCCTAGCACTAATAGGCTAATAATAATAATACTCCCTCATAAACACTCGTTGAGTGTACCCAAAGGCATAGTCTGTGCGGGTAGAGGACGGCTATTATTATTATTTGCCGTGGCGCTCCGGGGCAACTTACTAATGTTTTAGGTGATATATTTACTTTTTAGCTGTAAGAAAACCTGGAAAACCTACAGCACCTCCTCGGGTGGTCGGTGTTCACTCCAAGCTAGCACTAGACGAGATTGGCATCTAGACAACTCGCAATACACTTGCCTTTCAACCAGTTATGCGGTAGCCTATCGATCCGGAAAAATTATCTTGTACCTACATCGGGCTCGAACCGACTATCGCTATGCTGGAGTTTCGAACGGCCTGTGCATTAGACCGCTAAGCCACCGACCACCTTCTCTCCTAATTTAAAACCTATAGGTAAATAAATATAATAATTGAAAAGGTCACTCCTAACCCAACACTTTGCTAGCCAACAGTTAGAAGCTTGACTGGCACTTCGAAGTTGCTGCTACTGTAGCAGACAGAATAGCTGCCGGTTTGGCCTTAACTATGAATGAAGAAACAGTTTGGCTGAAGGTTAGAGGTAGCTGACAGCTAAATTTGCTCAACTGTCGATTGAAAAACTGGCCCTTAGTGAGTGGAAATTAACAATGATTATCACGAAAACTTCAAATCATTTATAATAACATTTGAAGCATCAATAAAAATATGGATGAATTTAAAATATTCTTATCCAATCTCAACGCAAGTTTCGATTGTATAGTTTTGACTGAAACCTGAAAGCTATTAGAGCACAATATACAGGGTGTCCCGAAAGTGTGGTGCCAAATTGAATCAGAAAATTCCTCTCGAAAAATAAATAGGACTTTCCTCATATGTCTTTTCTCAAATGTCGTTCGTTGCATAGATGAAAGGTGTTGAATATGAAAAATTAAAAGTGATTTTTATTCATAACCTGCGACCTGATTAGATATATTGTGCTCCATCTTCTTCTGCTATTTCAAGGTGTTCTCCTTTACAGCAGCCCCTCAAGCACTAATTCCTTGAGTAATTTAAGAATTTTGATGGGGTCTATTCGTGGTATTTCTCCCACAGTCAGCTGGTGTGATCCCAGTATATTCAATCTCTTGTGATGTACAGCATAACACTCCATCAATATATGGTGTGGTGTTTCTGGATGTTCCCCACAGAATTTGCAGGTGCTGTCCTCCTCTAAGCCTAGTTTCCTTAGATGTTCTTCGAGTCTGCAGTGTCCCATTAGAAGTACCGTGATTGTCTTTTGACTAGTTTTGCTGAGGTTAATCAGTGCCTTAGATCTTGCTCGGATGAAGTTGCCGAGATCTTCAGCCTGCCTTAGCCCTGGAAGACTTTGCCAGTATGTTACTCCCATTGCTTCCTCAGTTCTATTGAGCCCTTCTTGAAAGTAAGATTTTTCAAGTCCGCAGAATGGTTCTGGCCCGATCAGTGGCATTGATGCCCCTTTTCGTGCCAGGATATCTGCTTGTTCATTGCCCTCCACTCCGACGTGCCCCCGTACCCACAGGAGCATTACTTTGTTCCTGCCTAGATCATTGAGTTTGTCTAGGCATTCCCATACCATCTTTCAGTTGATATTATATGAGCTCAACGCTTCAATGGCTGCTTGACTCTCGGAGAGGATAGCGATTTCCTTGATCCGGTATTTCCAGTCGAGGTTGAATTGAATGCACCTTTCTATGGCGTGAATTTCCGCTTGAAAAATACTGGGGTACTGGCCCACGGGTTCGGAATATTTGGTGCTAGGCCCAAAGACTCCTGCTCCAGTTCCGTCGGGAGTTTTGGATCCGTCTGTGTACCATGTTATGGTATTCATTCCCAGTGCTCGAATGGATTCTATGCTTCATCCACTCTTGGTATTTAATTTCGTCCGAAAAAAATTCTGGAATTTAAATTTCCGGGTAATTTCGTCAGTTGGGAGATCGGCAAGGTGTGCACCTCTGGTCCCTTACGTTGTGTGCTGTCCCTTTGATTCCGACTTTAGCCAACCTGAGGTTTGCTCTCCAAGCAGTTCGCCTCACCATGATATGGAGAGGAGTTAGGTCCTGAATCACCTCTATTGCTGCTGTTGGAGTCGACCTCATTGCTCCTGTTATACAAAGACATGCTAGTCTTTGCACTTGAGGAGAGCTCAATGCTCTTCATCCTTTGTGTAGCTACCATCTGTTCTTCTGAGTGACATTGGTCCTTGTTCTATGCCTTTCGCCATAGTTTTATACAATCTGGCTGCTGCGGGGCTTGATCTGATTATCTCACAAAAGCTCCTGAAGCTGTTCCTCTTGGCTTTCCTTATTTCTTTATTATATTTTGTCAGCCTTTTGGTGTATCCCTGCCAATCTCCATCCCGCTTGGCATGTTGAATAGCCAGCGGACTTCGGATCTCAGATTTGACAGGTGAACGTTCCACTAAATGGTACCACTGTGTGATTTTTTTTTTATGGGGCAGCTGGATTCGTATGCATCCATAATTGCCCCGTTAACCGTCTCTAGGGTCTGCTCAAATTCGACGTGACTGTTGCCGTAGAACTTGATCTGTTCCAGGTTGCATTTTAGATTGGTGGTGTATTTTTCCCAATCTCTGTTCTTAGGATTTCTGGTGAAGGTTGTTTGTGTCACAAGCCCTTCCACGTGAACATAATAATTCTATGATCGGAAATAGAGGGTTTGTTGAGACCCTCCAGTTCCTTACCATTCTACTGATGCCAATGAAAAAAGTAAAGGGTGATTACTATAAAAAACAAATATGTAGAAGAAAAGTGCAACAACAAAATATTTGAGTTACACAAAACCCATCAATTGTGTAATCTCGGCAGTCCGTAATCAAAATAGAGATGTCCTCCAAGAAAGCAGAGATATTGCGAATGAGTTCAACCTCAGATTTGTTGAAGTGGGAAAAACACTTGCAGAAAAAATTGTAATAAATCCACATCAAGAAAATACTTATCTGGAAGCTTTTCGTTGAAGTCAATGACTTCAACTCCAATGGAAACGAAAGGACTGATAATAATAATAATAATAATCCCTCATAAACACTCGTAGAATCTACTCAAAGGCATAGCCTGTGCTGGTAGAGGACGACTATTATTATTATTTACCGTGGCGCTCCGGGACGACTTACTGATATTGTCGGTGGTGTGTATTAACTTTTCAGCTGTAGGAAAACCCGGAAAACCTACAGCACCACCACGGTTGGTCGGTGTGCACTTCAAGCTAGCACCAGACGTCGGGATAGGCATCTAGGTAACTCACATAATACTTGATTCATAACAAGGCATGTGGCCACCTAAAGAGACCCGTGTACTTGAGAAAAAAGTTTCCGTACCCGAGCCTCGAACGTCTGTCTGATGCGAGCTAGAAGTTCCACTGTTAGAGACCTTAATCACTGAGCCACCGACCGACCGATGAATATCAAAATGGATAATGGACCTGAAAGAATGAAAAACTGTCGAAAAAGACGGCATGACAGCAGAAACTATCAAAGCAGTATCGGAATACATATTGCTTCCGCTTCAATACATGTGGAATAAATGTATAGTCTTAGAAATATGGCCTGTTATCAAACACTCAAATATCATACCAATTTTTAAAAAGGAGACAAGACAGTAGTAACTAACTACGAACCGATTTCTCTCATCACTCATTTCACGATGATCTTCGAAAGGTTTTTGAAAAACAGACCGACATCATTCATAACAAAGTATGGATTTATTTTCAAAAACCAATACGACTTTCAGGAAAAAACGTCAACGGAAGATGCTGTCCTTGCACTATCTAAAAAAATACACATATCACTGGAAAAAGGACGTCCATGTCTATGTGTATTCATTGCCTTTTGAAGGCTTCCGATATTGTCAGCCACCGATTGCTTATTGAGGCCTCAGAGCGAGTAGGACTGAGAAAAATTTGAAAATCTGCTATCAAATTACTCACAAAATAGGACACAAGAGGTAAAAGTGTCTGACATAATGGGTGACCTGAGAGGATTCGAATATTCAATCTGTATATAGATTAATTATTTTCACTTGATTCCCAAGGAACCGGTGTAGGGTATGCTGATGAAAACACAGTTTTATATGAAGCATGATTTAAAACATAAAGTTGAAAACGGGTTTGAAACTCTAAAAAAAATGGTTTGACAGCAAACTACTGACAATCAACATCAACAAAACCAATTCCTACCTTTCAGATGCAATAAAGCTGGAAATTCCACATTTCAACAACTCGACATGAAAGTTCAGGAAGGCACTTACAAAATTAAAGCTCTAGTAAATATAAAATAACTAATAGTGTATTCAGATTCATATATTATGACGTGGGAGAGAAATATTCTTTACATCACGAAAAACTCCAAACAATTTTATTTTAATTCAAATTCCGCAATACTTAAGTATCTGCCAATAAAGTTGATGAAAATAGTGTACACTACATTGGTGGAAAGTCATCTTCGATACGGAATTGTATTGTGTGGAGATGCTCTTGCCGCTTATGGGATTATCAGTGTATGCATTGAATTGTAATAGTATATTGTGCGACAAGTGGGGAAAGTTCAACTTTTCTCACGAGTGTGGAAGTTTGTGGCACGAGCCTGAAGGGTTTCACACTTTACTTTTCCTACAACTGCAAAAATTAGAAAAATACAAGTACTATTTAAAAATGAACAGCAGCTAACTACCTAGCCAACTAGTTCTTGTCGATTTTTGTTGATTGTGGGCAAAGTGCCGTGAGAAAAAATATTTCTCACAGTATGAGTAATACATCGTTATGAAACTTACTTAATTTCTATGAGAAATACGCTACTTTTCATAGCAGTTGTAGGAAAACAAAATACCTTTGCCAATCAGTCATTTTGCTGCCTATAGAAATCTTTGATAAGATAGTAACACATCAAATAAAAGAAGAGTTGAAGGTTTATTTGGCAGGATAAATCAACGACACTGTATCAATGCACAACAATAATAATCACCTTCAACGAACCAATTATTTGAAGAAGCAGTGTTTGTACTTTGTTCAGACGAAATCTACCCAAAACGACTCATATTGTGTCATCAATCATAGCTGACACGACATAAATTGAAGTAACGGTCGCTTTCTAGATGGAGTCTGGTTTTCATGAACAGATATTTTGATCGCGATAAAAAAGGGCATCTACTTTTTTATCGCTATCGAAATTACTTCAAATGGGTGTCTCCCACAGGAGTTGATTCATCAAGAGAAATTTCGAGAGTTCGGTCCTGATCGAAATACTATAAACATATTTCACATCAGCTCCGATTATTCTATCAAATATACCTAAACTATGCGATAAATTTAAGTGACAAAAATATCACCTATCATTTCAATTAGTTGATGAAACAACATTCCAAAGGTAAGAACAATTACCAATTACTTACAATACAAACCAAACATGATTACAAACACTGAAAGACTTGGAGGTCAACATTCCTGCCTGCCACTGAGCAGGACCGCACTCAGCAGTACATAAAATCAAACGGAAATTATCCATTCTGAAGTCGAGCCCTCCGGGCACACAAACAACAACACCAAACTAATCACGCACCACTTATGCTTCAATCACCAACACCCATCAAACTTCTAATTTCCCAAGCAGACTACAAGCAATCTTAATAGACTCACTGGACGGAATAAAATTAGAAGATTATATTTACTCCCAATCGGCACCAAAATTGGACCCAAAAATATTCTATTCGCATCCCGTACTTCCAACAACCCGATTTGTGTCTATCTTGCGAGTAAAGAACTCGTTGACGACTTCATGAATGACAACAATGGACTTATCGAAGTTATGGATGAAGTTCTGCAGACACGGAGACTCATAACACCTAATGAAAGACTTATTTTATTAAATTTATGTCCATCAATACCCCACTCTGTCCTAGAAAATGAAACCGGTATTCGCCTTTTCCGTTATTTTGCTATTACCAAGCAATAGCAAAATAACGGAAATGGCGAATAACGATGACGTTAATTTTAACGGAAGTGATACAGCATAGGGCTGAATATCTGCTTCAACAGCACAAACTACCTCCGATACCATTCATAATAATGAAAATGCAAACTCCCAAGATCAAAACACCGTAAATCACATCGCTCCACCCGATAATATTCAGAAAACCAATGAACCAAACTTGATTTCCAACACTCCTTTAGTTATTCCTACCACAACAGCCAAGCGCACCATTTCCGACGTGATAACTCCCCCACCAACGACGTCAGACGATAGAGAACAATTTCCAAAACCAAACCAAATGCCACCAAAAAAGGTCAGACCTAATCACCCAAACGAGTCCGAATTCAACCAACTTATGGCCCCTGCAAAAAAACTTTTCAAAGATGAAAAAACGTGCGTTACATTTGAAGAAATCTCCGATTTTTACGAAAACGCAACAGGTACGAATGATCTTCTGAGCCTGGTCAAAACATATATCTCCGACATTCCCTCATTCTTGGAATTACTGAAACAAATGTACCTATACTTCACAGATAAACGAATGAAAACGAAGTGCAATAAAATTTAACGTAAAATGAGAAAACAGATCGAAATTGAATTTATAGAACTCGACTATGAACCCGAATCAGTCGCATCACAAGACACCTTCTAGCTCCATATTCACTTGTTTATTACAATGGAATGTCAACGGGTACCATACCCATTATTAAATGCTTCAGATCTTACTATCAGAACTATCCCCCGAAATTATCAGTCTGCAAGAAACCCATTTTAAAGATGACTATGCACATAAACTCAAACATTTTAGAAGTTTTTATAAAAATAGAACGTATCCCATTAAAGCGAGTGGTGGAGTAGCCATATATGTGAATAACAAATACACATCCCAACAACTTCACATCAATGCAAATTCAGAAGCTGTGGCAGTAACCATACAGGCAGAGAAGAAAATAAATATATGTAACATTTACATACCACCAGGAGTTGCCCTAGACAAAAATGAACTCACGAACTTGATACAGCAGATTCCAAGTCCAAAAATAATACTCGGCGACTTCAATGGCCACAGCCCTATATGGGGATCCAAAAATCATAACAGAAAAGGAAAAATAATAGAAGATATTATCTCAAAACTTGATATGAATATAATGAATGACGGACGAAATACTAGATTCGATATACATACTGGTAACACATCAGCAATAGACCTGAGTGTTTGTGACCCATGTCTGTTTCCATATTTATCGTGGGATGTGTTATCCAGCCTATACAATAGTGATCACTACCCGATTCATATCACTTTCAATAAAAGAAGTAATAACACTGATTCCAATATTTCCAGAAATTGGAACTTTCAAAGAGCTGATTGGACAAGCTATACACAACAAATAGAACTGGACTTAAATGAAATTTCTAAACATAATACCATAGATGACATAGATGGAATACCCAACATTTTCACAACTACAATTTTGAAATCTGCAGACAAATTTATAGATAAAGTCAAACCCCCTCCTAAACATAAATCAGTTCCTTGGTGAAAAGAACATTGCGGAAAAGCCATCAAAGAGAGTAAACATGCATACAACATTCACAAAAGACACAGGACAGAAGAAAACCTACTAGAATTCAAGAAGAAAAGAGCTAACGAAAGATTCACAATAAAACAAAGCAGAAAATCTTGCAGAAATTTTGTATCCAGTATAAACAGCACAACTCCGTTGAGTCAAGTCTGGCACAAAGTTAAAAAATTGTCGATTGTCGACAACAACAGGCATATAAAATTACTAATAACTGACAATGAAACCATCACTGGAAATCAGGAAATAACTGAAAAATTTGCCGACCACTATGAAAAGAGTTCTTGTACCTCATCATACACAAATACTTTCCAGGAGTTCATGTCAGTCAGCGAAAGATCACAGATAGATTATAACGATGAAACCGGTAACAACATCAACTTACCAATCACACTAGATGAAATCAATAATTCTCTATTTACAAGCAAAAACACCAGCCCAGGACCTGACAACATATCACTTATATTCCTCCAAAAACTCTCAACTAGTAAGACATATTTACTCGAAATGTATATCAAAATACTGACTGGAAATGTTTTTCCTAGAGCGTGGCAAGAATCCATAATTATTTCCATCCTCAAACCCAATAAAACTAGATTCCTACCGATCGATTTCTCTCACCTGTGTGTAATGTTAATTAAGTCCTAGAAAAAATTATCAACAACAGACTTACATGGTACCTAGAACAACATCATCTCCTGATTCCGGAACAAAGTGGTTTCCGTAAGAACAGATCCACAGCAGACAATTTGATATGCCTCGAATCAGAAAATCATAAAAGTTTTGCAAACAACAATGCTTAACAATATTTTTTGAACTCAAAAAGGCGTATGACACTATTTGAAGGTATGATATCATAAAAACCTTACAGACATGGGGCATCAAGGGAAACGTTCAGAAATTCGTATCAAATTTCTTAAAGTAGCGCAACTTTCAAGTAAGAACAAATAACACCACTTCTTCCAAACGGATCCAAATGAACGGCAGTCTACAAGGATCCACCATAAGTACAATGCTCTTTCTGATTGCAGGTAATAATATCCTTCAACATATCAAAAACCCGGTGAAAGGCAGACTTTATGCAGACGATTTATTTATTTACACCAAAGGAAAAAACTCTGATAATCTCCAGGAAAACGTACAGAATGCCATAGAATATCTTGAGAAATAGTCAGAGGAAACAGGATTACGATTCTTACTCAACAAAACGAAATGCATACTCTTCACGAAAAAACACAACTGCATAGAACCACTATTACGACTTCATAATCAACCACTACCATATTGCGAAACTACATGACATTTGATAAAAAATTTACCTGGAAACAACACATTCAAAACCTGAAATCACAATGCCAGAATGGACTTAATCTAATGAAAACTCTTGCCAATAGACTGGGGTGCAGACTACTTCTGTCAAATGCTCATTTATAAATCACTCATCAGTTCTAAACTGGACTACGGATCCATTATATATCCTTCGGCAAAAAAGTCAGTTGTGAAAACACTAGATAGTTTATAAAACACAGCCATCCGTCTAGCAACTGGGGCCTTTCGTACCAGCTCAATCTCCAGCCTGTTATGTTTATCTGGAGAACCATCACTACATATAAGAAGGGAGTACTTCACACACACCTACAGTAAAATGAAAAAAATTGACCTACCCTTCTATGAAATATAATATCACCATACTCGATAGTTATCCACTTCACTTCTCAACACCTCCACCATGGACAATAAATATTCCGAAAATAAATACATCGTTACAAAATTTCAACAAACACGAAACTAATCCTACAATAATAAAACAACATTTATATCAACTCTTTGATGCACTGCCAACATACTCAAATATATATGCTGACGGATCCAAAACCCCGGAAGGAACAGCTGCAGCATCCTCAATAAAGCAGTTCAAGGCCACTCATAAACTCCCTTCGAGATTTAGTGTTTTCAACGCAAAGGTCTATGGAAAGCCGTGGAATATACAAAAAATTAACAATTGCCGAATAACCTCATCCTTACTGACTCCCTCATTTCCATAATGAGCCTCTCCCAAATCTATCCTCACAATCCAATACTTCAAATGATAAAAGTAGAACTTCAACACCTCCAACTGAATGAACAGAATATCATATTCGTAAGGATTCCATTCCATATTGGCATTGAAGGAAATGAAAAAACTGACCTGCTTGAAAAAAATACAGCAAATAGCGATGTACCACCAAGTACAAATCCTAGTCCGATCTGATTCCAAAACGGCTGTGAGGAACATTTTAAACAACAGCTGGCAACAACAATAGAACAACAGTGAATCAAAATTGAAGGAAATAAAGAAATTAATACATAAATGGAAATACACCGAAATGCCCACGAAACATCAGGTAATTTTGGACATACACGACTTACCCATGGCCATATCATAGCCAAAACAGAAGAACCACACTGTGATATTTGCCAAACAAAAATTACTGTGAAACACATCCTTCAAGAATGGCCGTTATACCACCAACAAAGAGACGACAATAACATCCCAGAGAGTATTTCCTAGACCCTAGGAGAATGTTACGTAGCTGAAAATGTGATAAACTTTTTAAAAGATAGTAATAATTTAGTACCAAAATAGCAATGAATGTCTTTAATAACTGTAAAAGTTGATGAGACAATAAATAAAGCTAGTTAAAAAAAAGAGAAATTTCCATTTTTTTCAATTTTATTTTTATTAACGTAATGTGTATAAAACAGCAGAATTTACGAATGTCATGTTGACAGTTTGCTAATGGCAAGACATACTGCGCTTTTTAGAATTTTCAGCGCCATCCTAGTTTTGAATACCATTATTTACATGGTGATTCACAAATAAAAGACGGTAGTATTTTCAAAACTTCACTATTTCTACTGTGCGACAATGAATTATATTCTCACATGGTTTTCCTCAGTGTAATATTTGGACGGGACAATATTGAACAGTATATACTCATTATACAGAGTGGTTCATAGAGAGAACGACAATCTGAAATATTTTTTTTAAAGATTTATTCATATCCCTTAACAACTTATGGATTGATTTTTGAGAAAAGTAATACCACTTCCAACACATACGATATGGTTTATTTATTGGAAGGTATTCATTTTCAAGAAAATTGAAAAATCATTTGAAAAAGTAACCATTTTCGCAGTTTATAATTATTTCAATAACGTCTTGGGAAGTATGAATCCTACATGAAGAAATCGTATTATAATTTTTCAACATACAGGACATCAAAAAAAAGAATTTACTGATTTTTTTTATTCAAATTGGAAAGTTGCATGGATTTTATATGTTGAGTATATGAGATTAATATGTTTGGTTAGATTTGAATGAAAAGGTACAGCTGGTAATATTCACTGTTACAGCATGATTGAAAAATAAATCAAAATAAGTTCTTGCAAACACTTAATAATTCAGTACACCACAGAATAACCATTCCTTGAAGTAAATTGATAGCATAACATTAAAATTGCATGAACATAAGATTTGATTGTTTCATAATTATCTACAAAATATTTTGATATACATATCTTTGTCCGATATAACTAACAAGTTTTTATACACGGGACTAACGATAATCAGCCATTTTCTATGGGTACTTATTTCGTAGAGGCGGACACTTCACAATAGACATGGAAAGTGATTTATATAGTATATAAAAATGATGAAACAATAATAGTCCCTATCTCGCTTGAATTATAAGAATGACGATCGATACTGCCAAGAACCAAATCAAAGATACAAACTTATATCACAACAACTATTAGTTAAATTACCTGGTTTTGATCATTATCATCTTGAACTATTGATACAATTTAAATATCTGTGAGCTCATTCATAATTTTATGAACAATTTCAGGAGTTGGACACACTGAAGATTTGGGATATATCTTCGATTTAGAACACAAAGGTTCCCAGCAAGATTACCAAACTAGATTGAGGATGGTGAGATTATGGAGTAATTTTGTTAAGTATGGAAATCCAACACCAACCAAGGACCCACTTCTGCAGAATATAGAGTGGCCTGCTAATAAAGGTGGAAATGGACCTCTGAAGTGCCTCGATGTTAACGAAAATTTGTCTATTATTGAATCGCCCAATAAATCTAACATGGATTTCTGGAAAAATTTGTATGCGACATACGGAAATCCTCCATATGATACTTACTGAAAGGATTTATGCATTTTGAATGTTGTGATTATCATTGAAGTTTCATGACCAGTATACATATTTCAATCTTGATTGATACTGAAATACATTGTTGAATTGTCTCGTTATTCTTAATTTCAAATATAATCAAAAACAAATATTGGTTTTCCCAAAGTTTCACGTTTCAACAAAAGCTGATTTTTAATTGAATTGCGGAATCTTTAATGTTTTTAAATATATGGGAACGTTGGGCGCTATGGTCAAGAAATTATAAAATTATATATACCTCAACAAATCGAAGAATTCCATCTCAACTTAATTTCTTCCTCTTCTTCTGCTTCCCTTGGATGCTATCTTGTTGCTTTTTCTTCTTCACAGGCTCTAGTTGAACTCGTCGCAAAGTTTCCTACGTTTGCAAAGTTATTACTTGCCGTGTTTCCAAGTCTTGAAATTTATATTATCAACTTAACAAGGCTAGAAAAGCTAGTATATGAAATTTATTAAAACAGGATTCAACAACACTTGAATATTTATATTGAAATAATTAACAAAATAATCACAAATAATCAAAGATTTAATAAGGGACATTCAGCAATCAATTGTTCGTCGGGTGACAGGAAGAACTCACTAAGTGCTATTTGAACAATTGAGATAATTATAGATTTTTTCCTGTTTTAAAACATAAATCCATTTGAAAAGCAATTCTTAGTCAAACAGAACATAATGATTAAACATATTTTACTTTACTTCTGAGTATTAGAGTTTTTTATATACATTTTTTAAAATTAGAAGTTATTAACGAAAAAGCACTTAGTGAGTTTTTCCTGTCACCCGACGAGTTATTGAAACTGATTATAAATTCAACAGAAACTGATCATGAATCAAAATGAATGATGCAAGATGATGCGTTAACATCTTAACTACATGGAAGCAACTATTTATTTTAAATGAAATACAACGAATGCACTGAGAGTTGAATAAGAGAATCATAATGACTGAATGGATGAGAGGAATAAGAAAGACTTTCTATGAAACTAAAATATTTTTAATGAAAACTGAATGATTTCTAATATTGAGATTAGACTTGAAACCGAGAGCTAAATTTCATGAAGTAGAAAAATTCAAAGTTATCTCCACAAGTTAATATCGCAATCGACTAGTTAGGTGGTGAGATCTATCGATTAGACATTGGGAAAACCAATGGACTTCTACCACAAGTTATCTAATATTAGTCCAGTTCTACAAGAAACTTCTACTTCAAAGAAAGACTATGTTATAAATCGATATATCGACCTTGGTCTCTACACCGTTTAGAATATCCTAGAGTTTCTAACGCAAGATCTCATTTGCCATCAGCGCTTGGTCTGATGATGGACGAGGCGTATCGAAACGTTGGGATACCTCACAAAAATAATGAATATAACGTGAGCGGCTACGTTATACCCCTGACGGTCCTAGAAAGTACGTGACTTCCTGTTATAAGTGAATTTCGAGTATAGAAAGAAAACAAGATGGATTAATTTGATAAGTATATTAAATAAACATAGATTAGTTTCAAATTGAATACAAGTACTTCCATTCTAGTTCTACTTGCTGTCCTGCAAGTTAGACCTCTTTAACATTTATCAAACACACAATATAATAATATAATGCGTAGTAACCAACATCTGAACTACTTAAATTACCCTTGAAAACATGCAAGTTTAAGAAACGCACATTCAACGAGACATTTCTTACATTACTAGCCGTTATTGCTACTGACGGAGTTATATTAAAAACAGTTAATAAACAATGGTAGCAAGCACATAAATGTTTCACATACATAAAACACACTTTTAAAGATAGCAACCTCATAATCATTTCAAATACCCTTGTTTTTCGCAATAAATCGATATATTTATACCAAAAACACACTTAGTAGGTTACATGCGATAAAATCAGGCAAATAAATCAATATAACATTTATCAGACATGTAAGACATAATCAAAATGGGTAATCAGTTCAAACAGTAATAAACACAAATCAAGCAAATACACAAAACATTACATGATACCTAAAGGAATACACCAAAATCCGAAGTAACAGTAAATACTTTCACTGTACTAGTAGACATAAACCTTTAGTACAATATAAACGATAGCTGTACCCATTCATGGTTCCTAAATAAAGGACAGCTCTTACCACCAAACATATTATCCACTCGACAGGTGAAAATAATATAATAATTTCACTTTCAGTAGCAAGTATGTGAGCCATAGCAGGGTTGCAGATGTCTTTTAAGGCGGCTTATTTCCACGAGAAGGCACATAATTCTCCGCACTCATTATATCTGTTCAGACATTATATTCATGATCGTTTCTGGATAACCTTTAATAGTACGATAGTTTCATCTTGCGGTTTTAACTGACGAAGTGATTTCAAACTCCCTTGATGAAACTTCGAGGAACTCCGGTGTTCGCGATAGATACTAGACTACATACTGCACTATTCCAAACACACTTGTAACTAGAAGATATTCGCGGCAGTGAATAAACCATACTCCGAGGCACTCCAGTGTTCGCGATAGATTAGACTACATACTGCACTATTACATGAAGATGAACTGGTAACGCACTTGTATAGCTGATACTTGGAAGATAATCGTAGCACTGGTCGAGACGAACTGATTTTTGTTCTCAAATCTCCGGTCTTAAATACCATCCATGACCACTCGCGTTGAACACGTGAAGCAATAAAATACGACCTTTGCATAGATTAATCATGTTTTAATAGCGTCCAGTGACACTTTTATCGTAATTTATAGCAATTAGCGAGACGAATTTACGACCATAACTTATTGAAATCATCTTATGCGCAGTCCGCTTTCAAACAGAAGAGAGATGCATTCAACATTGTTTATTATTTTGATATCTTTGACTGATATTCGAGAATAATGAATTGCATGACGTCGTTTGATGACGGATCATTTCTAATAATCAATATGGGACAGGGTGGATCATGACAACTACTATATTAGACATTTGGTTTAATCGTGAATGTCTGCGCCGTGACTTGATTGCAGGAATTTTAACTTTAGCCGATGATGAACCTATATAGGTTCGAAATATGTACTTTTCCTTATGACTGATCGATGATTGTCACCACCTGAGTGATTGATTGCGATATTGAATAGTGGAGATGACTTTGAGTTCTTCTACTTCATAAAATCATACCACTCCACTTTAATACTGAAGCTATCTAATGTCAGAGATTCTATAATTTTTTGGAAAACTATCAAAGAATTTCATGGCTTCGCAGCACCAGTTGGACTATCCTACATTGTATAGAAAAACTTTTATAACGACTTTCACCCTCTGAGAATAATCGATAACAGTACGTACTTTGATGCCAAGCACCCTTTTCTCGATTCACAAATAACTACTGATGACATATACGCTGTTCTCAACAAATGTAAAAACAACAAGACGCCTGGGAGTGATGAAATACCATACGAATTCATTAAAAATATATCTCATAATTAGATACTCTATCTCACTTCTGTTTTCAATAGAATAATTGAGAATTGTACTGTACCGCAAAGCTGGCCTAAAGTTATATTGAGAATGTTACATAATTCTGGACCTTTTGATGATCCCGCCAACTACAGAGATATCGCTCTGGTTAATTGGGTGACCAAAGTCTCCACTCATGTACTGAATCGATTCGTGGGCTGAAGATGCCCAAGTATTCCGTGAGTTTCAATCGGGATTCCGCAAGAATCGTGTATGTATTGACAACGTTTCTGTTCTTTCCTCAATCATACAACTTCATATAAGACAAAAGAAGATAAAAATATTTGCTTTGTTTGATTATTTCAAGCGAGAATTCGACTCTGTATACTGTATAACTTGCTCTGGCAGAAATTGTTCTCCCTTGGTGTGATTAGTAATGTCATAAGGGTTATTAAAAACTTATATGAGAATGCTACACTCAAAGTGAAAGGCAATGATGGACTCACAAAATCTTTTGATGTTACCACAAGGGTTCTATAGGGAGAGTCATTGAGTCCACTTCTCTTCAATGTATTTATATCCGAGCTGTATGCTTTCTTCTCAGATAAAAAATGACTTGCTGATGCCGATGACCTCGTTATACTAGTCGAATTTGAAATTGGTCTCGCAAAAAAATTGGGAATTCTTGAAAATAAGTTAACTGGTAATACTAAAAAAACAAAAATTATTAAATTATGTGTTTCTCGCAGGAAAATTTTGGATTGGATGAATTTTCAAGATTTTTATTCTAAAACAAAAATGTTGAAATTACCTTCACGTATTCCTACCTTGGGGTATCATATGTTGTATCCTCCACTCTCTTTAGAGACATGACAACCACCTCGGTTATAAAAGGAAAACAGGCAATAGGAGCAATTCTTCCTGGAGCAAAACAGATTCTTGGAAATGCAAATTGACAGTGTAAGTGTAATGTTCAATTGTGTTCCTGTCTGGGGACTCAGATATGCTGAAATGTTGGAGCGTGTACAGGTGGGTTTCCTTAAAAGAATCCTACTTTTACCTATCACTTCAACTGACTATATAGTTAGATTAGAAACCGGTAAAGTCAAATTATTTCATAATGTTTCCAAACTCTGTCTCAATTGGATAACCAAAATACTGAACAAGGATGACACCAGTGCCGGACTGGACAAGTTAGATAGTGAGAAAAATCTCACGGGGCCCACCGCCCATTTGGGGTGTCGGGGCTCTTAGGAAAACAGACATGGAAACAATAATTTAAAATTAATTAAGAAAAAAGGTCAAATGTCGAAATTGGTTATTGCCATAAATATGACAAACGCAAATATTCACTTTCGATTTGGTAGAATTTCTTGAGGACCTCTTGCAATGTGGCAACAGTGATGCGCGAGTATGTATGGTCGGTGGGCGGTGGGCGGTTTTGGTTTTGGCGCGCAGCGCGCTGGATTACTGATTAGTCGATTAGTCGTATGCGAGACACTGAGACAGCAGAGAGTAAAGCCTGCATGTGTCCAAAACTAATTTTATTTGTCGTAGTTGCAAACGCGGCCAGGTAAATAGAACTAGTAGTGTAGCTATGGGCGTTTGAATGCACCTTGAACTTTGGACTCTCGGTTCGTCGCTGGTCTGCGTTCATCGTGTGACGTAGTCGAGAGAGATCCCTTAGATTGATAACAATTCTCCACTACCGCGCGCTTATAATATATAATAAGAATATTGATTGTGGATGACATATTCAGACTCAAAAGACAGGATTTAAGAGAAAAAAAACATGGCGGCTGTCAAATGTTATACCAAGTGGCTCAAAATACAGTATTTAATTGAAAAAAAAAAAAAACATGGCAGCTGCCAAATGGTATACCAGGTGTCTCAAATAACAATATTTTAGAGAAAAAACATGTCAGCTTAACGGAGGTCGTCACCTTCAATGTGCGATACCCATTGGAGTATTCAGAGACACAGTTATGTTTACTAAGTACACAATTTAATGTGCTACTCCCATTTACGTTATTGTTTTCGTTTTTCATCACCATCATCAGGTGGGAGGGGAGGAGATAACATTATTTTTGGAATGTGTGTGTAGTTGTGTGTAGTTGGAATAATCAGTAATAAAATGGCATCTAAAGAATACGGATGGAAGGTGGAGCAGTTTTGTAGACGTATTCAAGAACTAAAGTCAGATACTCAATTTTTAGAAGAAAAGGAGAACGTTTTGAAGCAGTTGAATAATTCGGGCATTCAAGACAAAGTGTTCAATCGAAAATTGCCGCAAACGAGATATCCGTTAAGAAAAATCCAGCCTCATGCATTGTAGAATATGTCTCTGCAATTAAAAACAAATTTTATACTTTTTACAGCAATATTGAATAATTTTTTATACGTCAACGTACCAAAAAGAGTGAAATACATGGCAATATGCGTGAAGCAAGAAGATTTCAATCGGGGTTGCAATAGAACTCAATGGAAAACAATGCATTTAACATCAGTCAATGGAGGGCAATTAGCAGTATTTGTTAGCCATGTTCCGAAGAATATAGCGTTCAAGTACAAGCTGAAGCTGATATTTGAAGATCTTCGAGAAATAGACACAAAAACTGAGGAATTTGTTCCAGCAGGGCGTGAGAAAAACAAATCCAAAATGGAATTTCGGCTTTACAGAATCCTCATCATAGTATCTACGATATTAGCATGTATATTGATCAGAATTGTGAAGGAAATAATTGTAGTGGTTAATAGAAATGGCATTACTTTTTTTAAATGAAAAATGTAAAATTGAATTCCAAATTGTATTCATCGAAGAGTTGAAAAATATTTCATTATAGATATAAATACCACATTCAAAGGAAATAGTTGAAACTGATAAAGAGTTTCTGAAGCACATTCGAAGGAAATCGTTAGAACTGATTGATAATCATGAATTCTGAGCCTGGTAAGGTCTCTTGTTAGAGTACTCTTAATGAAGTGAAACCTGTACAATTTCTCCGACATGATTTTAACATGTGCCGGTATTAAGTCGACGCCAGCAAGGGCGCGCAGCGCTTCTGTCTCAAAAAAAAACAAACAGGGTAAGTTAATTAGGTGAAAATACAACAGGTTGTCTGAAAATGCGTCCCGAGCGCGCTTGGAATATGAGAACAATAATAACTGTAGATGGAATATTCGAAGTATGGAAGTGTAATGATAAAAATGATGATTGAAAAAAATAAAAAATAGCATGGCGGCGCCTCACACTCGATATCTGTCAGTTGTCATTGGTAATATCGTTGAAGAAAAAAAATGTGACAAATAAACATGGTTGTACAGGTACATAAAAACATGGCTGCTACATGTATGTGTCAGATGGAAAATGGGTCATTGGGGGTAGCAAAATATTCAGCAATAGTATTTACAGGGCGTATCACACATTATTTAAGAGAAAAAACATGGCTGATGCATGTGTCAAATGTCATGTGGAAAATGGGACGCAGAAAATACGTATCATTGGGGATATGGGGACCCAATAGAAAAATATGGTGATATTTGATACTGAGTGTTCCAAAATTTGTTAGACATACACAGAGTGTTCAATTCAAAAACTATTCATGATAGGAAAAAAAACGCTCATAGGACGTTTTAATCCTAATCAAGAAGGTATACAGAGCATCTCATTTATACAAAAAAAAAATATGTTTTAACAGGAGTTTAGCGTTTCAACGTGCGATCCCAATCGGAAATGTATTACATGTCATTGAGACCTAATACGTCAGCGCTATCATCAGGAAGGTGCCCAATATGTGAATTACCAACCTTCTTGGATCTTTACGAATCATCAGAAAATAAACACTTCCTATTATTAAAAATTGAGATAAAGCATTGAGAAGGGTCCAAATTTAGTTACTCCCGATCGTACGATTTCAATAATTTTGATACCAATAGGTTTGATTCGATGTCACATTTTTAAGCATTTTCCAATGCCAAATCAATCATTCTTCTATCAACTTACGTTATTCGTTTCATTATCAGTTGGCATTGAAGCGTGGTCTCCGAGCCAGCGTTATCGGTAATAGAAAAACGAGCAGATTGATATGGAGTGTTGCCGGTTGTAAAATTAAACATTGGGTTTGGGGATAGGGCATTGCCGGTTGTAAAATTAACCTTTGAGGTTAGGGATGTATCATTTAAAAGAAAAAACAACAAAGTGTCTCAAAAGGCATCATTTAAGAGGAAAAGACATGACGGCTGCTTGCTAAATGCTATATCGGGTGTACCAACACATCATTTGAAAGAAAAAACAACAGGGTATCTCAAAACGTATCATTTAAGAGGAAAAACATGGCGGCTGCTCATTGAATGTAATACCGAGTGCACCAATAACATGTCATTCAAGAGAAAAAAAGATCACTGCTGCTTGTCAAATGTTGGGTGGGAAAATGGGTCGAAGCAAAAATGCATCATTGGGGATTCAAAAGTTTTCGTTTTGCGTAAAAAGTTTGGCTCATTGGATGTCATGATGGGGGAGGCCGTCATTTTGAACGTGCGATACCCATGCGTAAAACTGCAGCGTTTCAGCTTAAAACTGTAAGCGAATACGCCACCAAAAATTAGTAAGTCACCCCAGAGCGCCACGGAAAATAATAATAATAAACGCCGTTCTCTACTTGTACAGGCTACGCCTTTGAGAACACTCCATAAGTGTTTATGAGGTATAGTTGATTTTGAAAATGCATGTATTAATGATAAGTTGTCACAATATAATGACAGCTATTTATGTCTCCAGCCGTGTACAGATAGTCTTTTTCTGTACATTCTTTCAGTTTTTCTAATTCTACCATCACAAATAAAGTCAGTAAGTGTATTCAAATAAGCTTATTGTTGGGGCATGCAATATCAAACATGTTCCAATTGAAGTCTCCTACTTCAATAAGTCTTCTTTGGAACTCATTGTACTTGAAGTATGTATTTCCCTTGAAAAAATACATATGGCCATCTATATAGCGAAACGCTGAAGTGATGTCATTGGGAATGTCTGAGAAAGCATCTTCAATACGGCCCCTAGTGATAATTCCCGCTGCATTAATATTCACTCCATCAAATTCAATGAAGGAAGTATTATCATAAAAGATAAAATATTTTCCTGCATGTGTTTGAAAAAGTGCATTTATTTTAGTGTTTGGACGTAGAAGGGGGATTTCTACATCTTTATCGATTTGTAAGGTCGGAAATAAACTTTATTATTGCTGACAACCAATAAATTACCATTAGAAGTTTCCATCGGTACATAATTCTGTAGTTTTTCAGGTTCAGTAATTTTCTTATTTTTATCGCTAATATCAAATTTCCATATCATATCCTTCACAATAACATACAATCGATAGCTTGGAAAGCCTGGAGCGTACGCCAAAAACATTATATCTGGTGGAGCTTTAACTTCACATAAATTTTTATTGAATTTAGGTGAATGATGAAGGTGTTGTTTGCTTGTAGTATGAATTGGGAGCGTAGTTTTGAGGAAAGTGGTAGGAATTTGAGTAGTAGTTGTATCTGGCGGTATATAATTAGGTATAGCAACAAATCGGTACTTTCGACCATATAGTACCCCAAGTCCATTGATGTCATCTTGATGGATAGGGCGCATTTTTTGTTGATACCATGGATACATGATTGCGTCCTTCGTATTGCAATGACCTAAACCTAAAGAATGCCCAATTTCATGAACGGCTGTCATCAATAAATTCGAATAGCAGTAAGGCGTTTCATTATATCCTGTATACCATTTTTCTTCATCGTCAAAATGAATTTCTATACAAGAGTTGTTACGTGCTTCTGGAAAGAAAGCAGGACCATCAAAAGTCGAAGGACAATATGAATTACCCATACAATTCCTTCGATATTGATGATAACTTTTAAGGAATATTATCGTGATATCTGAATTAGGTTTCGTTACCATCTCAAATGTTAAAATGGATGCATTCTGCCACATTTCAAAAGCTTTTTCATTACTGCAAGGTATTCATTATAATTTTTGTTGAATGGATAGCGAGATAGGTACCACCGCAGATGAGTTTTATTCCATTTTGTTGAAACTGTATACTCGGTTTCGCCATGTTGACATCTGGGTCTCGTAATAAGCTCCATTGTTTCATTATTCAAAGTTCCATCTACAGGTAAATCATAACGTTCTTGGAAATTACTAACAGCTGTTGAAAAATCTGTCAGCGAACTATTATCAATATACTCATATGTTTCCAAATAGTGTTGTAGAAAAGTTGAATTTGCTGCTAGTAATGGTAAGAAAGCAGCCAGCACGATTATGACCAACCTCATCATTGGTTTGTTGTACACAAATGACTGTAATCGTAATTCATCATTTAACTAACAATTCCTCACAGATGAAGTAGCGACCAATAGTAAATCGCTCGCTGCGCCACCTATGAAGTTCTTGAAAAAGCACTCTCTGAAACTGATAACGAGAACGAATTTCCGGTGTAGTTGGTATTGTGGTATCAAGAAAAACAGAAATGATTGGAAATCCACGCAAATCTTTAAATAAATAAAACAAATTACCGTTTAATTTTTATTGCATAAATCATACACAATTTTTTGTTTATAATAAAATAAATATTCACGTAAAGCATCAGCCAACATACTATCTAAAGATGAAGCTTGACAAAAACCTTCTATAATTTCTTCCAAACTCAAATTGGATTTATTTTCACGTAACCAAGATTGAATAATATCAAAAACACCTCGATAATAGTCACAAAAGTTCATAGCATCCAGCATAGCGATACGGTCAGACAGCACCCCCAAGTGTTTATTGAGAATGTCGTTCACATCTTGTTCAGACAACTCCATGTTCGTGATATCCTTGGAAATGGAAATTTGTTTGGTATTACTTTCGATGTACTGTGTGATGTAAATGTAATCCCCGCAACGTGTTGTGATTGGATCATACTCATCTACATACTCATCGATTTGTGATTCAAAGAAATTTTCCTTTATTTCTTGCAGGATGTCAATGAGGATTGCCCATTCAAAAGAAGCAAAATTGATAGATCGAATGAAGAACTGCTGCTTCAAAATGATGCATGAGCTAAAATCCCTGGAGGGACTTATACCACATCGAATTTCGTAGGATGGCATAGGGAAGACCATCAACATCAACTGATGTTCGTTCCGAGCTGCCATTTCGTATTGCCCCAATGCTCTGTCGATGGCATTTAGAGTTTCTTTATAATCTTCTCCATCACTATCGCACATTACTTCAACTTCACTGAAGTAACCACAATCTTGAGACATTTTCGTTTTCAAACTGAATATTCGTCTGTGCTTGCATACGCTTTTAAAGCTTCAAATCACGTGGTCAATTTTAGAATTGTTGTTGCATGTTTGTTGACTGTGAAAAAAATATTTGAAAGACCCCCCCGGAATTATATGATTTGTGTTTGTTTCCCATGAGATTCTATACAAAATCAACGTTTTCGTTCCAACTGTTATGTGTGTTATCCAAACCGAGCCATTTAACGTACATTTTTTTGCCTTTCTTCCTCAGAACTTCTTCCACGAGATATATATCTGGATTTGCAGTTTTTTGTAATTCCTCTGCATAAAAAGCACCCTTGATAGGAGCACCCTGCATATCTTCCAGCATGAAGGTGGCAGGGTTGGTGATATTGACTTTGATGATTTTGAATAATTCCGTAGTCCAATTGGGTGTGTAACTTTTTTCGAAAACGTGCTTTGCCTCACTAATTCGCACAACATCGCCGACGTTGAATTTTCTCGGTCCAGCTATTTTCAAGTGGCTGTATGTTGATTTGAGAATTTCTTTTTGGTTGGTTTTATCAATTTCCGAAGGTTTCATACCCGTCTTTGAATGGCGCGTATCATTGTAAGATTTTGTGATTTCAGGTAATATATTCAGCCATTTGTAGGTGCCATTCGAACTGAAATACTTGTACAATCTTTCCTTCAAAGTTCTTATAATCTGTTCGGCCATAGAGGCTTTGAGGATGCTGTACGTATTGTAGTGATTTATCTCATGTTTTTTCATCAAACTCTGGAATTTACTGTTGTAAAATTCCGTTCCCTGATCGGTTTGTAGATTTTTTGGACATCTGTGCCAAAATATCTGCAAACGTTTTGGTAATTTCCTCCCCCGTTTTCGTTTTCAACGGTCGAGTCCACACGAACTTCGAAAAACAATCTATAACGACTAGAATGAGTTTGAAATTACGATTTTGATGGGCGTAAGGTCTCATTTCGGCCAAGTCCATTTGCCATAAATCATCTAAGCCTTTAATAATGGTGCGACGTCGAGGATAATTTTTTCTAATTGGTTTGTGCAGTTCACGGACAAGTTGAATCTTGTCTTTGGAAGCCATCACGCACATATGTGATGACGAAATTGTGAAACCTACTATTTTATTATGGTGATGTATACACTACATTTTGTCTTTTAGTAATCTCCTCGACAGCAGATTTTACACTCGCCAAATCTGAATTTATTTTGGAGATATATTGTGAAATATCAATTCGAAACTGGTTTAGTTCATTTGTGGTTATCAGCGTTTCCTTGTGCTTAATATCCAATTTTAAATTGTGTGCATGAATCGAATCGGTTATTTCAGAAATTTTTTTCAACAAATCTCCACGAATATTTTCAATATCAGTTTTGTATTGTTGGTTGAATTTTTCGAAAAATGACTTTGTTTCATTATAGCGTATCTCACTCAGTTGCATTATTTGAATGAAATTCTGATTGAGGGTTTGAATTTTCCTTTCCGATTGATTGCTTGTTTTATTCGATTCATTTTTAATTTCACGATACAACTTTGTCATTTCATCATTCACTTGAGCTATTTCCGAATGGTGTAGTTCAGCTTGGTGTCGTATAGTTGCAGTAATTTTTTCATCGATTTCACCCACATATTATTTATTGGCAGCATCAGTATTTTTGGTGGGTCTCTTTACATTACTCAATTTCAAATTATGTTACCATCTGGAGTGTGCAGCAAGCCGCCGCCACCAGAGGGCGTAGATAATTTTGGCTTTCTATCACCACTGCCACCAGCGGTGCTGCTGTCTCTACGTCCGAACTTATCGATAACCATTTTGAAAATGTGAATGTATGCATGGATGTATGTCATCTTATAGAATTATATTTGCCTCTTTAAGTTCACTCAAAATGGCAATAATCTCATTGTCATGCGAAGTATTTCCGGCATCCCGAGAGGCTATCAATAGTTTGAGGCGTTCGCATAGTTCGTTTGGGTCATCCCAATAAACAAACTCCATAGGTTTGGTATTGAATGTCATTGCAATAGGTATATTTTTGGGTAAACCGCTACCTTTTGCATCAGGGTTGGATGTTTTAGGTAAACCGGTACGTGTCGATATTTTACGTTGATTTCGTATAGGAAACATCGGTTTAATTATTTCGGTATATTTGTATCTTTTACTACCTTTCAGATAGCCTAGGGAGTTTTTGTGAATGTTCGACAAATCTACAATTGATTTGTATGCCTGCATATCTTCATTATTATAGTTTTCAGGTGTGTTTAAAAATATGAGTTCATATATACCGGGTGTTGCTTTCCACTGGTATCCACCCATTTTAATGTATCCGCTGCGTTTGTCGAAATCTATTTCTTTGTTACCTAGGAACCATTTTGAAGATACACCATCATATACAGGACCGTATACTTTATCTATTTCTTTGTCATTACTCCAATGTTTTATAATGTACGGTTGAGCCATTATAGGATATTGATCGATATATTCTTGTAAAACTTGTTCATTCATGTCTGACACAAAGCTCTTATCTTGTTCCTCTTGTGTGCCTACGCTAAAGATATCCTCATCATCACCATCATTATCATCTGTACTTGCAACATGTTCGAGGGATTGGAATGGAGTCATCGTTTCGATGGATTCGAATGGAGACGTTTTACGCTCTTCCACTTTCTCTTGTTTGAGTTCAATTTTCATTGGGGTAGAAGGAGATTGCGACGTCGGTGGCGGCATTGCTGCTATTTTCCTCAATGGGACAGATACAGGTTTAAAGAATTTTTGCAATCTTCTTCGGATCTACCCAATTTCAAAGCCAAATATTTTTTTCGAATAGCTTTTGCAATTTCATTGATTTTAGTCTTTCGAATAACATCAACTTCTTTGCTCAACGGTTTCATGATGATAACTGTGGGATACATCAATCTCTCTGTATACTTATATATTTATCGAATCCTTGACGATAACGTCCAGCATTTATATCAAATTTTTTCATAATCACAACGGTTCCATATCGATGCTGTCGCCAACATTCTGCACACATTGCCTTGAATTCTTCGAACGTCATGTCTGGGGAAACGTGTTCATAGAATACATGTTTCAAATTCATTTCATCCTGCTTGAAAAGCACAATCATATTACAAATGTCTCGTATCAATTGTTTTGGAATTTTTGAATATGTCTGACAAAGATATGCAGCATCAATATTTCGGTGTCTGCAAAAGGAGTAGTATTCTCGAATTTTCTGTTGACCATCGCATGCAACATCATCGAAAATGAATATGGAATTTGATTTGGCCTCGTGAGGGCTTATGATTTCCTCATTTTCCCTGATTGGATAATATCCCAATCCCTTGACTTTTCCCAAAATTTCTTGAACCACCTGATATTTGGGTTGGTACAAAGATTTTGAATACACGTAGATGTTTTCGAATTTTGCACCATTCGGGTGGAATAACAGTGTTAAGATGGCATTTGTCTTTCCACAACCACTTGGTCCGCAAATAATTGCACGAAACGAATTATTTAATAATTTACCATGCTTCCCAACCATACTGCTATCGAGGTCTCCATTCAAAAAATCTAAATTTTCAATAGGCAGTGTCTTGTCTTGTTGAACGACCTCCATGATGTGATGAAAAAACATGAGTGCGCCACGGTTATAAATAAACGCATTGAAGGTATCTTTCATCATTATCAATGTTGATTCACTCTGTTGCAGGTGTTGTCAATTCAATCATCAATAAGCTTCCTTTCGAATTGCATCTACCAGGTTATTCGTTTTGCGGGCCTGGCACCAAATTGAGGTAGAGATTACAACGCGGAGAAACTGGCGTGAATCCTTTGGACGAAAGCTGCAGAGAGCACGATATTGCATACTCTCAATTCGACTCTCTAGAAGACCGTCATAAAGCAGATCAAGTATTGGAAAATAGAGCTTGGGAACGAGTTAAATCTAAAGACGCTAAATTTGGGGAACGGGCTGCAGCTTGGCTTGTTACTTCCACCATGAAAGCCAAACGTAAGCTAGGTATGGGCGTGTCCTTTTGCCGTAACTTGCTTCAAAAAATTATTAAAAATTGGAAACATAATCCTACTAATACTAAGAAATCTAGTGCTTCGGCTTTGCGAGCTGCTAAAATGGCATTGAGTCGGCTTTGGGTGCGTTGGCAGGTGGAGCGAGCTCCATAGCAAAAACCGTAATAGACGCAAAAAATTCTATAAAGAAACTTGAAGAAGATCAACGTCACAATAAATCCATGGAGCATTTAGGTTCGGGTTTGTACCTGCGGAAAACCCCTCGAGGATTTGGACTGTTCCTGAAAAAGCAAAAAAACTGCTAGATAAGCTACCCCACAGAGCATTATACGATTCGGAAATTCAGAAGTGTGAACGTCAGATGAAAATACCACATTTTCGTGGAGTCTTTATGCGTGATACGTTGCCAACTTGTGGCCCTTGGCTGCGAGAATGTGCTATATTGAACTTGGATTCCCACTTGAATGCGGGCACTCATTGGGTAGCTTACAATAAAAACGGCAATGTCGCACAATATTTCGATAGTTTTGGCAATCTCAAACCTCCATTGGAATTGGCAAGATATTTTGGGAGGGGTGTAAGAATTACATATAATAATAGTCAATATCAAAATTACAATCAGAGTAATTGCAGACATCTCTGCCTAAAGTTTCTACTTCATAATGTCCACCGCTGAGATGCATCAATCGTTGGCTGAAATGCATAAATATAAATCATTGCGAGATTTCTCTGATACTCAACTGCGAGCTTTGTCAATCGAATATTTGATTGGGAACGCAGGACCTTGGGAGTTGCTGGATGTATGGCATAGGTTACCAAAGGACTACAAAAATCGATTCGCTTTGCAGATTCGTCTACCATGTTTCATTCATTATCAAAATGAGTTTGGACTGTCAACGGCATCACTAAAAGAAGCAGAGTATCATGGACCAGTTAGTGCACAATTTCAATGTTATTATTGTAATAATAAATGATTTTTCATCCAAGTTGTTGTTCATTATTTAAGGCGGGTCGCTTCCGACACTATATCAGTCATGTCTATAATATTGACGTTAACGAGTCGTTCTTCAACGCTTTCCATCGATTTCAATCCGCCCATTCAATTAGATTCTGTTTCAGAATACAGTTTGGCTTTGCTCAGCTTCCATTCGTACAACAGTATACCCAACATTGAAGAAGGTACAAAATTTTACTACTTTGAAAACGGCGGCAAAACTAAACTGAGTATCGATATCCCTACTGGCTCTTACGAAATTGGTGATATTGAGGCTTTGATCAGCAAACACATCACACCCAAAACGTACAAGGAAAACCCCCAGGAATTTTTCTACCTCAAACCGAATAATAACACGCTGAAAAGCGAAATATTCTGCCTTAAACACTCAATTGATTTCCGACCTGAAAACAGTTTGGCCCGCATTTTATGGTTTTCGTCTATTCTTCTCAAACCCAACTTGCATTACGCATCAGATCTACCTGTAGATATCATTAAAGTACGTACCATACACATAGATAGCAACATTACGTTCGGAGCATTCTACAACGACGCACCGTCTCATACGATATACGAATTTGATGTTGGCGTTGATCCTGGTTACGCAATCGATGAAACACCCAACCACCTCATTCATCTACCCATTGCTCATAGAGACGAAATAAACAATATTACGCTGCGAGTGCTGGACCAGCATTCTCAACTCGTTGATTTTCGAAACGAATAAACAATCATTCGTTTGGAATTGAAGCGAAAGTATGGTGCTAATTATTCATAAGAATAACTCACCACCATACCCCCCTTCAGTCTTCACCAAGACCTTCAACGTGCGTCAACTACTATCACCGGAGAATAAACTGTTTTTGGAATCTCTCGGTTATCATGTTGTCCAATCAAGTGTTCAACATTTTCCGAAAACCACAAAACGATGAATCCATACAAAAGGTGGAATGGCGGACTTACTACCCATATGTCAAGTCCTTTCGCAACAATGATGTCATTGAAATCAACATCAATCAATTTGACGCTTACGATGCTTTGTATGATAGCCTGTTATTCATCAGTGGAAAAGTTGTGAAAACCAAAGGAGATGGTCGTGTAACATCCGTAAACAATGCTGGTGCTTTCATATTTCAATCTGTTAGTTATGAACAAAGCGGTAAGGAGTTGGAGACGGTCCGTGAAGTTGGAATTGTTACTACTGTCAGAGGCTTTCTCACCTACACTGACGAAGATATCAAGCACTTGGCCAATTCAAGTTGGACTTTTCCCAGCAACGCTGGGGTTATCAACACCACTGATCTAACATTCAACATGCTCATAACAATCAAGCATTTTTTAAATATTTTCAACGATTATCAATGTGTTTCCTATGGCAAACATACCATCCGATTAGTACGAGCTGCAGATGATAGCAACTGCTTCAAAATAGAGGAGACCGCTGGATCGCCGGCTGGTACGACAGCAGTCAAGTTGGAAATTGAAAATATTGAACTCAAAGTTAAGAGAATCTTTCCACATGATCAAATTAAATTGCAACTCTTGAAGGCCATCCAAGCTGATACTCCTATTCTCATGCCGTTCAGAAAATGGGAACTTTATATGTTGCCTGCTCTCACACAAGGTGCAAAATGAGAAATATGGGCCGTCAAGACTTCCTCGTTTCTCGAAAGTCCTCGCTATGTGATTGTATGTTTCCAAAAAGACCGTGATTACACCAAATTCAACAATGATCCAACAATATTCGCTCATTCGAATATCACCAATATAACGCTCACTCTGAACGGTGAGAATTATCCCAAAGAGAATATGCATCTGAATTTTGCAAAGTGGAATTTTTCACAAGCCTATTTCAACTATGCACAATTCGGTCTCAGCTACAAAATTACTAATCAACATATTCCTCTGCTGAGCTCCACCGAATTTGTTGGTAAGACTCTCTTTGTCATCAATTGTTCCAGAAGGGATGAGAGCATAAAAAGTTCCACTGTTGACGTGAAACTCGAAATCGAGGCATCTGAAGGATTTCCTCAAAATACTAGAGCCTATTGCATCATTGTGCACGACACTGTTATTGAGCACCTCCCACTCAGCGAAATCATTAACGAATTAAACTGAACATATGCTTGTCATTTCAGTATCAATCACAAAGTCAACATGAGAATAGCTGTTGTAGATATTCAAGGCTTTACCATCGAGCAACAATTCCATCCTAAGGAGATTGCCATTAGGATTGGAATTCAATGTAGTAATTTTCTTCTGCTGCCAACTATACCATTTTCCTCTTTGAGTAGAGCAGATAAACGTACTGTCCGTTTCTTGGAGCGAAACGTTCATGGATTGAGGTATTCCTCTGGCTTTGTGGAATATCATCAATTAGATTCCATTCTCAAGAAAAATTTACAGAATGTTGATATCATTTATGTACGAGGACTCCAAAATCGTGACTATCTTACAGAGAAATTTCATCAATTGAACCTACCTACACGTGTTGTGAATTTGGAGGACTATGATAATACGTCATGGATGGTCCCCACATTCGGCTACAATGATGGTATATCACCCTGTATGCATCACATTGATAAGCAACCCCACTATAATTGCAGTCTCCGAAACGTATATATTCTATACAAATGGTTATGTGATATGTTACCAAAATAAAAATACTCAATAAATTTGTATTCAAACTATTTTCTTTTATTTTTACTTTATTACCTAAGTTGGTCTGCCTCCCCTCAAAAATCCAATCAACATAGGCGTTTTTCGCTTTCGAAAAAACAGCTAAAATTCATAACGCTAAAACACGCAAAAATGTGACTACAATAAGCGTTTTTCGCGTTCTAAAAAACAACTAAAATTTTAAACGCTAAAACACGTAAAAATGCGACCGCAAAATACGTTTTTTATAAGGTTAATTCATTAGTTCGTTCTGGTTCAATCAAACTGAATATCTGTCACTCTCTGCCTGTCTGTCTGTCAAGAATCGAAAAAATCAAACGTTGATCGTGTCTCGTTCCACGGTGTGGGTGGACGGCCTTAGCAAAGTTTCGGATTTCTCCGAAACCATCCTCAGCCACCCACCGCTCTGCTCCATGTCGCCTGGAGGGCAAGGACGTCGTCACCCAGGGATTTCGGGTGGCAACTTCCGTGTCCCTGCCGACACCCGTTACGAAATCTGCCTTACTAGCTCTATTTGCATATACTGGCTGTGCATTTGTGTTCCCTTGGGAGGTACGCTGAACCCACCCCTGGAGAGATATGGGAATGCTAGCATCCCCAACTCCCTCCGAGAGCCTTCCACCACCCCCTAGTTCATCCACTAGGGCCTCAGCATCACCCGGTTCCCTTAGGGTATGCACGTCTGCTTCTCGTGGCCTCAGCTTTTGTGCGTGGGGCACACCCAATGACCTCGGAGCGCTTCGGCGCATTCCGAGGGGGCGTACCTCGCGAGCTTTGCCAGCATGGACTCCTCTGTAACCCTCCGACCTGCGAACAGATACATTTCTGGTTAAATGAAAACGTTCAAAACGAGCTTCCAGAGGTGGAGTTGTGACAACTCCCGCGGTATCAACTTCTAATTCTAACTGAGCCGACGGGGAAGGCTGCCTCCCTCCGTCTAAGCTCGACTCTAAAGTACCTTGGTCCAGCACACTTCTCGGAGACAAGGTAGTTGACATCGTCAACTCACGGTTTTCCCCGGTAGTACGTACCTGGGGGACGTCTCCGTCGAGGCGTCGCGACGCTTCGGGGAATAGACGCCTGGCGTCCAAGTCACCCGACGGCGGAGGTGTCCGAGAAAGCCCAACGCCGGCGAACACGGCTTGGGTATTCTCCTCCGCGAGCATATGAGATCTCAATCTCATATTCGTCATTGCTCTAAAGGACAAACAATTACGGCTGTAATGTATTGTCGGGCTACTTGCGTGTGCAAGTGTGTGGCAAAGGAGAAGTGCACTAAAATCGACCTCGCGTCGACCCAACTCAAGTGTGACGATGAGAAGGGTCACCCTATAGCTAACTAACCTAACACCTAACAAGACCTCGCCGGGAAATGGACGAGGGAGGAAGGATTCACGGTTTAGAAAAACTATCTAAATAAAATTTCCTAACTTCAGAATTTGTGTGAAGCACCAAAAAGGAAAATGAAACTTGAAAAATTTTTCACTTCAAACATTACAACTGGATGTGACAAAAACCAAGACAGAGATTTGGGTAAAAGGATCACGGAGCCTAACCAGACTGTCTCAGGTGGAAAAGCCGAGAGCAGCCGCAGGAAATAGGTATGGGAAGGACGCGAAACCCCTAGGTACCACAGGAAATGTGGCTCGCCAACGACAAAGTCGCAGCTAATGATGTCTTGACAGGCCGAGGAATTTAAGCTCGAACGATACAATCTTCGTGGAACTCTACGATCGAGCCGATTGTATCAGGTGAGATCTCGTTTTGGTGCCTGACTCCTTTTCATACGATGGGGATTTTTCGTCAACGTCGCGTACAGGTATTAAGTCGGGAAATAACTTTGATGAAGTTAAATCCCTAAGTGTCCGTTGCAAAAGATCACTTTACACTGATTATTGCTCGAGAGTTAAACTACCTATCAACGTACTTTCGTAGCGCGAATAAAACACCTGTAAACCGTACAAGTGAGTCTAACCCCTTTTAAGATAGAAACAAAACGTTATGAATCTACTGTGAACTGAATTATTATTACCGAGAACCTGACTCTAACTGCTAGCCAAAACGATGAATTGCAGAGACAAAAGGCAAAGCCAAACAAACGTGGGTGGAGATTGGGACACGACACGATTGTCGCAGGGCAAGCTCGCCGCGCTCCTACGATGATTTTTTTTGTGTATGGTCACCTTTAGTGAGCCATTTTTACACTTAATAACTCTCAATTTTCACCTAGAAGCCAGTCGAATAATATTAGATTTTTGCATTATATTCAGGTCACTAGTCTAGTCTCACCCTGTATGATGTAAAGTCCCAATCTCCACCCAGTGGAACTCCACTGTACGTAGTTTTACCGATTTACCGGATATTCCTGACTAGTTTTCAATTTTATTAATTTGTGGCCCCAAACAGTCGAGCACCCGGTATACAGAACACTTAGAGTAAGGTTTCGACACGCTAGTCTCTTGTTGGGTGGAAAGATTCCGTGGCTCCATTTGTTTTCACAAATTATTTTATTTCAATTCGATTTCTCATCAGGTTGGCCAAATCGGAAAACGGGTATAGATTCCTCGGCGAAGGAATACGTGTATTTCTTCGGCGTTCAAGAATCACGTTGGTTTATGGTTTTTCTCGGGGCTCTCCGAATATCGGACCGCCCTAGGAATCGAGATATCTGAAATTCTGACTTTCAATATCTCCCTAGATCTGGGGAGTATTTAGTGACTTTTGTCAAATACTCCCTAGAAAACGCAGATAACGGGACTTTAACGGTCATTTGCCCAAATCCCGCGCGTTTTCGCGAGCTAGGGTTTTGTTCAGCCAAGGGCGACGCCCACTTTGGCCCTCTAGGCCAATGGGTGTCGCGGATTCAGCAGTCAGGATTGCATAAATATGCAAGCAGCGAAGCAGCAGATAGCCACTCTTTCTTGTCGAATTGCAGTGTAATAATCAATTTCGTGTTTCCGTTAAATAACTTACGTTTGTTTGGCTTTGCCTTTTGTCTCTGCAATTCATCGTTTTGGCTAGCAGTTAGAGTCAGGTTCTCGGTAATAATAATTCAGTTCACAGTAGATTCATAACGTTTTGTTTCTATCTTAAAAGGGGTTAGACTCACTTGTACGGTTTACAGGTGTTTTATTCGCGCTACGAAAGTACGTTGATAGGTAGTTTAACTCTCGAGCAATAATCAGTGTAAAGTGATCTTTTGCAACGGACACTTAGGGATTTAACTTCATCAAAGTTATTTCCCGACTTAATACCTGTACGCGACGTTGACGAAAAATCCCCATCGTATGAAAAGGGGTCAGGCACCAAAACGAGATCTCACCTGATACAATCGGCTCGATCGTAGAGTTCCACGAAGATTGTATCGTTCGAGCTTAAATTCCTCGGCCTGTCAAGACATCATTAGCTGCGACTTTGTCGTTGGCGAGCCACATTTCCTGTGGTACCTAGGGGTTTCGCGTCCTTCCCATACCTATTTCCTGCGGCTGTTCTCGGCTTTTCCACCTGAGACAGTCTGGTTAGGCTCCGTGATCCTTTTACCCAAATCTCTGTCTTGGTTTTTGTCACATCCAGTTGTAAATTTTTGAAGTAAAAATTTTTCAAGTTTAATTTTTCCTTTTTGGTGCTTCACACAATTTTGAAGTTAGGAAATTTTATTTAGATAGTTTTTCTAAACCGTGAATCCTTCCTCCCTCGTCCATTTCCCGGCGAGGTCTTGTTAGGTGTTAGGTTAGTTAGCTATAGGATGACCCTTCTCATCGTCACACGTGAGTTGGGTCGACGCGAGGTCGATTTTAGTGCACTTCTCCTTTGCCACACACTTGCACACGCAAGTAGCCCGACAATACATTACAGCCGTAATTGTTGTCCTTTAGAGCAATGACGAATATGAGATTGAGATCTCATATGCTCGCGGAGGAGAATACCCAAGCCGTGTTCGCCGGCGCTGGGCTTTCTCGGACACCTCCGCTGTCGGGTGACTTAGACGCCAGGCGTCTATTCCCCGAAGCGTCGCGACGCCTCGACGGAGATGTCCCCCAGGTACGTACTACCGGGGAAAACCGTGAGTTGACGATGTCAACCACCTTGTCCCCGAGAAGTGTGCTGGACCAAGGTACTTTAGAGTCGAGCTTAGACGGAGGGAGGCAGCCTTCCCCGTCGGCTCAGTTAGATTTAGAAATTGATACCGCGGGAGTTGTCACAACTCCACCTCTGGAAGCTCGTTTTGAACGTTTTCATTTAATCAGAAATGTATCTGTTCGCAGGTCGGAGGGTTACAGAGGAGTCCATGCTGGCGAAGCTCGCGAGGTACGCCCCCTCGGAATGCGCCGAAGCGCTCCGAGGTCATTGGGTGTGCCCCACGCACAACAGCTGAGGCCACGAGAAGCAGATGTGCATACCCTAAGGGAACCGGGTGATGCTGAGGCCCTAGTGGATGAACTAGGGGGTGGTGGAAGGCTCTCGGAGGGAGTTGGGGATGCTAGCATTCCCATATCTCTCCATGGGGCGGGTTCAGCGTACCTCCCAAGGGAACACAAATGCACAGCCAGTATATGCAAATAGAGCTAGTAAGGCAGATTTCGTCACGGGTGTCGGCAGGGACACGGAAGTTGCCACCCGAAATCCCTGGGTGACGACGTCCTTGCCCTCCAGGCAGCTAGGAGCAGAGCGGTGGGTGGCTGAAGATGGGTTCGGAGGAATCCGAAACTTTGCTAAGGCCGTCCACCCACACCGTGGAACGAGACATGGCGCCCAACGTGGGGCTGCTGAAGACAGACCGTCTTCAGGAATCTGCGAATGTAACCTTCCTCCGACGAACAGATTTAGAGTTCGGGATCTCTCTCCTGAGAGACTCCCAATAAATGATATGGTTATGGGTGAACCGGAAACCCTTTGGCGCCCATATGGCACGTTTACCCGGTTGCCAACCGGGAATCGTCACTATAGGGAATCTGAGGATATCCCTCGGTACGTTCAAAACGGCGCTTCCAACCCCGGTGATGTCCACAGGTGTGGATATTACCCATCGAGGAGGCCAGTGCCCACAGTCCGGATTCAGGAGAATCCCAGAAGACCAGTGACGGGGGTCGACGACGTGCTCGTGCGACTCGCAGATTTGCTGGAGGATAGACGTCGGGGAACCCTAAACGGTGTTGATGGGGGTTTAATTAACAACAAACCACATCCCAGTTTCAGTGGGCTTCCTCACGAAGATCCAATCCAATTTATCCAATCCTCTGAGGATTATCTAGGGGGCTTTGATCCAACCGTCTGGGTGAGCGTTGCAGCTCAGTGGCTCAAGGGAGCAGCCCAGCAGTGGTATGCTCCATATCGCAACTCACGCCTAAACTGGCAGTTTTTCACAAACTGGCTCCAGGAACGGTTCGATAACGATCTGTTGGTCTCGAGCTTAGAAGCGGAGTTCTTTGGCACTGACCAGCCGAAGGGAGAGTCAATAACTTCCTTCATCCTGAACAAGTGGAGTCTTTCACAGAGGCTCTACCCAGAGATGGACGAAGGAAGGGTTGTGCGATTAATATTGAACCGGATCAGACCGGATATCAAAGTCCATTTGCAATTGCATAGATTTGCAACTATTGAAGAGCTGACACAAAAAGCTGTTGCTGTCGAGACGCTACTTCGTAGCACCAGCCAAAGTGTACAGTCAGGGCCGAAACTTGTTTCGAACACCAACCGTCCTCATCAGGCCGAAGATGTGCCACCCAAACGTCCTCAGGGACAGCTACAGGACAACAGGGGTTCGAACCATGTTAGGTCTAATAACTTTAACAACAATGGCACTAAATTCCAGAATTACGATCAATCGAGGCGTTCTGGAGGAAACAACGTTCCTTCGAGCGGATGTTTCACTTGCGGGGGAGCTCACTGGAACAAAGATTGCCCTCAGCAAAATGATAGCAAGAACGGTCCCAAACGTCAGAGTGCGGGAACAAAACCGTTAGATCAGTCCAATAAGGCACATACGGTTAATACCGTGCAGGCGAGTAAAACCTCGCGTCGTAAGACGTCACTTAAGGACGCAGACAAAATCACAGTTTGCGAAGAACCAAAAAACTCCAACAGGAGCCATCAGGGGGCTCCATCGGAGTAGGTACTCCTTCAACACCGTTTTGCGGTTCTGTGACAGTGTTGGACTGTCATAGAAATTATGCGGCATGTATTCCCAACAAGGAGGAGGAGAAGGAGTTCCAGGATGTTGAAGCTGGAGTCGTTTCAGCCGAAACGCCACCGTCATCAGGCAAACTACATTGGGCAGACCGGTCAGATTGTGAATCCGTTTGTTTCAGTGTGGTAGATGAGCGTGTGGATCGCGCCACTGGTGGTAGGCGGAAAAAAGTTCACTTGTCGGCGGACGTTAAACGTAGAGGGTTGAAAGTCATTTCAAACATGGCAAGTTCTAGTTTTGGAACGAATGGAAGGGGTTAAGAATCATCTTCAGGTTCATGGAGTTGTGAGATCATCGAGGTACCCCAGGTCGTTGTTGGTGGGTCGTTCCATCCGCCACAACACAAGGTTTCGGAGTTAGTGATCGGTATACAGAAGAACCAGGAGGGGCCTGTTGTCAAAGAGAGTGCTAGGGCACTGCAAACTGGGTACAGGTCCGGTATAGGCACAAGTCGTGATGAAAAGGTGTATCCAAGGGAAGATTGCGAATCAAGGTTTCGGAACGAAAAAGTCGTCGAGAGTGACGTACTCTTTTCGGTTCCACTTCGGGGTAGTGAAGACACCGAGGGTGGTGGTCTGTCACTCACTCCCACACAGGACGCAGGTTTCGAGGTCGATGCATGCCAAGTCTCAAGGACGGTATCGAGGGGCAGAGCAGATGGGATCGCAGGTGCGAATCGCCATTCCCCGTTGGTAGATACCAGAGGCGTGGTAGGCATGTCATCTGAGAGAGTTACACGTCTTAGTCGGGGCGGAGGCGAGGTTCCTGAGGGATGCAATCGCCAAGTCTCATCGTTGGCTGCAGTTGGTGCTGCAGTACTTGATGTCAATCGCAAGTCGGAACTTCTGAGTTTCATTGAGACCGACCCGCTTAGGAAGAAGTCGGAGGTGGATCTGCTGGATCCATTGTGTCTATACCGTCGCTGTGATACTAGCTTAGCGAACAACAATGTTGAGGGACGATTGCATCATGGTGTTGTTCACGAAGTTGTCGTGCAAGTGGTCGATGATCTTGTCGAGGATCTTCTGCTCGGGTGTCCCTGGCTGGCATCAAACGAGGCTATGGTCGACTTTGCACGTCGCACCATGTACGTTGGAAAGGGGCCTAGGCAAACTATTTTTTGGGCGGAGGAGGTCTATCTTCCACCAGAAAAGTTCCCTGAACCACAGGTAGCGGACGAACAGCTACCGGCGTTCTCGAGAAAGGAATTTCGGAGTCTTATCCGAGAGTTTGGAGACGTCTTTCACGAATCTCCAAGGCAACCAGTGATGAGGGCTGCTTGCCACAAAATCCGATTGAAGGAGGAGCTACCCTTCAAGCTCCGTCCGTACAAAGTTTCCGATCAGAAGAGGGCTCTTATCCAAGAGGAGGTGGATAAGATGCTCGCTGCAGGTGTAATAAGTAGGTCCCATTCTGCCTTTATTAGTCCGGTCGTTATCGTTACGAAGAAGGACGGTACGGCTCGGTTTTGTGTCGACTACAGGAAGTTGAATAGTCTGACAATACCCGAGTCGTCGGTATTGCCAGGTATTCACGAGACTATCAAAGAGCTCGGAACAGCGAGAGTGTTCACTTCTTTGGATCTGATGTCTGGGTTTTGGCAGATACCCATGGATGAGGCTAGTAAAAAGTATACAGCTTTTGCTACGCCTGATGGAGCTTGTTATGAGTTTAACTCAATGCCGTTTGGTCTAACGAATGCACCTGGAAGTTTCCAAATCCTTATGACGGAAGTGTTGGTTGGTTATGTCGATAAATTCGTCAAAGTATATCTAGACGACATAATCGTTTACAGCGAAGATGAAAAGGAGAACCTCTACCATCTCCGCCTTGTGCTGGAGAGGTTCAGAGCACATGGCCTGTGGTGCAGTTTAAAGAAGTGCAACTTCGCTCAGCGTAGGCTGGAGTACTTGGGGCATGTGGTGACGGAAACGTCAAACGAACCAATGCCAGGTCATGTGTTAGCGGTTCAACAATTCCCGCTACCCAAGAATGTCTCTCAGGTCCGAGGATTCTTGGGCACCGTTGGTTGGCTACGGGAGTTCATCCCGAACTTAGCGGAGTTGGAGGCTCCGATAAGTGATATGCTCAAATCCAAGAAAGGTCGAGACCTTAAGTGGAACTCTCAAGCATTGGAGGCGTTTTAGAGGATCAAGGAAGTCGTGGGCCGTCCTATGGTCTTGGCCAGGCCGGACATGACTCTCCCGTTTTTCCTGCAGACCGATGCATCTGGGGTAGGCATTGCTGCAGTTCTGTATCAAGTCGATTGTCACGGCGGCAGAAGGATCGTTTCACATGCTAGTGCCAAGCTCAAGGGCGCGGAGCTAAACTATCATGTGAACGAGACTGAATGTTTAGCCATTGTTTGGGGTATCAAGCGATACCGTCAGTATCTCGAAGACCGTCCATTCACTCTTCGAACGGACAGCAAAGCGTTGACTTGGTTATCCAAGTTCAAGGACGCAAAAGCGAAGTTAACTCGTTGGGCCTTACTTCTACAGGAGTATTCCTTCACTGTGGAGCACGTCGCAGGTCGAGACAATCAGCTAGCTGATTTCTTGTCCCGTAATCCCTCGGGGTCTCACAGTGAAGACTTGGATGCTGATGTAGAGCGTATGGGGTTGCCACCTATGAAGGTGCAACTGTCTGAACACCAAGGTGTGGTGAGCGTCGTAGAGACGCCGGCTGAAGTGGTCGTGCGGCGGCAGGCCATAGATAGGGAGACGCAAAGGTTGAGGGCGCGTATCAGAACGATACAGGAGTTGGGTCCTAGGTCCAGGGACGATCTTCGTTTTATCAACAAGTTTTCAGATGTCCAAGGGGTTGTATATGTTTCTTCTGCTGGTAAACGGCTATTGTATGTGCCCGAGGCGCTCCGTGAGGACGTGTCGGCTTATTACCATGAACACCCGACCGCTGGTCATCCTGGTCAAGAGGAAACCTTACGTGCCTTGAAACGGCACTATTGGTGGCCGACCATGGAGGACTACGTCCGGGCCTACGTGAGAGGTTGCCTAGTCTGCCAGTGCGTTAAAGCCGTACGGCATCAGGAAGCGGCACCGCAACGGCCTAGTGTGCCGAAGCGACCGTGGCAGATGCTGGCTGTTGACGTCCTGGGGCCCTATGCAGCCTCAAGGAGGGGAAACAGGTTCGTGGTAATTGCCGTCGATATGTTTTCAAAGTGGGTTGAAGCCAAGGCCACTGAGACAGGCACGTCGAAAGTAATTTCTCGTTTTCTAGACGAAGAAATTTTATCTCGTTGGGGTTGTCCAGAAGTCGTCATTTCTGACAACGGCCCGCAGTTTCAGAGCAATCATCTGCTAAAATACTACGATTTGAAGAACATCGAGGTCAAATTTTCACCTGTTTTTCATCAACAGGCGAACCCTGTCGAGCGAAGGGTCCAGGAACTGAAGAAGTGCCTAAGAGCAAGGATGCTGGAAACCACTTCGGAAGGGCTTTGGGAAGAAGGTCTGGCTGCAAGTCTCTATTGCTTACGGAACCGTAAGAATAGAGCAACAGGGGAGACTCCAGCGGAGTTATTGTTAGGATATACACCTGGTCGTCCAGGAGATTGGAGGCTACCTATGTACCGAGATCCGGTACATAATAGCCCCGAAGATCGGCAAGAACGTCTTGCAAAAGCAGCCAGACGTCAGGCAGTTTATCAGAGGAATTTATTCCCTGATAAAGATCTACCGTCGCCACGGACCTACGGGGTCGGCGACCGCGTTTTAGTTAGGAATTTCGTCAAAGGAAATTTCGGAGGTACACTGTCAGGACCGCATCCGATCACGAGGGTGATGGGGCGAGACAGTTACCTCGTAGATAGGAACGGCACCGAGAGGCTGGTGCACGTAGACGATATCCGTTCTTGGGTAAGCAGGACTTTGCCGGCTGGCGTCCACCACGACGATGGTGGCCCAGGTCCGGATCAGCCAGAGTCCAACGACGCTGACCAAGAAGTGACAGGGGAAGTCACACCTAGGCCGACGACTGGGGGCGGTCTGAAGCCACCTTCGTTAATCCGGGTACGAGCTGACGCACCCAACTCAACGAATCCACGGGAAGTAACGGTCAGTTTCGATCCAAAGGACAAATCGGTCCGGCGGACAGTGAAAAGGTTGAGGAGGAATCCACAAGGACGGAAGCGCGACTCAGACTGCGCGGAGAAGAGAGGAGTATCCCGTAGGAGTCCGTTGCCGGTGGTGAACTCTGGCCTTTTGGAGATCAGAGATTCTGAACTCCCCGTCGCAAACTCACCAGTAGGGGGGCGTGCTACTACTGAAGTAGACGCTCTTACCCGTCAAGCGGTCGTTCCCGACCAAGGTCCAGCGTACGATTCAGATTCGGAAGTGGAAGCTGCTATCCGAGAGTTAGCACTTCCAGTAGGGGGGTCTCCATTATCATTGATGGTCGACCCGGGAGAGAATGTGAGACAGGAAGGCTCAGTCAGGACTGAGATTCCTAGTAAGAGTACAGAACGGCGAAGGAGATGCCGAGCTGTGGCGCTGGACTCCGACAGAGCTCCGATCCAGCGGCCACCGACAGACTCCGCCCGTCAGTATGTTTCGGTGACCGGGTCTGACGAAGATCCCGTACCAGCCCAGAGCTACAGCGAAGCTCCTAGAGTTAGTAAAGACTGTACTGAGAACGATTCCGACATGGAGGATGACGCTCCAGTAACTTTGGTGGTTCCAGCCTTGGTTCATCAGAGTGCGGAAGGTGACTATTACGGAGTTAACGTAAATTTAGCTTTTGTCGGTTGTTTCGTTTGGAAATAACTTCGACCAAGTTAAACTCTTTAGTAGGGGGGTGTCGCAGGGCAGGCTCGCCGCGCTCCTACGATGATTTTTTTTTGAGTATGGTCACCTCTAGTGAGCCATTTTTACACTTAATAACTCTCAATTTTCACCTAGAAGCCAGTCGAATAATATTAGATTTTTGCATTATATTCAGGTCACTAGTCTAGTCTCACCCTGTATGATGTAAAGTCCCAATCTCCACCCAGTGGAACTCCACTGTACGTAGTTTTACCGATTTACCGGAAATTCCTGACTAGTTTTCAATTTTATTAATTTGTGGCCCCAAACAGTCGAGCACCCGGTATACAGAACACTTAGAGCAAGGTTTCGACACGCTAGTCTCTTGTTGGGTGGAAAGATTCCGTGGCTCCATTTGTTTTCACAAATTATTTATTTCAATTCGATTTCTCATCAGGTTGGCCAAATCGGAAAACGGGTATAGATTCCTCGGCGAAGAAATACGTGTGTTTCTTCGGCGTTCAAGAATCACGTTGGTTTATGGTTTTTCTCGGGGCTCTCCGAATATCGGACCGCCCTAGGAATCGAGATATCTGAAATTCTGACTTTCAATATCTCCCTAGATCTGGGGAGTATTTAGTGACTTTTGTCAAATACTCCCTAGAAAACGCAGGTAACGGGACTTTAACGGTCATTTGCCCAAATCCCGCGCGTTTTCGCGAGCTAGGGTTTTGTTCGGCCAAGGGCGACGCCCACTTTGGCCCTCTAGGCCAATGGGTGTCGCGGATTCAGCAGTCAGGATTGCATAAATATGCAAGCAGCGAAGCAGCAGATAGCCACTCTTTCTTGTCGAATTGCAGTGTAATAATCAATTTCGTGTTTCCGTTAAATAACTTACGTTTGTTTGGCTTTGCCTTTTGTCTCTGCAATTCATCGTTTTGGCTAGCAGTTAGAGTCAGGTTCTCGGTAATAATAATTCAGTTCACAGTAGATTCATAACGTTTTGTTTCTATCTTAAAGGGGTTAGACTCACTTGTACGGTTTACAGGTGTTTTATTCGCGCTACGAAAGTACGTTGATAGGTAGTTTAACTCTCGAGCAATAATCAGTGTAAAGTGATCTTTTGCAACGGACACTTAGGGATTTAACTTCATCAAAGTTATTTCCCGACTTAATACCTGTACGCGACGTTGACGAAAAATCCCCATCGTATGAAAAGGGGTCAGGCACCAAAACGAGATCTCACCTGATACAATCGGCTCGATCGTAGAGTTCCACGAAGATTGTATCGTTCGAGCTTAAATTCCTCGGCCTGTCAAGACATCATTAGCTGCGACTTTGTCGTTGGCGAGCCACATTTCCTGTGGTACCTAGGGGTTTCGCGTCCTTCCCATACCTATTTCCTGCGGCTGTTCTCGGCTTTTCCACCTGAGACAGTCTGGTTAGGCTCCGTGATCCTTTTACCCAAATCTCTGTCTTGGTTTTTGTCACATCCAGTTGTAAATTTTTGAAGTAAAAATTTTTCAAGTTTAATTTTTCCTTTTTGGTGCTTCACACAATTTTGAAGTTAGGAAATTTTATTTAGATAGTTTTTCTAAACCGTGAATCCTTCCTCCCTCGTCCATTTCCCGGCGAGGTCTTGTTAGGTGTTAGGTTAGTTAGCTATAGGGTGACCCTTCTCATCGTCACACGTGAGTTGGGTCGACGCGAGGTCGATTTTAGTGCACTTCTCCTTTGCCACACACTTGCACACGCAAGTAGCCCGACAATACATTACAGCCGTAATTGTTGTCCTTTAGAGCAATGACGAATATGAGATTGAGATCTCATATGCTCGCGGAGGAGAATACCCAAGCCGTGTTCGCCGGCGCTGGGCTTTCTTGGACACCTCCGCTGTCGGGTGACTTAGACGCCAGGCGTCTATTCCCCGAAGCGTCGCGACGCCTCGACGGAGACGTCCCCCAGGTACGTACTACCGGGGAAAACCGTGAGTTGACGATGTCAACTACCTTGTCCCCGAGAAGTGTGCTGGACCAAGGTACTTTAGAGTCGAGCTTAGACAGAGGGAGGCAGCCTTTCCCGTCGGCTCAGTTAGATTTAGAAATTGATACCGCGGGAGTTGTCACAACTCCACCTCTGGAAGCTCGTTTTGAACGTTTTCATTTAATCAGAAATGTATCTGTTCGCAGGTCGGAGGGTTACAGAGGAGTCCATGCTGGCGAAGCTCGCGAGGTACGCCCCCTCGGAATGCGCCGAAGCTCTCCGAGGTCATTGGGTGTGCCCCACGCACAACAGCTGAGGCCACGAGAAGCAGATGTGCATACCCTAAGGGAACCGGGTGATGCTGAGGCCCTAGTGGATGAACTAGGGGGTGGTGGAAGGCTCTCGGAGGGAGTTGGGGATGCTAGCATTCCCATATCTCTCCAGGGGCGGGTTCAGCGTACCTCCCAAGGGAACACAAATGCACAGCCAGTATATGCAAATAGAGCTAGTAAGGCAGATTTCGTCACGGGTGTCGGCAGGGACACGGAAGTTGCCACCCGAAATCCCTGGGTGACGACGTCCTTGCCCTCCAGGCAGCTAGGAGCAGAGCGGTGGGTGGCTGAAGATGGGTTCGGAGGAATCCGAAACTTTGCTAAGGCCGTCCACCCACACCGTGGAACGAGACAATCGACACGTGTCAACGAATACAGTCGGACGGAAGACTGAACGGTTCAATGGGTATCGCACATTGAAGGTGACGACCTCTGTTAAGCTGACATGTTTTTTTTTCTCTTAAATATTGATATTTGAGACACCCGGTATATCATTTGGCAGTCGCCATGTTTTTTTTCTATTAAATACTGTATTTTGAGCCACCTGGTATAACATTTGACAGCCGCCATGTTTTTTTTTTCTCTTAAATCCTGTATTTTGAGTCTGAATATGTCATCCACAATCATTATTCTTATTACATTGTGGTCCAACGAAAACTTAACACCTCGATTTTCCGGCTTTAAATGTGAAAATGACCCGTCAATTTCTAATACGGGGGGGAACAACTTTTCCGCTGTTTTCATCCCCGTAACTTCAACCCCCTAACGAGGGTGAGCACAACCCCTTGATTTTGAATAGGGATGCGGGGTGTTGCGATACCTCATTTTGAAGATCTCATCGTGTACTATCTGACCGGAAAATTTCACTTCAAAATATCCATCGATAATGAAATAACAGCGAAAATAGTGAAAGAGGCAATATGGAATTTATCTCGAGAATAGTATTCGTATCCGACGCATTTCTAAGGTATTGAGTCGTTAATTTTTTGTCCAAAAAAGTAGACGGACCTTGTTTTTGTACCTTAGTCTATCGTGAATGTTTAAGAACGGTACAAGTGTGTCAAAGCGATTGTAAATTGGTAGTGGAATTAAAATGGTGTATTCCGTAGAAGAAAGGGTGGAAATGATAAAATTATTTTTCCGAAATAACGACTCTGCGCGCACAACAGCGGCTTTATTTAACGAACGACATCCTGGAAAAAATGTATCCGCTGCTTACGTTGTGCAACTGGTTGCCAAATTTGACGCTACTGGTTCAGTTGGAAACAAAAAGAGGGTGCATGAAAGAGACGAAGCGAGGGACGTGGCTGTCTTAGGTCATATAGCAATGGATCCGACCGTTAGTACTAGGAAATTGTCCGATGTATCTGGTGTTTCACGCACAACAATCATGAGAATCCTGAAACAACATAAATTCCATCCTTATAGATACGATTGGTTCAGGAACTGAATGAGGATGATCCCGATCGCCGACTCCAGTTCTGTGAAGTGATCAGTGAAATAATTAATGGCAATCAAAACTACATGTTCGATATCTGTTTTTCGGACGAGTGTTCATTTACCTTAACGGCATTGTAAACCGGCATAACTGTCGGTATTGGTCGGTATTGAAGATTATTTCGTGAGGTGTATACACAGCGCCCCCAAAAATTAAATGTTTGGGCGGGTATATATGGAAATCACATAATCGGCCCTTTTTTATACCCGGTAATCTCACAGGCCAAATTTATCTCGATCTATTGGAGAACGCTATTTATCCAGCCCTCGTGCAAGTATTGGAGAATGCAGAAGACCATCAAACGATCATTTTTCAACAAGATGGCGCACCACCTCACTTTGTTCATCCGGTGCGTCATTTCTTAGATGACAATTTTCCTCACGCCTGGATTGGAAGAAGGGGACATATTGAGTGGCCACCCAGATCACCTGATCTGGCTCCACTGGACTTTTTTCTATGGAGTCACCTGAAATCCAAGATTTACACTACCCAGCCTGAGTCACTGGATGATTTGCGAACTCGGATCATTAATGAATGCCGTCAAATTACACCAGAAATCTTGAGTAATGTACGTGAACGTTTTCAGAAAAACTTATTTTACTGCATGGAAGTGGATGGTGCCCATTTCGAGCATTTAATAAAGTAATCACAAAAGTACGTACTCTTCCACTACTTTACCTGTCCTTTCGTTATCGATGGATATTTTGGAGCGAAATTTCACGGTCAGATAGTACACGGTGAGATCTTCAAAATGAGGTATCGCAACTCCCCGCATCCCTATTCAAAATCAAGGGGTTGTGCTCACCCCCGTTAGGTGGTTGAAGTTACGGGGATGAAAACAGCGGAAAAGTTGTTCCCCCTCGTATTAGAAATTGACGGGTCCGAGCGATTTTCCACATTTTCTTTTTAAAGCCGGAAAATCGAGGTGTTAAGTTTTCGTTGGACCACACTGTATATATATTATATATATTATAAGCGCGCGGTAGTGGAGAATTGTTATCAATCTAATATAAGGGATCTATCGCGACTCGATGAACGACGCCAAACACAGCGACGCACCGAAATTTAGCAGCGCGCGGTACTGGACAATTGTTATCAATCTAAGGGATCTCTCTCGACTACGTCACACGATGAACGCAGACCAGCGACAAACTGAGAGTCCAAAGTTCAAGGTGCATTCAAACGCCCATAGCTACACTACTAGAACTCTATATATCAAGTCGCTCAAAGTTTGTTATGTTTATTTCATTTTTTACTCTAAGACAATTGTAGAGCTGATCTTGCACCTTAATCATTAATAGTACGAAAACCAATAATTTGTTGAAATTTCCGTATGCGACTCATGAAATAGAATGAACCTGGTAATTGGGGGCCCCAATTTTTCAAAATCTCACTTGGCAAAGATAGGCCAGTCCGGCACTGGATGACACCCGATTACCTAAGATATGCCTTAGACTACATCTCATACTTGGGAACTATGTTGAAAAGTTCAACTGGACACTGTAATTGGAAAAACGGTTTACCTCTCTTAACCTACCTGAAATTAGGTCTCAAATTGAACGTGGATCTGTCACTAGTAAAAAAAAATCATACTTTTTGAATTTCGTGAAAAACTTTTTCACGATGATGTCTCGCTATCATGCCTTGCTACATTTCTTTCTTTTCATTGTTTTTTTTACTCTCCACAGATCAAACCAGATAAATATTCAGGTATACTGTAAAAACAATTATTTACAAGAAAGGGAGCTTATTATATAATTTGATAGCATCATAAAGTGGTGATTTCTCATAAGCTAGGGTACGATGTATAGGTACTGTTATGTTTGTATAGGTTTTTTTAAATGCACCTTACTGTATAATACTGTTGCTATGATTTTGTTTAATTTTGACATTTATTGAGGACAGATAGTTTTTCTCACTGAAAGTAAAAGACGTCACATTTTTCATAGAAAAGCATTTTTATTTCAAAGTAACCAGCAGAAACTCTTAAGACGTCCAAGAGTTACAGATTGCAGACGCAACAGGTACCATCAAAGTATTGCTATTTCGGGTGTTGTGTTTACGTTGAGAGAGTGGGTAGATATTTCAGATTTTCTCTTACGTACATCAGACACTTAAGAGTATCTATATACAAGGAACACAAAGGATTTCATTTCGAATCATAATTGGTTTACAACTATCTAAAGATCCTTTTTTGTAAAACAGTCTTATAATCCTTTTTTGTACTGAGAAAACTGTTGTGAAATTTGTGGCTCTGCCCCAACACATAATGTTTTGTGATATTTGTGAGTGGCTAGAGCATAGTATATGGTCGACAAGCCAGCTGTGTCAATGCAATACTTCATTTGAGAAATTGAGAAGTAACATTTATTAAGTTTTTTACAGAGACTGTCTATGTGGTCAGCCCAGGTGAGCTGACTATCTATATGAGACCCCAAAAACTTCTCCTTTTCAGATAATTTAATATTTAAAACACTGGCTGGCATATTGGGAATAGGGCGCCTGAGATAGAAATTCACTATCATTGTTTTATCGACATTCAGGATTAATGAATTTCGTTGGCACCAGGTTCTAAATTCTTCAACAACTCTCACCACTTCCGCTTTCAGCACATTGAAAGTGTTGCTAGCGATTGTACTGGTAGTATTGTCAGCATTCATGGTTATGTGAGCCTTTACGTATTCAGGTAGGTCATTAATAAAGACAGTAAAAAGTAGTGGTCAATCCAAGGCAAATGTGTAATGTAACATATCAATAAATGAACTGGAAACCATCACACACATTTTATTCGAGTGTCCAATCTACAGTAGAATGAAAACTACAAACTCCCATTCCTTATCTATTCTTGACAATCTACATCTCTCTCTCGACAATATTTCCCCAAAAACTGCAAAGGACATATCCAATTATATCTGAAATATCTTGAGACTCCGATCTTTTGTGATAAATGAGTATTAGAGAAGTATTATTTGATTTTCAAATATCTTGGCTTTTATTATGTTTATTTTTTTTTGGTATACTCATTTTTGATTTATGTCAACACTGTATACCCTCGGAACCTCTTGCTATAGAACTATATGTTTTTTTGAAGCAAAAAATGTATTCTATTCTATTCTCTTCTACCACTCCACTTCGAGATACAATAGACTCCTACCATAGGTTGTTAAAAGCTTTATGAAGTTTTACCCAAATATACACAAAAAATACACAACTAACTGAAAATTCACATCTGGAGAAACGGGGTGGTTGATCTATTAAGATATCTTGTCTCTCACAGAATTATCAACAAAGACCATAAAGATATCGCCCTGTTCGAGTGAAATGTCCCTGTTTTGAAACACATTTACCAAGTACTACTAAGAATTAATCTCACAAATGGTTATTCATTCAAGGATCCATTATGACATGTATTTTGAAGAGGTTTTAAAGTTTAAAAATCAAGTTGAAAACTGAAACTGCAATTTGATCCTTTCACGAGTGGTCGGTATAGAATATATAATATTTACGACCAGAGACAATCAGCCCTATGCTGTATCATTTCCGTCAAAAATAACGTCACCGTTATTCGCCATTTCCGTTATTTTGCTATTACCAAGCAATAGCAAAATAACAGAAATGACGAATAACGGTGACGTTATTTTTAACGGAAGTGATACAGCATAGGGCTGATTATTTCACTTTGCGAGTGATAATTTTGAATAATATTTCTGGTCTTATCCATACATTCGGTTAAAACGTCAACCCACTCATTGCCAGCGATCCCCGATACGTGACGGGACCCACACGATATCTAATCCCATGAATTTCTTCCTAATTCTTGTATGAACCTTGTTAAGGGATTATCTGATTATATGAGTCATATACCTTGTAACGAGCTATCGAGTCTGTTGGAATTAAAGAATTCTGCACTTCTTCATCGAAGGTGTATCTGATTACTTGTAGCATTGCACAAATCTCATTTCTATGAATGCTACATTGTGGAGAGTTTGGAGCTACTTGATGTATTTGGGCTCAAATACGCTGATGCTACTCCATCATTTGATTTCGAAGCTTATCTGTGGGAGTGTAATCTTGACATTCACTAAGTAATGAGTGGAAGTGATGAGCAGACTAGGGATGATTTCAGATTCATTGAATATAGAAACATATACCTAGGAGACATGGTTAATAAGCTATGGAGCTATGTTCGAGTTCCAAGAAACTAAGTAAAACTCAAAGTAATTTCCACAAATACATTTGAACCTCAGATTAGAGATAGGGTGTTGTCAACGCAGCTGATCCTTGTTAAAAGGTGAGTCAAACAAAATTCAGAAACATATTTTTGAGCATAGCAATGCTCATCTTCAGTTGAATAAACAGGAGGTTTAAATTGCGCAAGCTTGCGCCATGGATATCCATATTTGAATCACTTTTTCTTCATACCAATACAATTTTAACCTCCTGTTTATTCAACTGAAGATGAGCATTTTTATGCACATGCCCAACTTTTCTGCAATTCCAGCATCTTATCAGTTTTTTCTCAGGCATAACTTCCTTCATCACTTTTCACATTACAGCTTCCATATTAGTAGACTCCTGTGGGTCTTTCTCGATCATCCTGACTCTACTCTGGCTTTTACAGGATTGCTTTGCCGCTTTGAATTCCAGAGCGCGTGCCATTGCATCTACAAGATGTGTGGGGCGAGCTAGTGTCAATGCTTGTCTTGTTTCTTGGTCGTGGAGCCCATCCAAGAATATTTTCCGGTATGGCTGGATATGCAAGGCGAA